>OX465296.1:86171171-86538762 GCA_949987735.1 Leucophora obtusa
CCTCCCGGTGCCCCTCATATGGGCGGACTTTGGGAGGCAGGCGTAAAATCTTTTAAAACCCATTTAAGAAAAATGATTCCAAATATGAAATTCACCTTTGAAGAGCTGTCTACAATTTTGACTCGAATCGAGTCCTGTTTAAACTCTAGACCTTTAAGTCCTGCTAGCGATGACCCTAATGACCTATCTCCATTGACCCCTGGACACTTTCTCATTGGCGCTCCATTAATGACCCCAGCTGAACCTGAATTATGCACTGAAAATCTGACGTTAATCAACCGCTGGAAACGCATCAAGGTCATCTATCAATCTTTTTGCCAAAGATGGAAATCTGAATATTTGACTGAACTTCATCGCAGATATAAATGGAAAAATCAACGAGAAAACGTTAAAGTCAATGATCTGGTCGTCATCAAAGACAATAATCTTCCACCCAACGAATGGAAATTAGTCCGTATTGTTAAAACCTACCTAGGACCCGATCAAAACAGTCGAGTAGCTGACATACGAACCGCTAATGGAATATGCACTAGACCTATTACAAAAATAGTTGTGTTATACACAAACTAGCATGACCTTCTGAGAAACCTTTATCACAAATCTAAAAGGAATGATGTCTACAAAAGAAGCCCCAAGAAACTCAAAACAATCAAATGCTTCAACTTGTAAACCCAAAAGATGACATCACCATTGCACCAATCATGGGGGGGAGAATGTTTAGAGATGCCCCTAAACTAATGCCCATTAGTGTGCCACTAAACTAATCAACTGCACTGTAATCAACGGTTTAGCTGAATTTGCTTTTACATATTGTTATTGTTGTTAAAAAGAATGCGTATTGATGCATTGCAAAGCATCAATACGTAAACCAAATTATTTTAAAAACACTCTAACTTTAACAATTGAACAAAAAGTACACAAAATAGAGAAACACATAGTGAACAGTGAAAAAACAGTGGCACATTACAATAAAAACAAAATTACAATTAACAATTACAATATAAATTACAACACAATTTAACTTAATCTTAAAACTAAAATAAATATTAAAATTATACTAAAAATGAAAAATAAATAAAACTTAAGCTAAATTTAAATTAAAAACAAAAAAGGACCGTGTTTTAATTTAGGCAAGCCCTAAACAAATATTCTAAGTAAATGTATGAAAATCTATTTAGAAAGTCCGAAAAAACTATTTTTGAATTTTTAGTGCAAAAATTAAAATAATTTATATGTATAGCTTATATTGAATTGTAATCATGAGTTAATAGGGGTTTTCATATAAATGCGTATTATACTTGTAAACAGTGTAAAGTTGGTATGTTTATGAGTTTAATATCAATCTCCATACATGAAAAATATGTTTATATTTATACAAGATTTACATGGAATTTACGAGTTTATATGAAAACCCCTAATATTTATGTTTTTGGAATTTGGAATAAACTGTTTTTTTTAAATAATTTTTTGTGACTTTGTGATGTTTTAAAAACAGATTCGGTGACTTGTCGTTTTATGTAAGTTCAGTGACTGGATCCTTCTGGGTTCTTCCAGCACCCATACTTATTATGACACATGGTGAATAATAAGTGACATGTTACAAGTCAATTAGTTTCAGTTAGTCCTGTGACTTGTTAACTTAGAGCAGTATAGTGATATGTCACGAAACTATTATTTTGTACTAGTTCAGCAACAACACACATATTGACTAATGTGTGACTAGTTTTTTAACAAATATTTTTCTTTAGTTCTGTGATAGGTGCGCTTAAACCAGTCACCTGATATTTTATTTCTCACTAGTTTCGGTACATATCACATAATGTCTAACATGAGACTACTTCCGTATTAGATAATTTTAACTTGTTATATTGCATACTCTCTTAAACCAGTAGTGTGATATGTTATAAACGACAAGCTTTGCGACAAGTTACAAGTAGCTCAAAAGGAGGAAATTGCCACCTCCTATGACAAGCCCATGTTAAAGTTGCCGGTTACTTTCATATAAAAAAACCGAATCGAGGACCGGTGACTCCCACAAAGTTCCAGTCACGTGACCAGCTCTGTGACTGATCCATTTCCCGTAGGGATATTAGTGTCGAAAAGTTTATCTTAAATTACTTTAAACAGGGAATTTTTTATTTTACTTTATACAGGGAATTAATTATATTTCAATGCAATCTCCATGATAGTCTAACTTAATTTTTTTCTTTTTACAATTACTACGGCTATAGTACTCCGTACTAGACTTGTAAAAATGCACAACTTTAAAATAGGTAGATACATAACACGGCTTTATATTATCTCTCATACTAATGCATACGTATCTAGTACCTGTCTTTTAAAAGGAAAATTAGTAAAAAAACATGCCAATTTTGCATCATATTTCTTTCTACCTAAATTTTTATCTTTTCTTTTTTTTTTTTACAAAATGTTAATAAAAAAAATAAAATTTTAAGAAATACCGCAACCCTCAACATGAAAAAAAAAATTGTCGAATATTGAAGAACAATGGCTAAAAAGTGCGAATTTTCGCCCACGAGACAAACGAGAAGTTGCAGTTGGCTTTTATAGTTCAGAGCAGACGTCGGCAACACCCAGTGGTGTCAGACCTTTTTGGTCAAAAATCGTCAAAAATGTAAAAATAAATGGTCAAAATCGTCAACAATTTTATTAAAAATCGTCAAGAAATCGTCATCAGTTAAATATCACAAAAACACTAGTTTCATTTTTTTTTTTACATATTACATATTATAGCTCTTAAGATTTTATAAATTCAAATTATATAGTATAATACAACTTTTATAAATTCGAATTATATAATAACTGAACGTTATTTTTCGCTTCATCTGTTAAAAGGTGGTATTTATTCTACGATTAATTACAGATAAAACACCTCATCATGTTTTGTGCGGTTAAAATCATCATAAATAATTTATTTATTTTAGACTTTAAGTCCATGATTTCGAACTCTGTTCTTAAAACTTTCAGTCACGTCATAATTGTTCTATAATTTAGACATAAGCCAAATACAGTGTATTTCGGAATTTTTAACAGAGATTTTCAAAAAAATATGACGTATTCGAGACATTTGAAAAACAGATTTATAATCAGCTTGCCTTAATCTATGAAAGTTTAAATCCCTGCAAATAAATTATTTTGTAAATCTGTGTAAATTAAAAATTAACCTAGCTCCAACTTTTGTTTGTTAATTGTTTTCAATCAGGAACACGTTTTTCCACTCAGACCCGACGAGTATTGCGAATTCCAAAAATACCATTCGAAAAGAACAATTTCCAGGATTTTTAAACGCTTTTCTGTATAGTTTTGGTTAAAATTCGTTAGAAAAGCAGCAATTTTCCTAAATCGTCAAAACATATGGAGTTTTTATTCAAAAATCGTCAATCGTTATTTGTAAAATTTTGAAAAAAATCGTCAAAATGACGTAAAATCGTCACATCTGACACCACTGGCAACACCTATGCCCAATTGCAACTGTCGTGAGTGTTAGACGTGTTTAATAAAGCTCCGTTTAAAGTCAATTGTTTAATTTTTAAACTTTTGTTATTAAAACCCTTTTTTCATAAATTATTTTCTAACAAACATTTAAATATATTTCCTAAACTCAATAACTAAATAAACGAAAATTTATAAAACAAAACAGAAAGAAAAAAAAAACAAAAAGTGCCCTTTAAACTTTATTATACTAAAGAGAGTACAAATCCATAAACATATTTTTTTTAAATAACAATAATAACAACAATAGCCACAAAAAACAGAATAATTTCTTGTTTTAACAACAACACTAATAAAAACAAAACAGAAATAAACTAATTCAAACAAGTGCATACTGTATATTATCAACAATAACAATAGTGTCTCTCTTAATAATCTTAATAACATTAACGTGGCCAGAATTATAGAAACTATTATCATTACAAAAAAATTTAAAAATCCCTTAAAATGACTTGCGTAATCAAAGGTTGTACTATTGAGTCAGATTATGAAAGAATGTTGTCTTGCTGGTTATGTCACGGAATTTGTCACTTTAAATGTAGTGGGCTGCCTTTTATTGCTGCTGAAGCTGTTAACAAACATAAGGGACTACAATGGTGTTGTCCGGACTGTAGAGTCATTGGTGTCAGTTTCTTTCGCTTTTTCCATGGTACAAAAAATAATGTTCTGGATATTCAAAATGAAGGATCTGCGCTTTTGGATCGTATTTCCGCCTACGGAAAGCTCTTTGAAGATTTTAAGTCGCTTGACAATCTGAAATCTCCACCGCAGTCTTCTCCAAAACGACGTAAATCATCCAGAAAGAATAAGGATAAACGTGACGATCCTGTTAATGTTAATGATACGCCTGTAAGTTCTTTGCTATCGTCTCCAAATGACTCCTCTTCTACTTATCCGAGTAATGCATCATTACAACCATCGTCTAATATTCATCAAACTGTAGCACCTCGAAATTATGCCCAAGTTTTAAACTCTTCCGTTCCTGCTATTTCAGTTCATGCACCTTCAGTTCCTGCTTCTTCAGTTCCTGCTTCTTCAATTACTGTTTCTTCTTTTTCTGCTATTACTGGTACTGATCCAACTGTTCCTGCTTGAATTACTACTTCACACGTTCGAAATCCAATAAGATCTTTGCCCCCAAACAAAACAATTTTTGTCTCCCGTTTAGTTTCTGAAACTACTGCTGATGATGTAGAATACCATATAAAATCCAAACTTAGTCCAAATGCTGCAATCTCGGTGTATAAATTTGTATATTCTCAACCAAGATCTGTTACATCATTTAAAATTACTGTTCCTGCTGAACTCTTTGAAAGCGTTCTCAATTCTAGTTTTTGGCCTGCTTATACACTTGTCAGGGAATACGAATATAAAAATTCTCAAAGACCTGCTGGGCGTCTTCCTTTAGTTAACTCGAATTCTCCAAAAAACTAAATATTCATCCTGATAATCAAATATCTTTAATATATCAAAACGTTCGAGGCCTGAATCCAAATTGACATCTTGGTTTAAGTATAGTTTTGATTTCACTCACCATGTAATAGTATTTACGGAAACCTGGTTAAAAGGCAATGTCTTTAATGCTGAGATATTATGCAATAAATATCATATTTATAGGTTAGATCGAAAAACTGAGACTATCGGTGGTGGGGTATTAATTGCTGTCTCCTGTCAACTCCCCTCTGAGGAAATACATTTTAATTTACACAATAATATTGAATTTATTGGTATTCTTATAAAAATTAATCATAAACAAATTTTTGTAACCTGTTCCTATATTCCTCCTTATTCGGACCAATCAATTTATAATGCTCATATAGAATGCATTAAATCTGTCGTATCGAGGGCAAATCCAGATGATTCTACTCTAATCTTTGGTGATTTTAATTTGCCTTCAATTTCCTGTAAATTTGTAACTGATTCTTTTTATTATACTGCAACTACCTCGAATGATGATTTTACTAATGAATTATCAGACTTATGTCTTTTCCAAATAAATGGCGTTCACAATGTTCAAGGAAGGCTTCTGGACTTAGTATATGTTAATGAGCCAACCGACTACTCATCATTAAGCCGTACTGACCCTGTCACGACACCGGAGGATCAATACCACCCCACTATTGAATTAACTTTGAACTTGCCGTGTGCTATGAAACGCAACTCTGGTATAAGGGATTTTAAAGTCCTTTGTTTCAAAAGAGCAAATTACAACGATTTAAATTATTACTTTAGCAACACAAATTGGCTTCAATTGTTATATACGCTAATGGTTCCTCAACATCTATTGACTCAATGATTGGCTTATTTTATAAAATTGTTTTAAGGGGTATGAATGAATATATACCGCAAGTAACTGCTTTTAATCACTCTGGTCCTCCCTGGAGCACAAAACAATTGTCAAGACTGAAAAACTTAAAAAATAAAAGATATAAGAAATATAAAGAAACTGGTTTATTAACTGATTATAGTAAATATTCAGTTACTCGTGCTAAATACAATATACTTAGTACAAAACTTTATGAAAATTACCTGGAAACTATGAAACTCAATTTGAAAAGAGATCCTAAATCGTTTTACAAATTTGTAAATTCAAAGAGAAAATCTACTGGCTATCCAAATGTTATGAAGTATCTTAATCGTGAATCCCGGGATGATGAGGTAATTAGTGACATGTTTGCGGACTTTTTTGGTACCACTTATTCTGATGCTCAATACGATTTGTCGAGAGTTTATCCACTTCCAGTTGAAGAATATCAATTAATTAATTCTTCTGTTATAAATACATCTGATATCGTAAAAAATTTAAAACAATTTAAATATTCAACAAACTGTGGACCGGATGGTGTTCCTAGTTGCATCTTGATCAAATGCGCCGAAGTTTTGGCGTATCCCTTAAGTATAATTTTTAATGTCTCCATTGAAAATAGTTATTTTCCAAAATTCTGGAAAGACTCTTATATAATTCCACTATTTAAATCAGGAAATAAGTCAAATATTATTAATTATAGAGGAATAGCAAAACTCAGCGCGATTCCAAATTATTTGAAAAATGTTTAACGGACTCTCTCTGTCACCAAATATCTTCTTTATTATCACCTCTTCAACATGGTTTCCGTAAGGGATGCTCAACTACAACAAATCTTTTACAATTAACAACATTGGTAAATCGTGGTTTTCTTAAAGGTCAAGATACTGGCGTTATTTACACTGATTTCAGTAAAGCTTTTGACAAGGTAAATCATAATCTTTTACTCAAAAAATTATGCTTGATGGGTTTTGCTGAAAACTGTTTAAACTGGATAAAGTCATATTTAGAGGACAGAAATCAACGTGTTTACTTCAATAATAGTACATCGAAAAATATTAGTGTAACATCTGGGGTGCCTCAAGGTAGCCATCTTGGACCGATTTTATTTTGTCTTTTTATTAATGTTTTGCCGTCTGTTATTAAGTTCTCAAATGTTCTTATGTATGCTGATGATGTAAAGATTTTTTTGAGTTTCAATAACTATTATGATCAAATCTATCTCCAACGTGATTTGAATAGTTTCTACATATGGTGTTGTTTGAATTTAATGGAATTGAATTTGAAAAAATGTAAGCATATGCACTTTTCAAGAAGACTTGGTTCTTTTAGTCCTTACTTTTTGAGTGGCCAGCAGTTGGAACTAGTAGATGACATTCAGGATCTGGGTATTCTATTTGATCGTAAATTAGACTTCGGGCAGCATACTTTAATGACAATAAATAAAGCTCGTGGAGTTCTGGCTTTTATAAAACGATGGGCTAAAGAATTTACTGACGCCAAAATTACAAAACAATTATATACGACGCTGGTAAGAGCAATTTTGGAATATGGTTCTGTAATTTGGGATCCTTCTTCAACATTTCGAAGTAACAAAATTGAGTCAGTTCAAAAACAATTTTTGTTGTTCTGCTTACGAAGCTCCTACCCTGAAACAATTAATAATCTACCTTCTTATACAACCAGACTAGCACGTATCAATCTTCCCACTCTGAAGAGCCGAAGAACAATGTTAAACGTTACGTTTTTAATGAAACTAATAAATGCTGATATATCTTCTGGTTTTCTTTTAAGCAATATTACATTTTTCGTACCTCCAAGATCAACACGAAATTATATTCCGTTATATATTCCTCTCTTTCGTCAAATGTATGCTGATGCAGATCCATTTATAAGAATGTGTAATGATTTCAACGATCTTTATAATTTATTGAATTTTTCTTTAAATGTGAATAGTATTAAACGTAATATAATTTTTTTTTTTAATTTTGTTTTTAAATACCACTAATTAATTATCTAATGTAAATTTTGTAAAAAAAAAAAAAACTTGTAATTATCTTTTTTACAGTCTGTAAGGATTTATTTCCATAGCCTAAATACATAAATACATACAAATACATGGGCGCTCTCTCACACCTACATAAGCTCACACATAAAACAAAAAAATAACTCAGTCGCAAACAAGCATTCAATGAAGTAGGTTGTCAGATCGCTTGTTTGCCAGATTTTTTACACTCTGCATAATGTTTATTGATACATTTTTTTGGTTATTTATTTTTAAGTTCTTTTATTTTTTTTTGTGTTGTTGTTTTTTGATATTTGTTTTTGTAGTTGTTGTTTGCTTTTAAATTTTTATTTTATATTCCCATTATAAACATTTAAAATTTTCAAATTATTATACAAACGTTCTTTGTCAGTGCATTGAGAGTGAGAGGCTGCAACTCACTCATACAAGCACAAAACAAGGTTGTATATGTTTGCCAATGCCTGGTTTAGAAGGTGCTGAGTCCGAATATCGTGGTCGAAATTCCGTGAACCTCAGGCAAATATCTTAATAATTGCCATATTCCGGAAAATACACATATTTTCAAGCTTTGAGGCTATCAACTTTGAAGCAATTTTTTTCTAAAATAGAGATTACTGCGGACAACTGAAGAGTAGGGTGATGCCTACGAAACAATTGTATTGTCTATCATGAAAATGATCAACCCTTTTTGAAACAACAAATAAAATCTAATATGACAATATCATATTAGAATTTGGACTTGAGGTAGAAGAATATTCTAACTAAATATATGAAAATATAGAAAGTCCGAAAAAACTATTTTTGTATTTTTAATGCAAAAATTAAGATGATTATAGAGAAATATATTTGAAATATTTTTTGTTTAATTAAGTGGCAGAATTCTGGAAACCAAAAAAGAAAGAAAGAATAAAAATCGGGAACAACAAACATTAATTAATTTACAGCGATTGGTTATAAAAGGGCTTAAAACTAAAAAATCAATTTTTCAAGTCCTTTGTTTTGTAAAAGTTATAGAATATTAAAATTTTTTTATTTAAAAATATCACCAATATTATTCTCAATTTAAAAAATATTTTTGAAAATTTTTCAGACTTATGTTTAATTCAGAATTTTTAAAACCAAATACATTGCTCAAGGATAAAACCCATCAAAACTGCTAAAATTGACATAAGACACATATACGTGTAGCTTAGACCGTACCACCTTACAGGCAAAAAAAAATATAAAGTATTTTTGCAAGGGAATTCCAAAATTTTTTTTTTGCCGAACGTAGGAGTCAGGGGTATGGCATCGCCAAAAAAATAAGTTATAAAAACATCGTTATCACTAGATGGCACTTTGTTCAAAAAATTGACAATTTTCTTTTTTTTATTTAAATTTAAATAATAACAAACAACAAAGCAAAAAACATACGGATATCTCAAATTTTATTATTTGAATGTATTCCACGCTTGTTTTTTTCCCTATTTTGAGCAGTTTTCGGTAGTTTTTGAGTTTTTAAATATAGGCTCAGCTGATACTGAACCGATACTGAATAGTTACTCAGGTAATACTAAATTACAGCGCCCTCTACCTGTGAGTAGTGTAAGTTTTGATTTCCTATCTCTATAATTAATAGTCTCTGGTAGGAGTCGCCTTTTTCAATTTTTCGTTATAGCTTCGGCATTAAAAATCGGATTTTAAAGTGTGGTATATTGAGTTTTGCTATAAAGGAATTTCTGCTGGGTTTATCGAAAAACTTCTTTAACAAAAGTTTAATGATTATTTGCGAGCTTTAATTTTCTGACATTAGAGTGGTAGCAACTGAAATCTGGTGGGTAAATACTAGACCGTTATACTTGAGGTCAATGGTCCTTAGAACAAAACTATGGTCCCCTCGAGAGAAAAACATCGATGTATCATACTTTAAGATCCGACTGTAAATGCCAAAGATATAACGAAAAATGTAAAATGGCGATCCCTACTTTCGGCACAAAAACATTTTTTTTGAAACCTCCTTTCAAAAATAATTTAGATTGGACGGTGTACGGCGAGGTGCGGTCTAATGTACATATTTATTTTTATGCAGTTTTAATGAGTTTTTTTCTTCAGTTATATATTTTGAAATAAAAATTCTGAATTAAATTAAATATTTTTTAAATTGAGAATAATATTGGTGATATTTCCAAATAATTTTTTTTTTAATATTCTATAACTTCTACAAAACAGAGGACTTGAAAAATTGATTTTTTTAGTTTTAAGCCCTCCCAGCAAAATCTTTCATTACCAAATAAATTATTTTTTGGCGTCTAAACTCATTATTTTTGTTTGGCGTGGTCGTTTTTATAAGTAGTCACGCTTACCCGCTCGCTTACGAAAAAATGAGAAATAAGTAGTTATGAGGTTTTGAATAATAAGTGGTTACACACATGCTTACAAAAAGTTGAATTATAAGTGGTTATCAGATTGCTTACTTGATTCTTAAAAATAAGGAGTTAGGCAAATACTATTAGCTTAAAGAACATTCACAAAAATTTAAGTTTTAGTTTTAGGCAGAGCTGTTAAATTTGGATTACGATTAGTAATCAATTAGATTACATTTTAAAAAGAATGGTATTGATTACATAATTCTCTTTTGAACAATTCCTGATTACTAATTAATTATGATTACAAATAATCCAAAAATAATCAAGATTGATTAGGATTACGAGAAAATAATCAAAAATAATCAAAAGTAATCAAAAACATAATTGACTACTTTCGAGGATTATTTTTGATTATTTTAGATTATTTTTTAAAAATTTTGAATTTACAACATTTTATACATACATTTTATTTTGAAAAATTTGCAATTATAACGTAAAAAAATTCTGAACAAATAAAACAAAATTAGATAGTTTTTATATACAAAATATAGGTATATTCACTTCAATAACAAAACAATCAATAACAATTTTAGTACTTACTAAATTCCCAAGTAAAAAAAATGATATGGAGCCATATAAAGTTATATTTAATTATATATAATATTTTATGTAATTAGATATAATTATATCCGAAAAATGAGAACGTCTTATTGCATCATATTGTATCGAATTGTATACAATTGTATACAATTTGGTACAATTTGATACAATTTTATGCAATTTGATACAATTGTATCCGAATTTTGTCCTCATCCAATTACATAAAACTATATCTTTTTGTATAAAATTATATAAAATGTTATAAAAGTGGACATAGTTTTATACAATTATACCTAAATATTGACCCTATATTTTTACCATAATATATATGACCATATCAAACAATATACAAAATTATATTTTTAAATAAAAAAAGATATACAATATCTGGAGATCAGACCTGAGGGATTTCAATTACAATTACTTGTAATTTGTAATTGAAATTACAAGTAAAAAGTGTTTTTTGTTAAAATTTTGTAGAAAAATCTGACTGGGATAGGTTGCATAGGCATTAGGGTTTGGGGTTCGGAAAATCCCGGGCGGGAATTCCCGGGAAATCCCGGGAAGAGTTTGCCGGGAATTCCCGGGAAAATAATATATTTTTCCCGGGAAAACGGGAAATTTTAAAAATATTAAATTTTTTAAATTGTTTTTGTTTCGAATAGGATTTTTTTAATTTTAGTCATAAAAAACATTTTAAATACCAAAACAAAAATGTCATTGTTAAAATCTTTTAAAAGGGAATACATTTATTTGACACACAAATAAAATCCCAGTAGCAAAAAAAACTAGTTCAGAACCAGTTATGTACTGGTTTATTTGAACCAGGCAACTAGTACGAGTTCTACCGCCCCTCCATACAAACAACTGTAGAATTTAACATGGAGATGTCATAGGATTGGGGGCAATTGTCGCCAAACTCACATTTTGGTACTAGTTGTAGAACTAGTTTGAAAATTACAATTTAAGGACGAAAAAAGGGAACAAAACTGGTGCTAATGTAACACTCGCGGAACCAGTTCTGAAGTGACTCTTTGGAAATAGTACTGTACTAGTTGGTTAAGACCTGAATTATATAGATAAAAACCAAAGATTTTTCTTTACTGAAACGTAGATTAGACCTACAGTTTCCTCTTACTGAGATAATTAGGTCCATTTACCTAACGGAATTTAAAATATTTTATGTTAACGATTTCTAATCGCAATAAAAATGTTAGTATTTATTTGAAAACTCTGACTATATTACTAAAAACAAATGTAAACAAAACTAGAATTTCAAAACTCTTATTTAAGTTCAATCTTTTGAAAGTTTCTGCACACTTTCAATAAAAACAGTAAGTACACAAATGGTTCAAAATTATTGTTTTAGGGACAAAAACAAAAAGCTTTATTGGTACTTATGAGAAATTTATCGAACTAGTTCTGGAGTGACTTTTTGGCACCAGTACTGCACCAGTTGATTTGCACCTAAATTCAATTCACAATTAAAAATTAAAGTGTTTATTTTCAAGCTCTGATTTTTTTATTAAAAACAAATGTAAATAGAATAAAAATTTCAAATCTCGCATTTTAATTTATGTAATTTTTTAAACAGGTCCCTCATAGATGGGGTTTAACTAGTACACAACTAGTTAAAAATGATTATTTTGAGAACTAGTTTCGTAATACTAGTCAAAAAACTAGTAATTTTTAGAACTAGTTCGACTATTTTCAACTGGGATCTTTGCCAAGTAATAAGGAGCATTTCAACTAATAAAGATTTTTCGCATAACTTATTCAAAATTTAAGTAGTAAAATCTAAAAACTTGGTAAAATGTTTAAAAGAAATATGAACAAAAAGTCTTGTTTCTTACAAATCTAAATTTTTTAAAATATACATTTTAGTTAAATTCGACTTTGTTAAAATATTGTGTGGCTTGGTTTATTTTTGGAGCATTCTGATTGGTTAATTTAATTTCAACCAATCAAAATATTTGAAAATATAAATATTTTTGTAAGGTTTTCATACACAAAATGAACAAAACCGTTTGATTAAAAATAAAGTCGACTTTAAATTTAAATTACGCCTTTATATTAAGGGTCAATAATTTTATAAGTAACGTTTTCATTAATAAATGTGAAAAGAAAAGACTAATGGTTAACGGTGGTATCTAAATTTGGTTATCCGACATCTAAATTTGGTTCACAAAAAAAAAAAAAAAAAATTGATGGTCATGCAACTTCTCTTGAAGAAAACAACAAGAATAACGTTTCACCTAAAATTAGCAAGGTACCTGAAGAAAAACGTGTAAGCTGAATAGGCATTAAAGGCTTTATGGTAGGGCAAACATTTCCTGAAATGGTATCCAAATTAGCTGCAGTCAATCCGCACCATAACTAGATCTTCGTTTATTCGAGAAAGTTTTTATAATAAAAACCTGGCATTGCAAAAAAATGAAACCGATGTAAAGAACATTATATTAAATTACTACAATCATGTAAAAGATATCATGATAAAAGAAATATCGAGCAATATTTCTAACAATAGGAGATTTACTATAATCTTAGATGAATGGACAAGAATATCACAAAAGAGATATTTGAACATATGTACAAACGGATATAATTCATTTTATAACCTGGGGTTGGTTTATATATCAGAAAGATGTAATGCTGATGAAATAAGAAGAATTGTAGAAATAAGACTAGAAGAGTTTTATTTGTCTTTGGAAAATAACATTGTGGCCACCATATCTAATGGGCCAAGTGTGATGAAACGGTTTGTTTCCGACAGTCCATTAGTAGGTGCCTACTGGAATCATGCAATTCATTTGTCAGTGCTGCGAGTAATTTATGTGAAATCAAATGTTCAACATTCTGATATTTTTTACTTTGAATTCTCACTACACAGACTGCATTTGCACTGAAATAGTGTTTTTTTTAACAAAAATTACTTATATAGGTGGTTTTCATTAACAATTTTGTGCAAAAGTATTTCCCGGGATTCCCGGGAATCCCGGGAATAAAATTTTTTCATTCCCGTTTCCCGGGAAATAAAAAAGTCCGGGAAATCCCAAACCCTAATAGGCATGGATGCGTATAAAAAGAATACGTCATGTTGGGCTTACCCCTAACTTGTGCTTTTTGTCATTATTTATTTTCCCAAAAAATGTAATTGACATTTTTCAAATTACAAATTACTTGTAATTGTTCTTTTAATTTGTAATTGTAATTGAGTTTTTTTCAATTACAATTACATGTAATTGTGTAAATGCATGTGTAATTAATTACAAAATGTAATGATTAACCCCCAGGTCTACTGGATATCCTATAATTTCGATAAATCTTCCATTACTTTTATCCAGATTTACCATGGCAGTGCATGAAACATGAACAAATTTTTATTTGTTTTTAGTAATTTTAAAATAAGGTTAACAACACTGAAATTTTTAACTTAATAGGATTGTGATATACAACCAAGATATAAGAGATCAGTCAAGTGTGCGTTATAGTATAGAGAATTCCATATTAAAGCTTCAGTATTGTTAATTTTATGGGCGCGTTAGCCATTTTGACTCACGCTCCTAAACAAAAACAAATTACTCACGCACGAGCATTTCGTGTCTTACTCACGCAGACATGAGTATATTAAAAACTTACTACAATCAGAAAATTCTCACGCAAAACAGTAAAAATTTCTAAAAACATATGATGCAAAAAATAAACTCACACACGAATCATGCACGGGTTATACATTCTTACTCACGCTCACGTACGAATTATATATTCTCACGCTCACGCACGAATTACTTTGGTATAGTAATTATTACTCATGATCACTTGTGAATAACTTCACCCACGATCGTGTCATGCGCCAATCGCTAGTAATTACTAAATCTTAAACTAGTTCAAAATCATTTTTAATATGGAACCACATTTAATACAATACGGTTTTAAAAGGACCTTATATATTTTTATATAAAATCACTTTGAAAAAATTGCTAATGTGGGATGATATATAATTATAGATGATTTTATAAAGAACGTTATATCGTTATATATAAAAGAAAGCATAAAATATTGTAGATATGAAACCATACTAAGTTGTATATGGGTTCATATCCGTCAATATATAATCATATATAACACCTATTATATAATATTTCTTAAATGGCTCCATATATAGTTTTATATTATTATGTGTAGTGTCATACTAAATTATATATAAACGTATATGTAATTATATCTTTTATATGTTACTTTATGTACTTATATATAGCACATACACTTATATGTAGGCCAGTATGTAATAATATAAAATCACATATGTCTCAATATTAAAACCTTTGAGGAAAAAATATTTAATAAATGACTATATAAAAGTATATATGCTTCAATTTAAAAGCATATGTGGCCATATGTAACTATAAGTTACTATATGTAATTACATAAAATAATATATGATTATATCAAAACTTTTTTACTCGGGTTAACAAAAAAGGGAAAAACACGTGAAAAAAATAATAAAGAGAAACAAATACATTCAGTATACATTCAATTCACAAAAAGAAAGTTTTATAATTTACATATATTTACAATTGGCCTTCATTACAACTAATTTTTCAAAAGAAAAATCAGACAATGATTGCCGCCTTGGACTGTTGACGATCCCGGCAAAACAAAATAGTCGTTCAACTGGAGCTGAAGACGTTAAGGGCGTGTTAAAAAAAATAAATGCATCCCTTAATAAATCATATTTTTGCCAAATCTCGTCTGCACTTGCATTATCATTTAAATAGCTGAAGAACTGATGTTTTATTGCGGATCGTTGGTCAACTTTAATCTGTTCTTGTGGAGAAGGACTTACTTCAATTTCATCATCTGCAAAGTCAAATCTTTAAAGTAAAAAACAAAATAAATGTACGCATAAGCTCACCATCATCAGTGAAATCAAAAAAATCGGGCATATTCGATACATTATTAATTTTCGTTTCAAAATTAAATGTTTTACAATTTTTGGCGTAAAAATTGTAAAGTGTTTCTAAAACTCTGCTGGTTATATTTTCGACAGTTAATTCCGGCAATTCTGGACTTAATCTCTGCAGCACTTTGAGCCATTTCATGTTGATGCTTTGAGTTAGTACTGTTGCTGCAATTGCAATATTTGCCTCAGGCTTCAACATGAAATATGGTTGGAACCTTTCTCTTAACCTCTGTTCCATTTTTAAAACAACAGATAATAATTGTTGCAGCTCCTGGGATCTACTTAGTTTATGCAGCCTATTGCTCAGTGTCATAAGAGTTGGTATTAAAAATCCTGTAATACATATTAATATAAATTTATATTTTAAAGAAGCGAAGTAAAAAAGACCATAATTAATGTTGCTTTCTCCTTGAAGAAAGTCCAGGGCCTTTGCAATTGGTTCCATTACCAAATTGTACATTTCCAGGTACTGTATGTCTCTTGCAGAAAAATGTGGCAAAGTCAACTTATCGCACAGATTATTTAACTTTTCTTTGTAGCAAAGTAGCTTTTGAACTGTGTCATGCAATGAGTTCCAACGAGTAACAACGGGCAAAAGCAACGATGATCCCAGGTGTTCTTCAATTATTTCCGAAAACTTTGGCCACTTGCACTTCTTCCACAAGTTGTAGCATTTATCGAATGTCTAAAAAAATTAATATTAAACTCATTTTCATAAGTACAAAACGTATTCTTTTGCATTAAAAAAAATAAATCTGCGTTACATTTTTATTATTTCCGTTGGAATGTATCAGACGGCTTTCAATTTTAACGATTTTTTTTGCAATTTTTATTAATTGTGACGATTTTTTTAAGTTTCGACGATTTTAATAATTTTGACGATTTTTATTAATTTTGAAGATTTTTTTAAATGTTGACGATTTTTTTTGCAATTTTAACGATTATTTTTTAATGCAAAACAATACGTTTTGTTCTGCGACTTACCATTTTATGCTGGATATACAGTGGCTGCTCAGTTTTTAAAATTTTATCGAAATCGGTTGAAGCAAGCAAATTCAGAGTATGGCTGCAACATCTCTGATGTGTAGGCAACAACCTTTCATTATCAAAGACTGGGATTTCGTCATTAATTTCATCTTTGAGAAAGTCATTTCCCACACCGTAATCTCTGAACGCTTTTACAAAATTTGAACCGTTGTCCGTAATGGTCAAAACAATGTTTGAGCTGTTCAAACCAAAGGCAGTGTTGATTTCAGTAATCATCTGCGCAATATTTTCCGCGGTGTGTGCTCCAAAAATTCTTCTACATGCCAAAGCTGCCGATTTGCGTTCGAAATTGTCTGTAAGCCAATGACACGTATATCCAAGGAAACTTCTGTGATTTCCAGACCAAACATCTGCTGTGGTACAAAAATATTTAGAACACACCATGTTTTCTTTTACATTTTTCATCATGATGGTATATTTTGTTTCCAATTTCTTAGCCGCTGTTTGCCTGCACATCACCTTCATACCTGTACTTTGAAAAAGATCTATAAAGGATTTCTTTTCCAGAATGGAAAGGGGCAATGAACAATCAATCATTGCATGTAACAGTTGACCATCGAACTCAGATTGCATGTTACCGCCAAAAGGGCTACTTGTTTTATAACTTTTGTATGTTTTAAAAAGTTCACTATGCTTGACTTGCAAATGTTTGATGAAATTTGAAGTCACTTCACCGCTTCCTCTTATCACTCGATGACATGCAACACACTTAGCACAAGTTGTCTTATCGGAAATCTAACAATAACAATTATAAATACATAGTATGCTTTAATTTAAAAACTTTAAAACTAACTTTTTCTACTTCTGTATAAAATTCTTCTTTAAAAATTATTTTTCGTGAATTCACACAGACTTTTTTTAGGGCCGGTCCTGATTCCTCACTTAATGAGCTTTTTCGTTTACTAGTAGTAGGTTCAACGTTCGGATCTTCAATACTGTCGTCTGCGGAAAAATCGGTTTCGGAAACATAATCAGACATTTTGACCTAAAAATTAATTTTATTATTAAGAGTTTACAACAATTATGTTTAATACTTACCAAAAAATATACGTAAAAGAAATATATACTTTATACAAATAGAGCACAATTGAAATAAAAAACAAAAAGGTGTATTAAAGTCGGCTGTGCCGAGTACGTGAAAAATTTTGTAGATGTAATTTTGAACCCGTGATAAATATGTTTGTAATAAATTTAATAATTTTACACTCGTTTACAAACGGAATGACAAACTGATATATGTCCTCTCGTATAAGTGGAGGGTATAAAAAACAAAACAAAATGTTAATAATAAAAACAATAAATCCCGCAAGCAATTACTTTTAAATGCATATACATATGTACAAGAAATTGAGAAGAATGCAGAATTATGAAGAATGCAAAAAACAACAAAAAAATAAAAAAAAACAACTAACATTAAATACTGGTAGAATTTTATGTAGAAAAATGTATTTGTGACAGTATTGCCATAATTTCGCAAAATAAAAAAAAGTAATCAAAAACAATCAAAAGTAATCTTTGAAAGTAGTCGAATTATATTTTGATTACTTTTTATTCTTTTTGATTATTTTCTCGTATTTTTTATTAATCTTGATTATTTTTGGATTATCTGTAATCGTAGTCAGTTAGTAATCGTGCGAATTTGAAAATAATCGTAATATAATCATTATTTCACCTTTCAAAAAAAAATAATCTAATTACTAATTATTATGATTAGTAATCATTACTTAACAGCTATGGTTTTAGGACACGTCATACAAATTTAAACATAAAACATATTTACATATAAAAAATAAAATTTTTATAAAATTTAACTGTGTAAAAAGTACTTATTTAAACTATTACGAGTAAGTCATTATTTTATATATATAGAAACAATGAATACAATAGGCCCTTATTAGGAAGTCATTATTTTAAATTATAAAATAATGCAAAAGGTAATGATTCACCATTTTGGGTAATGCAGATAGTAATGAGGTGTCATTACCAATATTTTGCTGGGCTTTTATAACCAATCCTTGTAAATTAATTAATGTGTGCTTTTCCCGATTTTTATTCTTTCTTTCTTCCAGAATTCTGCCACTTAATTTAACAAAAAAAATTTTAAATATCTTTCTCTATTTTAGAAAAAAATTGCTTCAAAGTTGATAGCCTCAAAGCTTGAAAATATGTGTATTTTCCGGAATATGGCAATTATTAAGATATTTCTCTGAGGTTCACGGAAAAAAATTTTAAAGATAAATGTTTCTAAGTTTGTGTTTTTCACAAAAATGTTTTAACGAATGCGTGTAATTCTTTTTATAAAAACAGGCAGTAAGTATAATTGGAATAACTTCCATTAAACTTTCTTTTTTTCTAATTTTGATTCATTTAATAACTGAATCAGGGGTATGTATAGTTGATCTTTTATTTGGTAAATTACTGTTTTTCTTCTTAGTTAGATTTTGGATCATAAATTAATATCACTTTCTGTTTAAATTATTTTTCAAATTAAAGAAAGATGATACAATTTTCAGAAGTAAATTACAAAGAATAAATTTCGTTGATGTTAGTTTAGTTGAATTGTTAACATATTATCATCATCAATGATTAACCCATCAAGCTTTGTAGCGAAATAGATTTGTAGCGATGATAGCTTTGTAGCGAAAGCCGAAACTACGTATCATGTCTTTTTATTTTTTTTTTCTATTTTTGTACGCTCAATTAATTTTTCAAACGATTTAATTTTTTTTTTTTAATTTTCTATTAATTTTTATTTAAAATTTTATGGAAATATAAAAGTTCTAAATCAATATGTAATTCTTCAAATATTTTTTGTTAAAATACGAAAAAGGTAAATATTACAATTTTGTTTGTAATTAAAAAAATTGTAATTTAAAAAATCCATTTTGATCAAATTTTTACTAAATATATTTAGAAACTAAATATAACAGAAAAAGAAAAAGCCTGTAAACATTTTAGTTAGAGCTAGTAAAAATAAGTTAAAAATTGCAGAAAAAACTATTTAACTAAAAGTTAACTTAAATGTAACCAAAATTTTGTAAATTTAACAGTTTTATTTTTCCTTCTTATCTTATTAGTATTTAGCAAAAAACAATCTGCTAATTTCAGCAGTTTTTTTGCAAGGTCATTTTTAATTACATAATTTTTAGTAGCTTTTTCCCCTATTTTTACAGCTTTATTTCTTTCTATGAGTGTATTATTTTTTATAAAAAATAACACTTTAAAAAAAACAACTTTATATATTTTTCCAATATGTTATATATTTTTGTTAATAAAAAATGAAAGAAATGAAGATAACAACAATTTAGTGAACAAGACTGCTAAAAGTCAGCTATCAGTTATAACAAGCGATAGCACAGGGGGTAGAGCGTCTGCTTGAAATGGCAACGAGTGTGGGTTCAAACCCCACACGATGCATGATGGTTTTTTTTTATTATTAAATTAAAATAAAAAGTGAAAAAGGAACTTCCTTTTCATTGGTTCAAATATACATAATTTGTTTTGAAAAATAACAACTTCCTTCCTACGAATAGCCAATGTTAAATTCATCGGTGAAAAAGCCGAAAAAGAACAACTCCCTATTCAACAGTTGCAGTGCTTTAACTACTTCTTTTTCCTCACTCTTTTTCCCGGGTACATACCCCTCATTCATCTTAAAACCAGTGTTTCAATTGCTAACGCTATTTCAGCCAAAGCACCTACTTTTAACTGTTTCATTAGCTAAAAAAACAAAACTGCACATTTAACAATTACTTAAACTGCCACTACCATCAAATTTCAACAGCAGTAGCACAGCAATAGTTTATTTTTTGAAAAAGAAAACCTGAGCTGAAAGAGTTATTGTAAAAACTTCCAGTTTTACCAAACAGCTATAAAGATATATCTGTAGTAACAATATATCTGTAGTACAATAAAATTAGTAGCCGCTATTAAATTTTAGTAAAATTTATGTAAACTGCAATTCAAAATCGATTTGCTAAAATCAGTTAAAAAAACTTACTAAATACCATAATTTTAGTACAATGAAATTCGTATAAATAATTGTTTGCAGCTACTAAATTTCAGCAAATTGTTGTAAACTGTATTTTAAAATCTACAGCTATGGACATGGAAATAGGACACTTTTATGTGTTAAGAAACATAATTATTTATTTTGAAAAATAAAACAAAAATAACATTTTTTATTTCATATACGGGAAGTGTTATTATTGATGATTGTAATTCATTCTTTATTTAAATAAAAATCCTTCAACTATTTTATATATATTGGTAAAATATGTATAAACTAGTAAAAATACATGGACTTCTAAATAGGACACATTTTATATTTTTACAAAAAACCGTACATTTTTGGGTTTTTAAAACAATTATTATTTTTTTTAGCGTTAATATTACACTAATATTTTGTGCTGTATCCATTATTATCAATAACCGCTTTGCATCTTCTTTGCATACTCTCAACTAATCTCTGGCATCTTTCTTTTGGTATAGAATACCAGGCTTCTTGAATACCAGCCCAAAGTTCGGTGGAATTTTTGTAATTGTTTTGCGAAACTTTTGTTTTTACATCATCCCATAGATTTTCTATTGGATTAAGGTCCGGACTTTGGGCTGGCCAGTCCAAAACCCTAATTTGTTCTTTGTAAAAACCAATCCTTCACTATGTTTGAAGAATGCTTCGGATCATTGTCTTGCATAAATGTCCACTTAACTGGCATATTTTCATAGGCAAATAGCTCCATAACATTCTTAAGAATGCTAAAATATTGAAACCTGTCCATTTTGTCCTCTACTTTTACCATAGGCTCAACACCACGCCAGGAAAAAGCCCCCCATACCATAATATTACCCCCACCGTGTTTCAAGGTCTTCTGAGCAGTGTTGGTATTTGAGAGTTTTCGTTTGGTGCCTAAATGATGCCAAAAAAAGTGCCAAAAATGCTTTAAAAGTGCCAAAAAAAAATTAAGCAAAATGCAAATGTTTCAAAAAATATGTTCAGCTTTTATTTCAAATATTTATACATTTACACCCTTATTCTAAACTTTATAACAATAACAAAATTGTCACAAAACTGGTGTGAATGGAAATTATTATAGTTTTGGTATTCTCAGAAAAATTGTCACAGCAAAACCTTGACAAAATTGTCATTTTTTTTTTAATTGTCAACAATTTAAAATATAAAAATTGTGAATGGGGAAATGTTTTTAGTTGATCTGTTATTTAAGTAAATGAATGTTATTCTAGTTTGACTCAAGATCATAAATTAATATCACTTTCTGTTTAAATTATTTTCAAATCAAAGAAAGATGATACAATTCATTCACCTTAAACACATTGACACGGGGCAAAAATATAATTTAATAACATACATTTAAATTTAACGGTTCGTTGTAATTCAAAAATCTGTGTTTATCATACACAGAGTTGAATAGAATCAGCTGAGATATCTTAAGAATTAAGGTTCAAAGCAAAAAAGAGTAATAATAACAAAAGGATAAAAATAGCATTGTTAAATTTCGTTGATGTTAGTCTAAGTTGAGTTGTTGATAACAAACTCGATTTGCTTTCAACAGTCATATAAGTAGACGACTATCAAAATATTAACCCACTCAAAGGCGAAAGGCACTGATGATGGCTTTGTAGCGAAAGCCGAAAATGCGCATTCTGCCTTGCTGGTCTTATCGAATTTTTTTTCAATAATTTTTATTCATTGTAATTTACTTGTAAAAATTGTATCATCTTTCTTTGATTTGAAAATAATTTAAACAGAAAGTGATATTAATTTATGATCTTGAGTCAAACTAGAATAATATTCATTTATATAAAAATTGTATTTTTTTTTGAAGAATTTTAAAATTTTTCTTCACAGAAATAAAATATGAAATACCTCATTCATATTTTGAGATATTATTTTAAGATGCATCGAACCTTTTACCGATTCTAACATTCCTGCAAATTCCTTCAAAAGATTACGTATTAACATGGGATTTTTGGGGCTAAAGTTGTTAAGAATAAGCTCAGGGTGCTTGATGCTAAAATTTAAAGGAAACTTCAAGTGCTTAGAACTAGTTCTCTCGTGTTCTGCGGTTCCTGGACATTTTTTAAGTTTTCATATCATTTAAGGTTTCATAAAATTATCGAAAAAATCGTAATTTTTCACAAATTAAAATTTTTTGATAATTTTATTTTTGGCAGAAAAAGTTTTCACCATTGTATGGTGAAATTTTTAAAACTTTTGCTTGTCATAAAAAAAACTAGAATACCATAACAAATTTTTCAAAAATTCCAGTGACGGACAATACAATAGAATCAATTAAAGTTGTTCTAATTTTATCCCCATTGCTTTCATTTTTAAAGATCAAAATAATGATTAAATTGTTCCCGAAGAACTGGAAGCTGGTCCAGAAAATTGTAGAAATTTTTAGTGTAGCGTTTGTTTTTAATTTTGCTACCCATTCTAAGTAGGCGTGGCTGTTAATGAAAAACCAGCGATATCGACCTTTTATCAAATTATATAGAAATTTTCTTAAAAAGTGCCAAAATTCTATGAAGAGTGCCATGGTGCCATTGAACATTCAATAGTGCCACAAATGGCACTTTTGTGCCACTTTTACCAACAGTGCTTCTGAGTTTACTTAATGTTTAAAGCCTGGTTTTTTGGGCGATGTACAAATGTTCTACCATCTGGTCCGATACGATTTACCTTTGTTTCATCGCTCCAAAGCATATTTTTCCAAAAGGACAACTCTTTTCCTTTGTGGGTTTTGGCAAAATCAATACGTTTCTTAATATTTTTTCTTGAAAGAAGAGGATTCTTTCTTCTTCTTCGTCCAAATAAGTTTGCTTCATTCAGCCTTCTTCTTACTAACCTGTCTGACACTTGAACTTTGAATTTTTCCCTGATTTCATTATTTATTTGACGGGAGGACATAAAAGGGTTGAGTTTGCTTTTGCGTACTATAGTCCTGTTCATATAAGTTGTAGTTTTACGACGGATTGGCTTACGTTCTTTATTTTGCGTATGATATTTCTTGTCGGCAGCACACAGACGAATAGCATTGTATACCATATTTCGCGAACACTTTAGTATTTTAGCAATTTCAGTTGGAGATTTCATCTCGTTGTAGAATTGAGATATAAGTCTTCGTTTTTCTGAATTACAATTTTTTCCACGTCCCATATTGGTGCAATTAGAAAAGAATTTACTTATTTCAAGCGCAAATTATGAGAAGAAAATGATTACTAAGTGCATCGAATAAAATTTTGACAATTATTGCAAGTGTCCTATTTTTATGTCCAAGTCAAATATGAACAAAGTAAAATAATTTTGTTGTAAATATTTGCATGTTTTAAATATTGCAAAGTTTGATATATAATCTGAGACTACTTGATTACAGTTTACTATAATAGAAAAGAAATATAATTATTGCTTTATAATTATTAAGAGAAATGCATGAAGATAATTTTGTATGAAGTGTCCTATTTCTATGTCCATAGCTGTATATGCTGAAATTAGCAAAAAATTGTACTAAAAAAAACAAAAACTGTAAAATCTAAAAAATTTTTGTTTTCTTTCGATTGTAACAAGCGCATAATTTCTGCATCGTACTTGAAATTTGGAGTCAAAATTGCCTACGGTTCTCCAGTTATGACATTTTTATGCATCGGAGATACAATAAAATTTTCTGAGTGTTATTTCCAAACTAACTACTATTGATAACAAATATAAACTAAACAAGAATTGTAAAAAATCCAAAAAAAAATTTTAAATTAGTATTTTTCTGCTAAATTTAGCACTCGGTTTTGAAAAATTAGTAAAATGTTTTGCTGAAATCAGCAGCGAGAATTAGTAAAAAAAAATCCGTAATTTCTAATAAGAGAATAGCAAAAATGATTACTAAAAAAAAATTGTACTAAAAATCAGTATAAAAATAGTAAAGTTCGATTGGAACCTGTTTACAAATTTTTTTACTAACTTTTTTATCTGAGTGTAGAAGCTTAAAAAACAAAACGAAGAAAGACTGATCAGCAATAAAATTATTAACCACGGCAAACAAAACAAAGAAAAACTGATTTATATACACAAAATTAAATAACGGATTTTAAAAAATCAATGTCGAACAGTTTCATGTATACAAGTGGGTGATATCAAAAAATGTGATGAAAACCGTGTAACCACCTAATTTCTAATGCATGGATTACATTTGAGCAAGGTTGGTTGCCGTTATCGTTATAATACCGTTATCGCTAAAATACCGTTTCAAATTGAATACCGTTATCGATACCTCTAAAAAAATTTCTAAATACCGTTATAGTTACCGTTATTTTTATGGGTAGTTACCGGTATTTTACCGGTATTTATTATTTTATATAAAAATTACAATTTTTTTATTTTTTATTTTATAATCTCGAGTGTTTTTTTTACAAAAAATTTATAGATAAAAATTTTACTTATTAAAACTACCAGTATTGAATTTATAGCTTAAAATCTGTATTTTCAGTACTTAAAATATAACCTGTTCAACCATTTTCGCCGCGGCATCTACGTTGTCGTCAAGGAAACAGAGTTTCCAATTAAAATGCCGGAAAAAATCGTTGAGCTCATCCCAACGTGCTTTTTCGTAAATAAAAACTGAACGTTCATTAACCAACCTTGCATTTGAGTTACATATTTCGATATATCAGCGCATTGTCACGTGTTTTACAAAATTTATAACAATCTGACCAATTTTTGGTTAATACATAAAATTTGTGACCAATTTTATAGGCCAAATGTAAACTCCGTAACAAGTAACTCATAAGGTTTTTTAACTTTAATCTATATATAAAAGAATAATGTGACTGACTGACTCAACATCGCCCAGCCCAAACCGCTGAAGCTAGGAAGTTGAAATTTGGTATGTAGGTTCCTCTTTCGGCGTAGACGTCCGCTAAGCCGGGATTTTTGGAAATTCCTACCGGAACGGGCAAAAAGGGGAAAGTCTCCCCCTTGGCGGCCTGCCAAAACCCCTTTGACTAGAAAGCTGAAATTTAAGATATGTGTTCCTTGGAGTATGGGCTAACTTTTCTGGAAAGTACTTTCTGGAATTTTGGACAGGGACGTTGTAAAAATGGGGGTTAAAAAGGGGAAAAAGGCCCCCCTTGACGGCCTGCCCAAACCGCTGGAGGTAGGAAGTTGAAATTTGGTATAAAGGTTCCTCCACTATCGTAGACATCCACCAAGACGGGAGTTTTGGAAATTTTTACAGGGACGGGCAAAAAGGGGACAAAGTCTCCCCCTTGACGGCCTGCTCAAACTGCTGGAGCTATGAAGTTGAAATTTGGTGTGTAGGTTCCTCGACCGGTGTAGACGTCCGTTAAGACGGCATTTTTGGAAATTCTTATCGGGAGTGGCAAAAAGGGGACAAAAAAAGTACCTTTTTCCAAAAAAGTACCTTTTCCCAAAAAAAGTACCTTTTCAAAAAAAAGTACCTTTTCCAAAAAAAATACCTTTTCCAAAAAAGTACCTTTTTCCGAAAAAAGTACATTTTTTCAAAAAAAAGTACCTTTTTCCAAAAACCTTTTCCCAAAAAAAGTACCTTTTCCCCAAAAAAGACCTTTTTCCCAAAAAAGTACCTTTTTCCAAAAAAAGTACCTTTTTCCAAAAAAATTACCTTTTTCCAAAAAAAGGACCTTTTTCCAAAAAAAAGTACCTTTTTCCAAAAAAAAAGTACCTTTTTCCAAAAAAAAGTAACTTTTTCCAAAAAAAGTACCTTTTTCCAAAAAAAGTACCTTTTTCCAAAAAAAGTACCTTTTTCCAAAAAAAGTACCTTTTTCCAAAAAAAAGTACCTTTTTCCAAAAAAAGTACCTTTCTCCAAAAAAAAATTCCTTTTTCCAAAAAAAGTACCTTTTTCCAAAAAAGTACCTTTTTCCAAAAAAAGTACCCTTTTCCAAAAAAAGTACCTTTTTCCAAAAAAAAGTACCTTTTTTCAAAAAAGTACCTTTTTTCAAAAAAAGTACCTTTTTCCAAAACAAACTACCTTTTTCCAAAAAAAGTACCTTTTTCCAAAAAAAATTCCTTTTTCCAAAAAAGTACGTTTTTCCAAAAAAGTACCTTTTCCAAAAAAAAGTACCTTTTTTGAAAAAAGTACCTTTTCCCGAAAAAAGTACCTTTTTCCAAAAAAAGTATCTTTTTCCAAAAAAAAGTACCTTTTTCCAAAAAAAGTACCTTTTTCCAAAAAAAGTACCTTTTTCCAAAAAAAACTACCTTTTTCCAAAAAAAGTACCTTTTTCCAAAAAAAATTCCTTTTTCCAAAAAAGTACGTTTTTCCAAAAAAGTACCTTTTCCAAAAAAAAGTACCTTTTTTGAAAAAAGTACCTTTTTCCAAAAAAAGTACCTTTTCCCAAAAAACATACATTTTTCCAAAAAAATACCTTTTTCAAAAAAAGTACCTTTTCCAAAAAAAAGTACCTTTTCCCAAAAAAAAGTACCTTTTTCTAAAAAAATGTTCCTTTTCCAAAAGAAGTACCTTTTCCAAAAAAAAGTACCTTTTTCCAAAAAATATAAATTTTTCCAAAAAAACACCTTTTTAAAAAAAATACCTTTTCCAAAAAAAGTACAAATAAAGTACTTTGTAAAAACAAAGTATCTTTTTCCAAAAAATTTCGTTTTTCCAATAAGTACCATTTAAAATAATATATAATTTCAAAAAAACTACTTTTTTTCCTCCCCCCACGGATATCTCCACTAAAACCAGGTTTCTTGATATTCGGCATAGACGTGCGCTAAGACGGGATTTTTGGAAATTCCTACCGGAACGGGCAAAAAGGGAAAAAGTCTCCCCATAAGCAGTCTCACAAATTGGAAAAGTGCCTGCCCAAACCACTGGAGGTAAGAAGTTGAAATTTGGTATAAAGGTTCCTCCACTGTAGTAGACATCGACTAAGTTTGTATTTTTGGAATTCCCTACAGGATATCCCAAAAGGAAACTCGAAATGTGAGTTCCTCCTTCTGTGTAGGCGTCCGCTAGACGGAATTTTTGAAATTCCTATCGGGAGGGGAAATAAGGTAAAAGTCTCCTCCTGACGGCTTGCCCAATCCCTTTTGGCCAACCTAAAATTTTAAATATGTATTCCTTGGAGTAGGACTAACTCACCGGCAACGTAATTTTTCTATTTTGGAACAGGAACATAGTAAAAATGGTGGTTGAAAGGGAAAAATGTCCCCACTAGCGGCCTGCCCAAACCGCTTAGGCAATGCAGTTGAAATTTGGTATGAATGTTCCTCATCCATCGCAGATAGCCGCGAAGATGGAATTTTTGTAAATTCCTAAAGGGAGGGGCAAAAAGAAGAAAAGCCTCACCTTGGGGGCCGGTAAAAACCCCTTCGGCTAGAAACCTGAAGATTAAAATGTGGGTCCCTGGAGTAAGGGCTAACTTATTAGAAAGATACTTTTTTGAATTTTGGACAGGGTCGTTATAAAATGGGGGCTCAAAAAGGGAAAGTTGCCCCTTAACGACCTGTCCAAACTGCTGGAACTAGGAAGCTGAAATTCGGTACTTAGGTTCCTCTTCCAGCCTAATTCCAACCGGGAGGGACAAAAAAAGAAAAAGTGTCCCCCTTGACAGCCTGCTCAAACTGCTGGAACTAGGAAGCTGAAATTCCCTGTCGATGGATTTTCGGAAATTCCTACCGAGAGGGGCACAAATAGTAAAAGTTGGCTAGAAACCTGAAATGTAAAACATATGTTACTTGGAGTATGGGCTCACTTACCGGGAAGGTGCTTTTTGGACAGGGACATTGCAAAAATGGGGATTAATGAAGCGAAAAGTGCCGCTTAAAGGCCTGCCCAAACCGTTGGAGGTAGGAAGTTGAAATTTGGTATTAAAGTTCCTCCTCTATTGTAGACATCCGCTAAGATGAGATTTTTGGAAATTTCTACAGGTAGGGTCAAAAACAGGAAAAGTCTCCCCCTTAACGGCCTGGCCAAACTGCTGGAACAAGGGATATTAAATTCGGTATTTGGGTTCCTTCTCCAACGTTGACGTCCCCTAAGATGGTATTTTTGGAAATTCATACCGGGAGGGGTAAAAAGGGAAAAACTTCCCCCTTGACGGCCTGGCCAAACTGCTGGATATAGAGACCTAAAATTATGTATGTAGTAGGTTCCTCCTTCAACGCAGACGTCCTCTAAGACGGAATTTTTGGAAATTCCTACCTGGAGGGGTAAAAACGGAATAATTCTCCCCCTTGATGGCCTAACCGAACCCTTCGGCTAGAAACCTGTAATATATAATATGTTTTCCTTGGAGTATGGGCTAACTTATCGACAAGGCATTTCTAGGACTTTGGACAGGAACGTGGTAAAAATGGTGGTTCAAAAGGGGAAAATTCACCCCCCCCCCTTAACGCCTGCGTCTTTAGCTAGAAACCTAAAACTTAAAGAACAAGTGTATATGAAACACTAAAATTAAAAAACTAAATAGGAAACGAGTGGAATGAAACACTACACAAGTGGAATGAAATGGATATAAACGTTGAACGAGTAGAATTGAAATTATAGACAATGCGAATGGATTGGAAGAGGGAATTACCTGTTCAAACACTATCCACGGAATATGAAACTTATGTAGCATTGAAACATACTCTCCAAAAAGTTAAACAAATTTTCTAAAAGAGAAAAAACCTTAGAAGAGGAATGGAACTTATATATTCCGATATTTTAACTTCATGTAACGAAGCACCGGTGGAAGAAACCGACGCAGTAAATTTTCCAACTGAATTTGTGAATTTACTTGTATTTAAGACACGCTAACAACGACGCAGTAAATTTTCCAACTGAATTTGTGAATTTACTTGAATTTAAGACACGCTAACAACGTAGCGGGTTTGCCCGCTATTTTTAATATTATAAAATGCTTTCCAACCCTGCTTTACGTTATTTATTTTCATTCAAAACACAAATGAACAAAACTACTTACGGGTCTATCTACCTAAGTTTGCACTTTACCAAATTATCTTAACATACACACGTATATTGCAATTTATTATGGATTCATTACTAACAATCCACTTTCATGAGAAAAAGTGATCAAATATTTATTTATTTTAAACCCATTGTTGTGCAGAATTATTTATTTGTGGTGGCTGGGTGAAGGCTTTTATTATAAAAACTGTACTTTAAATAAAAAGCGAATTTAAAAAAATTGTCGGGGGGGGGGGGGGGCGCAACGATTCAACTAATAATTTTGCGTCAAATCAAAAAAAGTTATCAGTTTTTTACCCTAAGCTGCTGGAGCGAAAAACGATTGATTTTGCATTTCATTGGTTTTTAATCGATATTTCGAGTCATTACTGACATTAGTTTGACAAATTAAATTTGTTTCACACAATTTAAGAATTTTTTGATCGCGAAATTTTATGTTTTTATTTTATTATTTTGTAACTGCGCAACCGCTGTTTGGATTTTAAAAAATTTTATATTTTTGAAAAGCATTTAAAAGGACCAAAAATACAAAATTAAAAAAAATAAAATTTTTTTTTCGCGGAATGAATTGTATTTTTATTCGCGAAACCGCCAATTTGATAAACACAAATTATATATCATTGGAAAGCAAGTTGAAAACCCAAATACGAAAAACTAATAAATTAAAGAAAATTCGTACGCAATTTTTTTTGTTATATCTTTTGCTTGCAGAAATGTAAACTCCGTTACAACAAAAAATATTAAAATTGTGCAGAAAAAGTTATTGCGACAACTTGTAGAAGAGATTTTTTGCAATTAGGTTTATAATGACTAAACTTACTGATTCCATTAAGAAAAAACCGAAATATTAACACTTTTTGCTTCTCACAAATTTGGCCCAAAAATTTATCACATTTTTTGATTTGACCCAAGTGTCTTTTTATTGTATTTGAGAGCTGTTTTTATTGACTGAAAAACAGTTATACTGTTGATGGTAAATTTAATATAATACAATGGAACGCAGTTACTTAAAACTTATTTTTAAATTATTTGATTGTCAGACAAGTAAATAAAGGTTTTTTTTTTTTGTCAACCCTAAAATGCGCACTGTATCTTTAAAGATACAACCATGGAAACAATTATTACGGCTTTCCTTTGAGTTAAAATAAAATATAATGTTAACGAACGCGTTAAGAAAATTCAAGCGCCATGTTATAAAATTAATTTTTATAAAAATATTTCGATTTGTGTTTTAAATTAATTAAAATTAAAACAAAAATTAATTAAAAAATTAGAAATTTTAATTTGAAATTAACAAATCGGATTTTTTAGGAACAAGTTGAGTTTAGGGGCACAGCTGCGATGCTTTCTGGGCTGAATAGGACATTTTTGTCGGAGACCCCTATTTTAGGTGTTACTTGTGGTCAAAGTTGAAACATGGACTTGGTCTTATCTTCGCTCTTTATTATAAGATTTGGGCAATATGAGCACCATTGGCAAGATAAATAAAATGGCTTTAATATACCGTAATTAATTAATTAACCCATTACTAGCCGGTTCGAGTTTTTCGAGAAAATCCTTTGAGTATCAAAAATGTGCTTATATAAGATTACAAGATTTAATTTGAGGTGCAAATTTTACTTTTAACCTTTTTACGAGCAAAGTTGCAAGGGGTTATAGTTAATTTTTTTTTTGTTAAATAAAAATTTAAAGAAAAAAAATAGTTGAATAGGAAAATAATTTTGTGTTTTGTTATCATAAAAATAATAAAGTTTTATTTTCTTAATTTTTTTTAAACCGCTATTTTCGCATTTTCTGTTAAAATTTAGCCAATAATATAGCTGAAGATGAAGCCCTCTTTATTTTTAAGTTTTAAATTTTAAGTAGGTTATAGAAATATCCCAGTCAGAAATCGCCAGTGGTACAAAAAATCAAGCACGGTGTTAAAAATAAATGACTGGTAGAACACTCATTTGGGACACTTTGCCAGCGTTTGCAAAAAGCGTTTTGCCAGTATTTGTTTTACAAACATTTCGGTGGTTTATAAAAAAAACCACTGGCAAAGAATTGGCTTAGAGTGATATGCCAAGGTTTGCAACCAGAGGTTATCCAGTGGTAACTAGTCAGAAATTGCCAGCGGTACAAAAATCAATTCACTGGTAGACCAATGATTTTATAAAAATGCTCACGCTTCGTTGAAAAAGGTTTGTGGTCAGAAGGTTCCGAGTTCAAATCCGGGTGCAAGGAAAAAATTTTTTTTGGATTTTTTTAATTTAAAATTTTTTTTGTTTTATAAAATCAATTTTTTTGTTTGTGGGAAAGTTCCTTCAAGACCAACTTTTTTTGCTCTCCCAACGCTGACATATTAGTTATAAAAAATTGTTTCCCAGTACTAGCATTTTAGCACAGCCACTAGTTGTCCAGTTGTTATCACTCATTTATGTCTTTCGCCACCAAGTAGTATATGTGTCGTTAGCCCAGTGTGTAGAGCAATCGTCTGCCAATCTGACGGCCTGGGTTCAAATCACGGCAGGACCAAAAAAAAATACATATGAACTTTTTTTAAATTTTATTTTGGAAAATATATTTCCAGACCACATATTTTTTAGTTTTGCCAGCGTTTTGCCAACATTCAAAAATTTTGCTCCTCCAGTCCTTTTCCGTCGCTTTTTGAACAGCCGCGGCTGTCTACGATGGATGAGGAACATTAATACCAAATTTCAACTTCATTGCCTCAGCGGTTTGGGCAGGCTGTTATTAGGAATATTTTTTCCTTTGAACCCCCATTTTTACTATGTTCCTGTTCCAAAATAGAAAAATTATATTGCCGGTGAGTTAGTCCTACTCCAGGGAATACATATTTAAAATTTTGGGTTAGCCAAAAGGGATTGGGCAGGCCGTCAAGGAGAATTTCCCCTCCCGATAGGAATTTTAAAAAATTCCGTCTAAGCGGACCCCGACATAGAAGGAGAAACTCACATACCGAATTTCAGCTACATAGTTTCAGCAGTCTGGGCTCGTCGTCAAGGGGGAGACATCCCCCTTTTGGCGATTTCCAAAAATCAAAACTTAATCGTTGTCTACGACAGTGGAGGAACCTTTATACCAAATTTCAACTTCCTACCTCCAGTGGTTTGGGCAGGCAGTTAAGGGCGGAACTTTTCCAATTTGTGAGACCGTCTAGGGGGCGACTTTTCCCCTTTTTGCCCGCTCCGGTAGGAATTTCCAAAAATCTTAGCGGACGTCTATGCCGAATATCAAGAAACCTTGTTTTAGTGGAGATATCCGTGGGGGGAGGAAAAAAAGTACTTTTTGTGAAATTATATTTTCTTTAAATGGTACTTCTTATTTGGAAAATGTATTTTTTTTTTTTGAAAAAAGCTACTTTTTTGGGAAAGGTACTTTTTTGGAAAAAGGTATTTTTTTGAAAAAGGTACTTTTTTGGAAAAAGCTACTTTTTTGGAAAAGGTACTTTGTTTTGGAAAAAGCTACTTTTTTCTGAAAACGGTACTTTTTTTGGAAAAAGGTACTTTTTTTTGGAAAACGGTACGTTTTTTGAAATGGTAATTTTTTTGTAAAAAGCTACTTTTTTTGGAAAAATGCACTTTTTTGGGAAAAGGAAATTTTTTTGGAAAAAGGTCCTTTTTTTTGAAAAAAGGTACTTTTTTAAAAAATTTACTTTTTGTGTCCCCTTTTTGCCCCTCCCGGTAAGAATTTCCTAAAATACCTTCTCAGCGGACGTCTACGCCGATCGAGGAACAAACATACATACCCAAATTTCAACTTCATAGCTGCAGCAGTTTGAGCAGGCCGTCAAGGGGGAGACTTCTCCTCTTTTTGCCCCTCCCTGTAGAAATTTCCAAAAATCCCGTCTTAGTGGATGACTACCACATGGGAGGAACCTTCATACCAAATTTTAACTTCCTAGCTCCTGCGGTTTGGGAAGGCCGTTAAGAGGGGCACTTTTCCATTTTTGAACCCCCAGTTTTACAAAGTCTCTGTCCAAAATTCAAAAAAGTACTTTCCAATAAGTTAGCCCATGCTCCAAGGTATTTTTTTTTTTTGCCTTTATCTATAATAATTATATACAGTATTTGCGAAATAATTAGCAGAAAGTTCATAAAGATGAACATAGGGCACCAACGTATCTTTTCCAGACTACACGGTCATTGGCAAGGACTTTCACTTGGTTCCAAGTTTTATTAGTTTTTTGGCATTCTCTTAAGATTGTGCGTTGCCAGGTGTTACTAGGGCGACCGCGTCTACGATAGCCTTGAGGATTCCATTCTAAGCCTAATGTAGCAATATCACTTCTTGGCCTGCGAAATATGTGGCCTATCCAGGTCCATTTACGCTTCTTTATCTCTAACGCAATTGGTTTCATATTTGAGATCGATAGCAGCTGTTCATTTGTCACCCAATTTGGCCAGAAAAGTTTGTTAATTTGTCTGAGACATCGGTTGATAAAGACTTGAATCTTATTTGTTTGTTCCTGGGTTGTGCCCCAGGTTGTGCAACAATAGTAGACTAGAATGGCATCGAACTTCTCACAACTGATCAACAGCTCGATAGATGGCGAAGCTTCTTCTCTTCTGAATCCACACCCACGGAAACAATAGCACATTTCCTTGCAGTAACTCGTCGTAATCCTCGTAGAGAGATATCCACTTCGCCACCCACTCATGATGAAGTGTTAAAAATTCTTAATAGTCTGAAAAACCAAAAAGCCCCAGGCCTTGACAATATCCCCGCTGAACTTCTTAAGTTCGGCGCTCCTACAAAAGCGGAATCCCTTACCGCAATCATTAGACGGGCTTGGAATTCAAACCAAATACCCAAGAACTGGAAAGAAGGAGTAATTGTGACAGTTCCAAAAAAAGGTGACCTAACCCAATGTAAAAACTGGAGGGGAATCACACTCTTGAATGCGATCTATAAGATTATATCCCTATTAATCTTGGAAAGGATCAACCGAGTGATTGAACCATTTTTACGCAAGGAACAGGCCGGCTTTAGACCTAACCGTTCATGTGCAGACCATATAAATACACTTCGTATAATAATTGAACAATCTGTGGAATACAACTCACAACTCTACCTACTCTTCGTCGACTTCGAACGAGCATTCGATACAGTCTCTAGAGGCGCTTTATGGAATGCTCTGGCTATGAAGGGTATACCTGAAAAAATTATATTGCTTATCAAGGAGCTATACACAGACTCCGTATCAGTCGTACGTTTCAATGGACAGCATAGCAAACCTTTTCAAATTAACTGTGGGATAAAAAAAGGATGTGTTTTGTCACCTACACTAATCCTGATACTTGATTGTTTTTTTCAAAAAACTAACATCGGCTCCAAGGTACACATATTTTTAATTTCAGCTTTCTAGCCAAAACGGTTTTGGCAGGCCGTCAAGGGGGAGGCGTTTCCTCTTTTTGTCCGTTCCGCTAGGAATTTCAAAAAATCCCGTCTTAGCGGACGTTTACGCCATAGGAGGAACCTACATACAAAATTTCAAATTCCTAGCTTCAGCGGTTTGGGCTGGGCGATGTTGAGTCAGTGAGTCAGTCACTTACGTTATTCTTTTATATATAGAGATAAATACCGGTAAAATACCGGTAACAACCCATAAAAATAACAATATCGGTAACGATAACGGTATTTTGAATTTTTTTTGAGGTATTGGTAACGGTAACGGTATTCAATTTGAAACGGTATTATTACGATAACGGTATCCAACCTTGCTTGTGAAGCATTAAAAGAAGTAGTTTGTAAAGCATTACTTGCAATTGTTTTTGCTGGGGATTCAATGCGGGGCAATATTAAGACCAGTGCGGCGCAGTATTATAGTCAGCACTAAGTACGAATTTAAATAAATCCTTATTTGAGTAATAAATTTTCAAACTAAATTTCTCACTAAAGTAAAATTTTAGTTAAAGCTCGAGCTTTGTGCTAACTATAAAACTCGCCCACTCAACAAAAAAGTGTGTATGGCTACTGAAAATTTTGATGTTATTACTGGAAATTTAAGTATTTTGCGCCCTTCGGTGTATTTTGCTAATTTTGGCAACTCAAGCCAACTGAATTGTAGTATAATGTAATTAGTATAAAAATATTATAACTGCTACTAAATTTTAATACAATTGTTGTAAACTTTAATTTAAAAATTATTTGCTGAAATTATTTTTTTTTTTAATGCAAAATGACATGTATTTTATATTTGTAAAATGGTAGTTCCTCATGTATTTGTGAATGTCGACATGTTTCGTAAAAGAAATTGAAAAAATCCGGATAGGGACATGCCTTCAAAAGACAATTTTTCACAATTTGTTAAATAAGTTTGGGATTTCAGCACATTTAATTTCTTTAATGCAATTAATGTACAATATATCACGATAAAAATAAACAAAAAAAACTAATATGCAAGCGCTTGTGCAAATTTAAAGTTTCTGACCCTTTAGAAAACATATTATTTCTATTGTTGTTTATTAGTGTTGGCCGATTTGTAAGGACAAAAATTTGTCGATATTGTGCCATCGATTTTGCGGTAGCTTTTGGCATGAGGAAAAAAAAAGTTCCACTTGGACATATGAAAAAAATCATTTTCGAGGCTCCCAAATTTCGTCCCCAACTCGTCTAAAAACCCAAAAAAAAAAAAAATTTGTTTTTCGAAAAAATTATATCGTTTTAAGCGTACAATTTTACCTTGGATAGAATATATTTAAAAAAAATCGAAATCGGCGAATGTTTTTTTAACAAACCAAATTTAAAAAACCTTAAAAATTAACGCGTAAAAAAAGATCGATATTTCTAAAAACGTCGTCTACTGACGATTTCCTTAGGCAAGAATGAAATTCGGATAGGGACATGCCTTCGAAAGATTATTTTTCAAGATTTGTTAAATAAGTTCGGGATTTCAGCATATTTAGTTCCTTATTGCAATTAATGTATATTCCGATAAAAATAAATTAAAAAAAAAAAGAAATTGAATTTATTTTGTAAAGAATTAAGGACCAGTTTTATAGTCAAAATTAAGTTAGATTTTTGTCTTAAACACTTCTTACGTAACAAATTTCTAAATAAAATCGACCTAAGGGAAGATCGAGTGTTCCTTTAAATATATCTTAAGTAAGCACTTTTCAAATCGATCTTAGCTCCGACTGTAAAATTGGCCCTAATTTTTTGTCTAAAAATTTTAGAAATAAAAAACTTAAAAAAATTGCGAAATGAAATATTAAAAAAAAGTTTTAAAATAAAAGAAATCCAAATTTGAATTTCAACAAGCGCCGCACAAAAATCAGCAAAGGGCCGCATTTGCCCATCGTTGGCATATACAATAAAGTTAAGTTGTATACTAGTGTGTGTTAATTGCATATTATAATTGTATAGTTAGTTGATTATTAGAGTTTGTGTGAATGTTGTAGCTAAGAGTAATATAGAGTTAAGATATTTAAGTGTTATAATTATAGCATAAAAGAATTTTCCATAATTTTGCGGAAACATGGCTGTTACTATATAAGGCGCGCATTAACATTCGTAGAGGTGAAGTTAATTATTAATTAACATTTGTGCTGTTAAGACTGCGCTAAGAGTTTGCTAATTGTAAAGTTAGTGTCGTATTAGCGTTAGTAGGGCTCTAGTATATCTTTGTATTAAAGTAAAGAGAGTTTGTGTGTAAGTAATAGTGTGTAAATAAATACGAGTGCTTTAGCTATTTCAAACTTAAGAGTGTGTTTGGTTATTTTAATTGGTTGTTATTATTGCTGAAAGAGCACCAGACCGGTTTATCTAAAGGAGATAAACGAACGTTTTATAAGGTAAAACGTAAAAAATGGTGTCAGTGTTGGGACTGGTTATTTTTATTGCAATAGAATAGAACCCGGTTTGTTTAAAGGAAATAAACCAACGTTTTTAAAATGTAAAAACGTAACAGTATTATATACAAACGTTTTTACTCGGGTAATGATTTTGTATTTAGAAAAGATGTTCACTTCACACATATTTTATAAAAACAATCTTTTGTTACACGAAAAATTGTATCTGGTGTAATATCGAAGAATAATGGCAAAAGCACTTACTTCTTAGGCTTAAGATCAAAATTGATTCAACATATGTAAAACAAAATTTCTTCAAATATCTTACCTTTGGAATTTAAGAGGGTAAATAATACGTGATCAGGTGATGTAGTTGCTCTCCAACGTAGAACACCAGTGATAAGTTGATGCTAAAAAAAAGGAATATATTGTTTATAAGATTTTCAAAATACAAAGATAGCCCTAAATATAAAAAAGTTGGAATTCCCGAGGGTCACAACCAGATATAATCCATAATGGAATATAGTCTGTTCAAAAACTATCGATTAATTGTTCGTAGTTGAACTTTTTTTTTAACATTTTGGTCTGCGGCATGCAGCATAAAGTCTCAGTTTTTCATCGGAAAATCAAAACTGCCCAAGTAAAAAAGAAATCAAAAAAGTTATTGTCGATTTTGTAATCATACTTTAGTCAAAATTTGCCGTTTTTTTCCAATTTTCGTGACGTCATATTTCGGAAACCGGTGTCTTGCCCTTTCTAGCCATCCATCAAGGTAATATTGTGTTATAAATCCTAATAGATTATATTCGCCGGTAGCTTTTCCTATTTTTTTAAAACTTTTATCTGTAACGCTAATACTATGTATCATTTTCGTTACTCCCTTATCAATAAAATTGCTCGAAAAATAGTCTGCTGCAACTATATTTTAACCAGGTCTATATACAACTACAACATTATATGGAAACATTTTCAACTTAAGCCTCTGTAATCTTGTGGATCCAATTTTATGTATATCCTTCTTGCAAATAGTTTCCAATGGCTTATGATCCGAAATAATGGTAATTTTGTTCTTATAAATAAATTGATGAAATTTCCTACAGGAGAATACAATTGCTAAAACTTCTTTTTCAATCTGAGCATATTGTTTATCCGTATTAGACAAAGACCTTGAAGCAAACGAAATTATTTTATCACTTTGAAACAAGCAAACAACCTAGCCCATCCTTCGAAGCATCCGTCTGAATAAATATATCCAGAAACAATTCGAAGTTATTGGTAATTTTGTTGTTATTAAATTTAAGTATTGTCAACAGAATAAAATAAATTAAAATTAATAAAATGAAAATACTAGCGTAAGCTCAATTGTTAATTTCTAGGTTAAATACCGTTAATAAAATCAGTTGCAGTCAAGTACTCAAATCATCAAGTAGTTTTATTTCTACTAATTTATATACTCACTCCAGGCAAATCTCAAAAAGTTTCGTAATTATATCTTTGAAATACCTCAGATGCCGTAACCAAACCAAAAGGTAATCCCTTAAATTTATAACAACCAAAAGATTTATCTGTTAGAGGAACATGCCAAAAACCGTCTTTTAAATCAAAAACTGAAAAATATTCAGATTTAACTAAATTTGCACTAATCTGATTAGAAATAACGTGTTTATAACCCAGCAAAATCTCAGTAATGGGTGCTCATTACTAATATCTACAGCTTATAATTCGGTGTCAAAACTCATTATTTTTGTTCGACGATGTCGTCTTTGTAAGTAGTTGTCTATATTCCCCAGCAAAATCTTTCATTACCAAATAAGTGGTTATATAATAGAAATTCATAGCTCCGCACAACTTATTTTTTGGCATCTAAACTCATTATTTTTGTTTGGCGTGGTCGTTTTTATAAGTAGTCACGCTTACCTCCTCGCTTACGAAAAAATGAGAAGTAAGTAGTTATGAGATTCTGAATAATAAGTGGTTACAAACATGCTTACAAAAAGTTGAATTATAAGTGGTTATCCGACTCCTTACTTGATTCGTAAAAATAAGGAGTTACACAAATACTATTAGCTTCAGGAAATAGATTCAGAGAAATTAAAGTTTTTGCTAGAGTGTAATTTTAGAACTCGTCATAAAAATTTTAACACAAAACATATTTACAAGTAATAAATCCCAGCAAAATATTGGTAATGACACCTCATTACTATCTGCATTACCAAAAATGATATATCATTACCTTTTGCATTATTTTATAATATAAAATAATAAATTCCTAATAACGGCCTATTGTATTCATTGTTTCTAAATATAAAATAATGACTTACTCGTAATAGTTTAAATAAGTACTTTTTACACAGTTAAATTTTATACATTTTTATTTATTATATGTAAATATGTTTTATGTTTACATTTTTATGACGAATCCTAAAATTACACACTAGAGAAAACTTAAATTTTTCTGAATGTATTTCCTTAAGCTAATAGTATTTGCTTAACTCCTTATTTTTAAGAATCAAGTAAGCAATCGGATAACCACACACATGCTTCAACTTTTTGTAAGCTGTGTGTAACCACTTATTATTCAAAATCTCATAACTACTTATTTCTTATTTTTTCGTAAGCGAGCGGGTAAGCGTGACTACTTATAAAAACGACCACGCCAAACAAAAATAATGAGTTTAGACACCAAAAAATAAGTTGTACGGAGCTATGAATTTCTATTATATAACCACTTATTTGGTAATGAAAGATTTTGCTGGGATATAAATGTATAAAATTTAACTTTGTAAAAAGTTCGTATTTAAACTATGGCGAGTAAGTAATTATTTTATATTTAAAAGCAATGACTTCAATAGGCCGTTATTAGGAAGTCATTATTTTATATTACAAAATAATGCAAAAGGTAATGATATATCATTATTGGTAATGCAGACAGCAATGAGGTGTCATTACCAATATTTTGCTGGGTCGCTGCATAAAAAAACGCACAAAATTTGTGCACCCGCTAACCCGCTGCATTACAAAAGTATATAAAATAAGTAGTTACCAAAATAAGTAGTTATTCGTGTGCTTATACGCACAAAACTTTTCTAGTCAATCGGATGACTTTTCCACATCAAAAACTCTCTTAATTAATCCTAACTTCACACAAGCATCCTTAACTAAAATTGGTCTATAATGATCGCTAACAATCAAAAACAACTCATCACAAATATTATCCTATTGTGCTAATCTTGATATTTAAACCACTACTTAGCGTTTTATACACGTTTTTATGGTAAGTAGTGGTTTAAATATCAAGATTAGCACACCCAGCAAAATCTTTCATTACCAAATAAGTGGTTATATAATAGAAATTCATAGCTCCGCACAACTTATTTTTTGGCGTCTAAACTCATTATTTTTGTTTGGAGTGGTCGTTTTTATAAGTAGTCACGCTTACCCGCTCGCATACGAAAAATGAGAAGTAAGTAGTTATGAGATTCTGAATAATAAGTGGTTACAAACATGCTTACAAAAAGTTGAATTATAAGTGGTTTTCCGACTGCTTACTTGATTCTTAAAAATAAGGAGTTACACAAATACTATTAGCTTCAGGAAATACATTCAGAGAAATTAAAGTTTTAGTTAGTGTGTAATTTTAGAACCCGTCATAAAAATTTTAACACAAAACATATTTACAAGTAATAAATATAAATGTATAAAATTTAACTTTGTAAAAAGTACTTATTTAAACTATTGCGAGTACGTCATTATTTTAATTTTAAAAGCAATAACTACAATAGACCGTTATTAGGAAGTCATTATTTTATATAACAAAATAATGCAAAAGGAAATGATATATCATTATTGGTAATGCAGACAGCAATGAGGTGTCATTACCAATATTTTGCTGAGGCATCGCATTTATATCGTAAATGTGGCCACAGGTCCTGTGCTTAAATTTTAAACAGGGGTGGCAGGTAATACCGCTAAAATACCGTTATCGATTCAAAACCCTTTCAACTGACTACCGTTACCACTAAAATACCGTTACTGAAATAACCAAAATACCGTTATCCTTAAAATACCGCTACCGAAATAATTGAAATACCGTTATCCTTAAAATACCGATAACGAAATAAATGAAATATCGATACCCTTAAAATACCGTAAACGAAATAAATGAAATACCTTTACCCCTAAAATACCGTTACCGTTATTTTTAATTTTCTGCTTTTGGTAATTGCAAGGTGGGTATTGAGTATTTTTCGTACTTTAAGTTGGTCAATTGGTTTTGTTTTTAATCTCGTTTGTTTTTTGTAAAAAAATTGCGGGATGCATCGAAATAACTGACTACCGTTATCCTTAAAATACCGTTACCGAAATAACTGAAATATCGCTAACTTTAAAATACCGTTACCGAAATAATCAAAATACCGTTATCCTTAAAATACCGTTACCGAAATAACTAAAAAACCGTTATCCTTAAAATACCGATACCGAAATAAATGAAATAGCGTTACCCTTAAAATACCGTTACCGAAATAATCTAAAATAGCGTTACCCTTACCGATAACTGCATCGTTTCGGTTACCATCCATGATTTTAACACAAAAAAAATCATATTAATTGAATTTGAAAAAAATTTTATATAAAAAACTAAATGGACAACCGCCAAACTTTAAAGACATTTAGTGAAAAATCTGTACCATTGATCCAAAAATAAAGTACGCCATTATAATCAGAATGTCCGAAATACATATATAGGTCAGATCTCTTGTATAAAGTAAAGTATTTATAATGCAACAGGCAGAATCCAAACAAATATAAAATGTCAAATGTTGATGTGAAAGAGTTTTGTCTTCAACATTGAGGTTACGTGAATTATGTTTTCCAATATATGAGTATATATATTATGTATGAATAAATATATATATAAATATACTAGTGGGCAAAGCCCGCTACGTTGTTAGCGTGCCTTAAGGTTTTTTTTAATTTCAGTTTATGTAAAGGTAGACCTGGCAATTCAAGTAAATTCACAAATTCAGTTGGAAAATTACTGCGTCGGTTTCTTCCACCGATGCTGCGTTACCTGCGGTTTAAATATAAGAATGTATAAATCCCATTCTTTTTCTAAGGTCTTTTCTCTTTTAGAACATTTTTTAAACTCTTTGTAGAGTACGTTTCAATGCTACATAGGTTTCATATTCCTTGGATTAACAGTCCTTGTTTGAACAGGTAATTAAAAGTAAAAATCCCAAATATGTAATCCTGCCTCAATTGCAATTCAACTACCAAACTCCGGCAGTTTGAGTCATTCAAATTCCATTCCATTTCCCCCAGTTATCTAATGTTTCAATTTCATTCATTCCCCATTCCATTTCGTTTAACAATTTTAGTGTTCCACTGCAGCTCGTTCCCAGATTCCATTTTGTTCACCATTCCATTGCATTTCGTTCCCATTATCTGTTATTCCAATTCCACTCGTTCCCCGTTTCAATCCATTTCGTTCTTACTGTCTTGTGTATCGATATTGATATCAGTCGCTTCTCTTTCCATTCCATTTCTTTGCACTTGCCCCGTTCCATTCCTATTTTAACTGTAGTGTTTCAATTCCACTCGTTCCCCATTCTATGCCATCTCGCTCCCCATTCCATTTTCTTCCATATTCCATTCCATTTCATCCCCTTTTCCATTCAATTATCTATAATTTCAATTCCACTCGTTCAAATTTCTATCCATTTCGTTCCACTTGTGTAGTGTTTCAGTTCCACTCGTTTTCCATTTAGTTTCTTAAATTTAGTGTTCCATATAGACTCGTTTTTTAAATTTTAAGTTTCTAGTTCAAGAGGCAGACGTTAAGGGGGCAATTTTTCTCTTTTGAACTACCATTTTTACCACGTTTTTGTCCATAGTCCCAAAAAATACCTTGTCGGCAAGTTAGCCCATACTTCAAGGAACACATATTATAAATTACAGGTTTCTAGCCAAAGGGTTTGGTTAGGCCATCAAGGGGGAGATTTTTTCCCTTTTTACCCCTCCCGGTATGAATTTACAAAAATACCGTCTTAGCGGTCGTCTACGTTGGATGAGGAACACAAATATCGAATGTCAGCACCATAGTTCCAGCAGTTTGGCGAGGCCGTTAAGGAGGAGACTTTTCCTGTTTTTGATCCTACCTTTAGAATTTTTCAAAAATCTCGTCCTAGTGGATGTCTACAATAAAAGAGGAACCTTAATACCAAATTTCAACCTCCAGCGGTTTGGGCAGGTCCCTGTCCAAAATTTGAAACAGCACTTTCCCGTTTCAGGTTTCTAGCCAAATGTGTTTTGTCAGGCCGTCAAAGGGGAGACTTTTACTATTTGTGCCCCTTCCGGTAGGAATTTCCTCCTCCATATTGGAGGAGGAATCTACACAAGGAATTTCAGCTTCCTAGTTCCAGCAGTTTGAGCAGGCCGTCATAGGGGACACTTTATTTTTTTGCCCCTCCCGGTTGGCATTATATTGGAGGAAGAACCTAAGTACCGAATTTCAGCTTCCTAGTTCCAGCAGCTTGAACAGGCCGTTAATGGGCCACTTTCCCTTTTTTAGCCCCCATTTTTTAACGACCTTGTCCAAAATTCTAAAAAGTACTTTTGTAATAAGTTAGCCCATACTCCAGGGACCCACATTTTAGGAACTTACAAAAATTCCATCTTCGCGGCTGTCTACGATGGATGAGGAACATTCATACCAAATTTCAACTTCCTTGCCTCAGCGGTTTGGGCAGGCACTTTTTTCTCTTTCAACACCCATTTTTACTATGTACCCCAAAATCGAAAAAGTACTTTGCAGGTGAGTTAGTCCTACTCCAGGGAATACATAGTTAAAATTTTAGGTTTCTAGCCAAAAGGGATTGTGCAGGCCGTCAAGGAGGAGCCTTTTCCCCTTACTTCCCCTCCCGATAGGAATTTCGAAAAATTCCGTCTAAGCGGACGCCTACACAGGAGGAACTTACGTGCCAAATTTCAGCTACATAGTTCCAGCAGTTTGGGCAGGCCGTCAAGGCGGAGACATTCCCCGTTTGGGGTTTCCTGTAGGGATTTCCAAAAATCCAAACTTAGTGGATGTCTACGACAGTGGATGAACCTTTATGCCAAATTTCAACTTCCTACCTCCAGCGGTTTGGGCAGGTAGTTAAGGGGGCACTTTTCCAATTTTAAACCACCATCTTTACAACGTCCCTATCCAAAATCCCAAAAATAACTTTCCAGATAAGTTATCCCATACTCCAGGTAACAAAAATATTATAATTCTCAGGTTTCTAGCCAAAGGCGTTTTGTGAGACCGTCTAGGGGGAGACTTCTTTTTGCCCGTTCCGGTAGAAATTTCCAAAAATCCAATCTTAGCGGACGTCTATGCCGAATATCTAGAAACCTTGTCTTAGTGGAGATATCCGTGGGGGGAGGAAAAAAAGTAGTTTTTTTGAAATTCCAATTTCTTTAAATGGTATTTTTTTTTAAATGGTACTTTTTGGAAAAAGATACTTTTTTTGGACAAAGTACTTTTGTGGGAAAAGATACTTTTTTTGAAAAAGGTACTTTATGGGAAAAAGTTACTTTTTTTTAGAAAAATGTACTTTTTTTAGAAAAAGGTACTTTTTTGGAAAATGTACTTTTTTATGAAAAAGGTACTTTTTCGGAAAAAGGTACTTTTTTGGAAAAGGCTACTTTTTTTTGGAAAAAGTAACTTTAACTTTATTAAAAAGTAACTGTGAACTTTATTAAAAATCGCTAAAAACAAACAAAAATTCGGTCATGTTTAAAATACTGTACTTTTAAGTCTGGCGACTATTTGTAGATAAAAATAATGCAGGACTTAAGGAAATTTTATAGGATTTCCAAAAATATACAGTTTGTACAGAACCGATTAGTACTGCCTAAATTTTACTATGTAGTTTGATAAAAGGTTGATATCGCTAATTTTTATTTAAAAGCCATGGCCACTTAAAACAAGTGACAAAATGAAAAAACAAACATTACATTAAAATTCTGTACAATTTTCTGAACCATCTCCTTGCCTTTCGTGGCGAATTTAACCAATTTTGATATTTAAAAATAAAGACAACAACAATAAAATTTGAAAAAACTTAAATTGACTTAAAATCGTGTCCACAAACATTACGTCACAGCAGTACACGATATACTTAATATAAATACAGTAAGGGACTGATGTGCGGAAATATTATAGAACCCTGGGAAAATTTATAAAAATTTTAAATTTACAAAAATATGAAATATTTTTAGGGTGTGCAGAGAACACATCCGCACATTAGATCCCTTTCCATTGATGTATCAAATGCCTTCAGATGCTTATTGAATAACTTTGTGATTCTAATAAAGTTTCTTAAAGAAAAACTCTTAGAGCCAGTTTTATAATCAGAAGTAAGATTTGTTTCTTAAATATTTCTTAAGTAAGCATTTTTCAAACAACATTTCTTATTTAAGAAATATGTAACACAAGAACCAATCTTAGTTCTGACTATAAAACTGACCCTTAGATTCCAAAAAATTACCTTCCTAGGAAACCAGCAGATATTTTCGCAACGAAAAATCCAGGATTAATTGATATTTAAAAAAACAAAAAATAATATTGTAATACTTTTTGCAATCAAAATCATAGATACAAGAACTACAGGTAGATTTTTTTAAATTATAGGGTGGACAAAAAGCAGTCTAGACCGGCCAAGTCCGCCAATGCATATACCAAACGTGGGCAAATGCGGCCCGCCAACCAATTTCGTGGAAAATTTACAAAATTTAAATCAGAATTTAAAAATATACATAATATAGAAAACAGCGATAACAAAATAAACATTCAATGGAGCCTCAAAAAATTACACCGATCAACAAATATCGACTTTTTTGAATAGAGTTCCTCTAAAACTTTTTAAAACATTTTCGCCTCCTACATACGAATATTAAGTGAAAAATTCCTTCTTCTTTATTTAAACCTTAAGCCTGGGAAAATACTTTATGGCTAAATATGACATAGAAGTACTTAGAAGTTTCTTATTTTTTATGAGTTTCAATTCAATAAAATTTCTTTTCATTTTAGGAATTGTTTAAGGCTGTTCTAAGGACCTCGTAAGGATCTCTAAAATCTACTTTTGAGAATAGTCCTTGGAGCACCTAAATTTGGTAAAACAGTTAGACACAATAAAATTTTATTCATACACTCATAGAAATAAACCTGTGAAAATGGCAAAACAATTAATAGCTTTTTTGCTATTTTTACAGGTTTATTATTTAAAGGTGACTTTGCATAAAAATTTTCGCCGATATTTGCTAAATATTAATAAGATTAGAAAAGCTAAAACAATCTGTTAAATATAATAATAGTCATCCTGCTAAAATCAACAGAAATATGTGATGAAAAATAGTAGACTGCTGATTTTACAAAAATAGATTTTTATTCTCTTGAAACAATTTAAATTTTTTGTTGTACTAATATACAACAAAATTTGTTGCTGATTCTAGCAGAGTAAATTTTTACTCCAATTAACTAAAATTTAACTCAAATACAACTAAAATTCTGTATATTTAAAAGCTTTATTTTTGCTATTCTTATATTAGTAATATTTAGCAAAGAAAATATGCTTATTTCAGCAGTTTTTTATGCAAGGTAATTTTTAACTCATTTTTAGCAGCTTTAGCAAAATCTTTTAGTCTTTTTTCTATTAGTGTACTTAACCATCCCGCTTTTGACGCGATTATACCGCTTTTTAAATTCAAGGCGGTAGCCTTAAATTTTTACCCCGCTTCTAAAGGAAACAATTCAGCCTTATCCCAATTTTTTAATATGATATTCAACTTTTGAATAGTCTTCATAATTTAATTTTTCTAGAGTTCCCAGCCAGCAGACGAGCCCAAAAATGAATCAGAAAAGTGCTCAAAATATATTATTAAACTTTCGCTTGTATAAAAGTGGCGAGTCCAAAAGAGCCTTTTTTTTATTCAAAAATGACTCAAAGAAATTCTTTTTTTGAGTCATTTTTGATTTGTTTACAAAATATTTGCATTTCTGAGTCGTTTCTGAATCATCTGGAGATTTAAAAAATTTGCCTCAAAAGTTTGTGCCTTCATTCATTTTACTAAGACTAATAGTGTTTTCTTTTCTGACAAAAATGTTGCCTTTTTTTTGCACTTTGCTTTTGAATTGCCTTTTTTGTGTTCTTTTCTAAATTAATGGTAAGATTCTGAGAGGGCATCGTGTTCTTTTCTAAAAATGTTGTCTAATAAAGTGCAAAAGTGCAACATTTTCCGACCTCAAAAAATTTACGGGGTAGAGCGTTGCCCTGTTTTTTTTTTCTTTTCATCAATGTTCAATGTTGTTTGCCAGCAAACTCGCAACTTGGTGGCCTAGGGGGTACTATCCTGCCTTCTGATGCAGAAAGTCGCAGGTTCTAACCCCGGTTGGACCACAACATTTTTTTTCATTTAATTTTTTTTTTTTTTTATAAAATTTTATTTAGTTTTTAATAATTTGCTCTGTTATTTAGTATTTACTATTTTTTACGCTACCAATAAATAAAAAAAAATATAAAATTTTTTTTAATATGGAGGAAAACTTCTAAAACGAAAAAAGAAAAAGGGAGTGGTATAGTAAAATTATCTCACCTTGGCTGGGATTTGAACCTGGCCATCCCGAGCCAAAAGCAAGCATTACAACCACTAGGCTATCAAATAGTAGTAGCTATCGTAAACAATATTTTATATACTACATTGACATGTGTTTTGAAAAATGCAATAAATGATTTTATTGTGTTCTATTCTGATTGGAAAATGTAGCATTTTATTGGGGTAAGAGCAAACTTGGTAAAATTTTACACTCTAACAAGGAAACATTTTTTTTTTTAGAAAAGAAAACACCATAATATTTTCGTCAAAAAATGAGCAGTTTTTGGCAAATAGGCTGAAAATTTAAAAAATATTTGGGCTTTGTTTGAATAATTTTTGAATTACTGAATAAGAACCCTCATACAAGTATACAAATATGCTGGCTGGTTTATCTGTCTTGTGATTGAATTTTTAAAATTTAAGAATTAATTTAATGCAATCAGAGCCTAAGAGGTTTGATATTTGTTATAAATTTTCTATGCGAAAATGTCGTAGACCTATGACTTTTAAATTCCCTTTACATTCAGATTTTCCGTTCGTCACGTAATTCATGTTACACATTTCAATAAATAAAACAAGGGATCAAATTCCATTAAGTAAATCTAAAAATATTTGACAAATTTGTAAAAACCTTAAACCAATTTTTTTTAAATAACGAAAACTATATTTTCGAAGATCAATTCGACAAAGTTTTTTGACTTCAGATTCGTATTAAGGACGGCAACAAATTTTAAAAACATTTATTGAGTCTGTGCCTACATTTTTAAATGTCCTTCAATCAAAAATATATAAAATCATAAAGTATTTCCCTGGGGATAAAAAAAGAAAGACTCACAACTCGAAGGCTATTCAATGGACTTTTTTTGACTTTAGGTACGGGCTTAAGAGTCCAAAATATTTAAAAAAAATTATAGCAGAAGGCTGTACAAAAACTTTGTTTTCACTGAGGGCCGCACTAATTAATATATTATTAGTTGGTGCGGCCCTCAGTAAGTTTTTGAAATAGCAAATTTGGCCCTTCAATCAATTTATGTGCCCATACCTGGCATATACCATTGGCCATTTTATTATTTTGTAAAAAGTAGTGTTTCCAATTCGGTTAATCGATTAACCAATTCCTGATTAATCGCCTCTATTTCGGTTAATGTCGAAACAAATAATTTAAAAGTAAAATAATTATTCGACCTGGATAATCGGTTAAAATAGGTCGATTAACCGGTTAGATTTTTAATATGGAGTTTTTCCTTTACTTTTTCCTTCAAAAATCTTCATTTCGGCTGAAAAATGCCAAGAAAATCTTAAAGCACCAAGTACTAACAAAACTAACAAATTCTTTTGAAAATTTAATTCAATGTACTAATTTATTTTTACCCGCCTTTGTTTTAAATCGATGTTAAACCACTGCCAACTGACATGTTAAATTTGTAGGAATTCTATCTTTCATCTGCCAATAAATTTTTTACAATCAGTTTCAAACCACATCAAACTGTTTTACTAAAAACTATAGAGTGGAACCAGAACCATTTTCATTGATCTTAACATTAATGTAAGATGCTGTTTCATAAGTGGTTCCAGAGTACCTGTTTTACTTTAAATCAATACAGACAGTTGATTTTGAAACAGTTTCAAAGAAAAACAAGTCCCGACCAAAAAAGTTTTCATATAATCTTATATGATTTGATATAACTATAAATGTTTATATGCGTGGCTTTATATAACCGTATACATTTATATTAACACTTTGGTTTTATAAATATGTTTGATATCACGCTATATATAATCATATGCGATTTGGTCTCCAGCCAGGCGCGGATTAAGGATTCGCTCAAGGAGGGGGCTAAACATTTTTTATATCTTATATGGTAGTCATATCTGTAGATATTTTATGAACAACACTCATAAAAAAAGTTAGTACAAAAGTTTAACAAAACGCGTTCAGATTCTATTGAACTAATTTTGCTGTTATTTTGTCTTCAAATTTAGGATTGAACTAATATTTTTTGTAAATCTAATTTAGCATTACAACTACTTTCAGGCGTATTTCAACTAACTTTGCATGCTAATTTTTAGCAATTTTTGGTTCTTAACTTTACAAATTTTTCAGCTAATTTAAACCACGATTATTTTCTAATTATTATATTTTTGTGTCTCTGCTATCAATATAACATAGAGATCGCTATATTTTAATTTTTTTTTATTATAAGATGGTAAAATAGAGCAAAATGGACAAAAATTCGTCACTCTGTATCTATAAAGTAACCCTTATCAGACGCATATACACCCAATAATAAATATTGACCCGTCTAGGTTCAGATCCCGGAAGTCAAAATTTTAACAGAAATTTGTAGTTAAATCAGGTACAATTTCTGCTGAATTCAGCTCAAATTTCTTGGCTTATTTAACTAAAATTGTCCGTATATTTAGCAGTTTGTAAAATTTAGCTTACCTAAATTTAGCAGACCATGATTTTTAACTTCATTGAAAATTCTGCTGGCGCAAATTCAGGTACTATTACCTGTTATTTTAGCAGAATTTTGAACTATTTGTGCGGGCTTTTTTTATGAGTGTAGAAGTAGAGGTTTTAAAACATGTTTTAGCATAGGTTTGCCAAGTTGTTCCAAAGAGTACAAAATTTTTTGAACATTCAGTTAGTTTTTTGTCAGTTAAAATCTGCTTCATTAGTGTGGTCCTCTATCTTCGTAAAGGATTTTATCATTATAGCTTCTTACTTAAGACAACTGTCGGTTGAATTAAAGTAAAGCTTATTCGGTAATTTCTTATAAGAACCAACAAAATTAATTTGAGTTTTAGTAATTTTGAAAATGTAAGATTTAAGATTGTTATTGTAATAAGTTAACGATATATTTTCTATATTCAACAATATTTTTCGTTAATTATTACATTTTGTCATAAATAAGTTAAGAAATCGCAGTACAGAATCCGAACTATTTTTAAGAGAAAATATCTCTAAAATCGCCGACTTAGTACGTTTCAAAATCATTTAAAAATTAAATAATATTTTCATAGCAAACACAATATCCCAGCAAAACCTTGGTAATATATGGGTACTACTATGCATATTACCTGGTAATATAAAAACCGCTTACCCTTGCATTACTTGTAAAACCAAATTCATACGTTTGAATGTTTTATTGGCATAAATAATTCGTTTTTCTAGAAAATTTTAGAAATTCTATTTTTTGTTAAAAATCCTTGAATTTAAATTTGATATTCGGTTTAAAAAATTAAAATTTAAACAAAATGTTTTTAAAAACTCCTTACCTGTATGTTCAGAATAACATGTTACAAGGTAAGGAGTTATGTAGTATGTTTGACTACTCTGTATTGCAAACCATAAGCATGCAATACGATACCCAAGTAAAAAAAAATGATATGGATCCATATGAAGTTATATTTAATTATATATAATCTTTTATGTAATTAGATATAATTATATCCGAAAAATGAGAACATCTCATTGTATCTTATTGTATCGAATTGTATACTATTGTATACAATTTGGTACAATTTGATACAATTTTATGCAATTCGATACAATTGTATCCGAATTTTGTCCTCATCCAATTATATCTTTTTGTATGAAATTATATAAAATGTTATAAAAGTGGACATAGTTTGATACAATTATGTCTAAATATTGACCTTATACTTTTGATCATATTATATATGACCACATCTAACAATATACAAAAATAATTTTTTTAAATAAAAAACATATGCAATATCTGGAGATCAGACCTGAGGGATTTCAATTACAATTGCAAATAAATGTAATTGAAATAAAAAAAACTCAATTACATTTCATGTAACTGTAATTGTAATTGTGAAGTAATTGAAATAGTAAAAATTACTAAAAATATATGATGCAAAAAATAAACTCACACACGAATCATGCACGGGTTATATATTCTTATTCACACTCACGCACGAATTAAGTACGAATTATATATTCTCAGACTCACGCACGAATCACTTGAGTATAGTAATTATTACTCACGATCACGGGTGAATAACGTGACTTAAGAACATTTCTGGTCATGTGCCAATCCCTAGTAATTACTAAATCTAAAACTAGTTCAAAATCATTGTTAACATAGAACCACATATAATATAATACGGTTTTATATGGACCTTATATATTTTTATATAAAATCACTTTGATATAATTGCTTATGTGGGATGATATATAATTATAGATGATTTTATAAAGAACGTTATATTGTTATATATTAAAGAAATCATGAAATATTGTAGATATGGAACCATATTAAGTTATATATGGGTTCTTATTCGTCAATATGTAATCATATCTAACAAAAATTATGAAATATATCTTATATAGTTTTATATTATTATGTATGGTGTCATACTAAATTATATATAAACGTAAATGTAATTATATCTGTAATATGTTACTTTATGTACTTATATATAGCACATGCAATTATATGTAGGCCAGTATGTAATAATATAAAATCACATATGCCTTCATATTAAAACCTTTGAGGAAAAAATATCTAACATATGACTATATAAAAGTATATCTGCTTGAATTTAAAAGCATATGTGGCCATATGTAACTATAAGTTACTATACGCAATTACATAAAATAATATATGGTTATATCAAAACTTTTTTACTCGGGTACTCTTTTATTTGTCCATACTGCACTAAACTTATAGTGTGGGAATATGCATAGTAATCATATTCCACTATTGTACATCTTATAATATTAAGTAGCTTTAAGTATTTTAATAAATAAAGAATTGGGTTTGATGTCAACCACTAAACGATACAGTCTCTTTAATAATATGACATTGCGATCCTGCCACATCATTTTTATTGTATTTAAATGAATTTAATATCATATGGTCTGATCCTGTCAGGGTCTGCTTGGCAGACTCTGGGCGGAAAAACTTTAAAAAACAATAACACAATATGACAATATCATATTAGAATTTGGACTTGAGGTAGAAGAATATTCTAACTAAATATATGACAACTTAATGAAGTAAAAAAGCAAATGTAAAAAGAAAATATTTAAGTGATAAAATAATATTAAAACAGCAACATTTATTCGGAAAAAAAATATAGAAAACTTTTTAAGCAACGAATTACAATAAACGAAAATATTTCTTAATACAAATTAAAAAAAAAAAAAATTAAACAAATCGTTTATAATAACAACAACAAGAACAACTCACAGACCATTACCAAAAATATTATTACAACATCAAACATCAACAAAGCTGAATTTTTGCTTTAAACAAAACAGGGGTAACACGCCGAGTTACCCGAAGGAAGATGCTGGTGTAGCCAAATACACCAGTCACCAACTATCTTCAATGCTCAATTAATGGATGCTACAATGGAGACAAAAGCAAAACCACTGCCACCAAAACACACCTAAAATCTTATCAAGCTCAACAATTGCAGCAACAACATATAAATGGTCAAATTATTAACATAGTTGAAACTGCAATATAAATACTACTCCATTTCATCCACCAACGCAACAAATTGTCGATGCTGCCATTGAAACTTTGAAAGAACGTGTTGTGTCAACTCTTCCAACCATTTAGAAAACTTTTACCAGTACATAAAAGGTAGGTGCCCAAAAATTGGCACCTTTCATCAAGAAAAAACAAAATAGTAAGTTAAAATTAAGAATATTGTTTTATAAAACTAATTATAAAAAAATACAATAAAGTATAAAATTAAAATTTGAACGGAAAAAATTAAAAAAAAAATAAAATAAATTTTTTTTGAAACAAATTTTTGCAAAAGTAAACATTTTTTTCATATATTTTTTTAAGAAAAAAAAAACAAGAAAAAAAGGAAAACTGAAATTTGAAAATCATAAATTTTTTATTTAAAAAAAAAAAAATTAATCAAAGCTTATTAGAACAAAGAACAAACTAAAATACATACAGCATATTACTATTTTAATGCTTTAATATAAATAAACAACAATTTATAAATTTTTAGTTATAAAAATACATGTGTAGAAATTAAAAAAAAATTTTACTAACAATTATTTTTTTTTAATAATTTTTTCAACTGTGGTGATTCATACGTGACACTCCCACAGTGTGATAAAATTTAGACGGTCATCAAACAACCAGATGACCGATATCTGCCATTACAACTGAGATCTGTTAACAAAAGGAAACGGATAGCGGATGTAATGACACATATACCTATTTTTTAGTAGGATAGTCGAAAATTTAAAGATTTTTCTTTTCCTTCATTAAACACAATTTCAAATGCCACAACCAGGGATGGAATTTTTAAATTTAGCCTCAAAGATCCTTCCAGACTTTGATGGCAGGGCAGAAAACCTACAGAGTTTTTTAGATGCCCTTGATCTTGTTCGCAGTGAAGCTTGCGAAAACAAAATTAAAAGGTTTCGTAAGAAACTTAATTACTTCGGAAACAACTCTCCGAGATATTGCTTTGAAATTAAAATATACCGTGAAATACGAATCAGTCGAGCTTGCCTTGGCTAAACTTTTTAATATCCGTCAAGGCAGTAGCAGTGCAAATTCATATGCTACTAAAATTGAATCCTTGACAAAATCTTTGGAAAATGCCTATATTTCGGACGGAGTACCGTTGGAATTGGCGACTAAATACTCAACCCAAGCAGCGGTAGGGGCAATTGCCAAAAATGCTGCAAACGAAAGGGTGAAATTTATAATAGAGGCAGACAATTTTTCAAACTTGAATGAACTACTTGCCAAGTTCATCAGTAGTTGTACCGAATCATACGGACAACCAAATATATTATTCAGTAATGCCAATAATATTGGTAATAGATGCGGAAAAATCGTAAACGCAAACGTTACTGTATCGTAGGCAAAGAAAATTTTTACAATAATACTACAATACCGGTCGAAGAGGTAGTATTAAACACCCCGACCGTGAGAATTTTGATATTGGTAAAAGAAACCATAGAATTTCATATGACAATATTTCATATGATAATAATCAGATCGTAGCCGACAATGTTTCGGGAAACTAATAAGCACCCCTAATACAAAGCAAATGGAAAATAGAATACACACCTTCAATCTATCTCTTTATAGTTACCTCTCCATAAGGACGACATTAAACGGAGAGAGATCCACATTTTTAGTAGACACGGGAGCCGATATTTCTATAATTAAAATCGGTAAAGTTCTTAACGAACAAATTGATGCGAATATAACGACAACTATTAATGGTGTAGGACAAAGTTTGATAACTACACTTGGAAAAGTTGAAACGGATTTGAAAGCTAAAGATCTCCTTATAGCACCTGAATTTCATGTTGTTCTGGATGACTTCCCAATTCCATCTGACGGAATAATAGGTGTGGATTTCATACGGAAATATAATTGTGTACTCGATTATCAGACTTGATTATTTTAAGATCTGAAGAATGTCCATATGATATCGCTTTGGAGATGCGAAATGCACCGCAGATCAACTCCATATCTCTTCCTGCAAGATCTGAAGTGATAAGACTTATCTATATTCAGAGTAGTGAAGATGAAGTATTGATTCCACACCAAATGTTACAAAATGGTGTTTATATTGCGAGTACGATAAATTCGAAATCAATGCCACTCGTTAGAATTGTTAACACAACAAACGAGAATATTATTATTTCAAATCCTCAAATACGAACAGAAAGTCTAAACGACTACGACATTGTCCAACAGAGCCGAGATTCTCAAAAATATCGAGAAAAACTGGAAAGATTATCCAGAAATTTTCCAAAATTTGTCGAGGACAGATTAAGGAATATATGCTCTGAATTTGTTAACATATTTGCATTAGAATCTGAGAAGATAACTGTTAATATTTTTTATAAACAAAAACTCAGATTGAAAGATAACACTGTTCAAGTTTTTAACACGAAATTTGTGGTACTAATGTGAAAACCATATGGTTGTGTTTGGATGAGCCCCCTGACTACAACTCCACCGATGAAAGTGCCAATTTGGCTCATTGGGAAAAATTTATGGCGTTTTTTTTTAATTTCGGTCAATTCGACCATTTTCAGCCCATTTAAGTCGCTTTTCCTGTATTCAAAATTTCTTGTGTTATCTTTATACGGCTCACAATTACTAATTCCACCATTAGAACGCACATTTCAACTGAGAAAATCAAAATTTTTAGCCTATTTTCATGATTTTTGCCCATTTTTCATCGATTTTTCCCATTTTTGTGCTGTTTTTATGCGCTTTTTTGTAGTTCTTGCGCAAACTTATCGACATAATTCTTACCGTTTTTCCTTTTTACAATATATTATGCAATATTATTGCCATTTCAAGCAACTCAACACACTTTTTAAATACAAAAACCATCGTTTTTTACGCAGCAGTAGCCAGGGGGCTCATCCAAACACAACCATATGGTTTTCACGTTAGTACCATTTTACAGCTTGAACAGTGTAATGAGCCCGTATATATGAAGAACTATCGCATACCACACTCCCATAAAGAGGAGGTTAATAAACAAGTGGATAAATTAATTAATGATGACATAGTCGAACCATCAGTTTCCGAATATAACAGTCTAATTTTATTAGTACCGAAAAAATCGTTACCAGGGACTGACCTTAAAAGATGGAGACTTGTCGTTGATTACCGAGGAATAAATAAGAAGCTTATAGCTGATAAATTCCCTCCCTATTTTAGATCAATTAGGTAGAGTTAAATTTTTCTCCTGTTTAGATTTAGTATCTGGTTTTCATCAGATAGAACTGGAAGAAGATTCCAGGGATATTACATCGTTTTCAACGGAAAAAGGTTCCTTTAGATTTAAAAGACTTCCATGTGGTATAAAAATTGCACCGAATTCATTCCAAAGAATGATGTCGTTGGCTTTTCCGGGCTGTCACTAGCCCAGGCATTTTTGTATATGGATGATCTGGTAGTAATCGGTTGCTCAGAGGAGCATATGTTGCAGAACTTAAGAGATGTATTTGGCATGTGTCGAAAATATAATCTCAAATTGCATCCAGATAAGTGTTCATTTTTCTGTCGTGAAGTGACATTCTTGGGACACAAATGCACGGACAAGGGCATTCTGCCTGATCACAGCAAATTTTCGATAATTGAGAATTATCCGACACCTAAAAATGGTAATGAAGCTAAACGCTTTGTTGCATTTTGCAATTATTATAGAAGGTTTATACCTAATTTTGCTGAGTCACCGAGACATTTGACTAGATTATCTAGGAAAAATGTTTCTTTTGATTGGACTGAGGAATGTGAAAACTCTTTCAAATACCTCAAGAGTCAATTATTAAGTCCGAAAATACTACAATATCCTGATTTTACAAGAGAATTTTGTATAACAACAGATGCAAGTAAACATGCTTGCGGCGCTGTTTTAAGCCAGGAATATCAAGGTATTCATCTACCTGTGGCTTATGCATCAAGAACATTCACCAAAGGTGAAAGTAACAAATCTACGATTGAACAGGAGCTAGCTGCCATTCATTGGGCAATTAAATATTTCAGACCATATATTTATGGTAGAAAATTTTTAGTCCGAAGTGATCATAGACCTCTAACCTATTTATTTTCTATGAAAAATCCTTCATCAAAACTGACGAGAATGAGATTAGATCTTGAGGAATACGACTTTACGGTCGAGTATATTAGGGGCGGAGACAATTATGCAACTGTTGCGCTGTCTCGCATAGAATTCTCAGACATAATGAATACTGAGACTAATAAAATATTGAAGGTAACCACGAGACTTCAATGGAAAAGGGAGAAAATTACTCCCAAAACTACAAAAGATAAAATTTTAGTTCAACCAAACGTCTACGAGGTGCTGAATAGTAGCGAATTAAAGAAAAGTGTAAGATTATGCACTAAAGATACCGCAATAAATTATAAAAAAGGGAAAAAGATAATTCTCAGAATGAATATACCTAACCTTGTTGCTAATGAGAAAATCGATTTAGATCAATTCTTCACACAGCTTGAAAAGATAGCTGGTAATAACGGGATAAAGTTATTCCAAATGTCACTAGATGACAAATTATTTAAATATATACGAATCGTGGAATTTAAAGAGAGAGGAAACGCTTCCCTCAATAATGTAAAAATAGTCCCCACACCTAAATTAAGGAAAATAACAGACGAAATAGAAAAGCGCAATATACTGAGAAAATATCATGATGATCCAATTTTTGGAAGACACTCAGGTATAACACGGTTGACTAATAAGATAAGAAAATATTTTCGCAGGGACAGAATGACTAAAGACATCAAAAGATATGTCAAGTCCTGCGATCAATGTAAAAGAAATAAAGCACTGAGAAACGTTAAGGAGGAAGTGATAATTACTCCAACGCCAGTGAAACCATTCGATATTGTTCTAATAGATACAATTGGTCCATTACCGAGATCTGATAATGGAAATGAATATGCTGTAACTATGATTTGTGACCTTACAAAATATCTTGTAATGGTGCCAATACCCAATAAAGTGCGAAAAGTGTAGCCAAAGCTATTATGGAACACTTTGTATTATTATATTGTCCAATGGGAAAAATTCTAACGGACATGGGTACTGAATATGTAAATCAAGTTCTTCAGGTACTTTGCGATCTCTTAAATATAGAGAAATCGACATCCACAGAAAACTTAACGAGTATCTCAGATCATATTTGTCCTCTGACAAATCCGACTGGGACGAATGGTTAAAGTCCTTTACATATTGCTATATAGTATTTGGACAAATACCTACTGACTTTGGCGTCATGAACCTAGGCCAGGTGGATCCCATATATAATGTGGATTCCTATAACCAAGAAGTAAAGTATAGGTTAAAAGTTTCGAATCAGAGAGCTCGGAAATTGCTTGATAAAGCTAAGAGAGCACAAAAGATCCTCTATGATAGAAACTTGAATAAAATAGGTATTGAAATAGGCGATTTAGTTTTGGTTCGGAACGAATCCGGCCACAAATTGGACGGACATTTTAAAGGACCTTTCGAGGTCATAGATATAGACACTAGGAATAATGTACTTTTAAGTGATGGCAATAAGCCCACCTTAGTACATAGGAATAGGATTAAGGTATACTATAGGAAAATTAATATATAAATTTAATATATGATGGCCACACTTATATTAAGTGAAAAAAATAAAAATAAAAATAAATAATTATTTTTTTTTTAAGGGGAGGAAAAGGTACGCCCTAACTCCCACGTAAAATTAAGTTTTTATAAAAAAAAAAATAAAAATAAGAATAATGTTTATGAAACTAAGAAAAAAGGCAAATTTAAAATTTTAGAATTTAATACACAAAAGAATGATCAATGAATATTGATCATACCCAATTGATCATTCTTTTTCTGTAAAAGGGAGGTGTAGTATGTTTGACTAATCTGTATTGCATACCATAAGCATGCAAAACGATACTCTTTTATTTGTCCATACTGCAGTAAACTTATAGTGTGGGAATATGCATAGTAAGCATATTCCACTATTGTACATTTTATAATATTAAGTAGCTTTAAGTATTTTAATAAATAAAGAATTAAGTTTGATATCAACCACTAAACGATACAGTCTCTTTAATAATATGACAGTTACATCAATAGACATGCTCTTGTTAAAATAATAGCTTTGGTAATAGAAAAGTAAGAGATTACCTACCCTTATTTCTTCTTACCAAAGTCATTACCGGGTAATAGAAGGTTTTGCTGGGATGATAATAGGAATACGCGGTAAATTGTAAAATTTTTTGAAGTATCTGTGAATCTTTTATAATAAAAAGTACTCCAATTCCTACAACTTTCATATCGAACCTAGAATATAAAAAATGTTCCAGTGTCAGAGTTTTTCGAATAAAAAAATGTTTCCAAATCTAATAGGTTTAATATAGAATGAGTGCCTAACAGGCAGTTTTATAATCAGAACTAGCATCTTTAAAAATTTCTTATTAAGAAATATTTAAGAAAAACAAAATTTCTTACTTAAAAATATATGAGAAAAAATCAACATTTATTCTGACTATGAAACTGTCCCTAATTATTACAACTTTTGAATAAAGAAAATCATTTTACAAGAAGAATGACCTAAAATTTTAAAGGCTTCCCATACGAAATTTGGAAACAAAACCTTTAAATTAAATGAAATAAATAACTAGCGATTAAACTATTACGATGGGTTCTATTATATAATCGATTAAGGTAACTCCCTACAAACATTCATTAACCCTACACACAGAGAGTTTTGCTCGACGAGTTTTAATGAAATTTTTCATTAAACTGATGAAATTTTCTTAACAAAATTAATAAAAAAAATTGATGAAAAAGCATATACTTTATGAAACTTTTTCATTGAGTGTATGATACTTCTCATAAATAAAAGGAATATATTTAGTTATAATAATGTTCTACCAAATCCTAATATGATATCGTCATATTGGGTTTTATTTGTTGTTTCAAAAAGGTTGATCATTTTCTAGATAGACAATACAATTATTTCGTGGGCATCATTACAACTCTTCAGTTGTCCGCAATAAGAAAATTATAGCTTGAGCATTACTTACGCATGAGATGGTCATCCTAAGACCATTAAATTTGAATAAATATTTAAAAAGGTCTGTTAAGACGTTTTAAAAGTAGTGCACTTAAGTTTAAAAAAGAAGAAAATTGTAGTATTCACTTTAAAATAAAAGGTAAGTTTTATAGTCAGAACTAAGCACGATTCTTTTCTTAAATATATCTTAAGTAATTTAGTTTGAAATCTATCTTTGTTTTGACAATAAAACTGGCCCTAAATAATAATCTTTTTGTAAAATGCATCAAAACACTTGTTTAATTGCAAAAAAAAGTTAATAGTTTCATATTAGTTCTTCAAAAAAGCTCATTACAAAAAAATTTTGAGAATTATCTCTTGAAAAAATGTAGAATCTCTCAGCTTTCCTGCGAGCTTTAATTTTCTGACATTAGGGTGGTACATTTGGGTTGTAACTGAGATCTGGTGGCTAACTACTAGAACGGGATACCTGAGGTCAATGGTCCTCGAGAGAAAAACACTGGTCTCCTCGAGAGAAAAACATCGATGTATCATACTTTAATATCCTACTGTAAATGCCAAAGATATAACGAAAAATGTAAAATGGCGACCCTACGTTCGGAAAAAAAAATTTAATTTTATTTTTTGAAACCTCTTTGCAAAAATACTTCATATTGGAGGGTGTACAGCGAACTTTTTCTTTTTGGCTGTAAGGTGGTACGCTCTAGTGTACAGCGCACTTTTTTCCTTTGCCTGTAAGGTGGTACGGTCTAATAAACAATCTTATATCAAAGTATATAACAAAGTTAATAGATTGTATTAATCTCTATATAAAGGGTGGTTAAATTTTAAGGGCCGATGTTGAATGTGAACCACACCTAAACGTCAAGTTTTTTTCTGCATTTCATTCGACATTTCTCAATCTTAGACTAACTCAATTAGAACCATGGAAAGATACACAATCGAGCAACGCGTTAAAATTATTCAGGCTTATTATGAAAATGGGTGTTCAAATCAAAATGCATTTCGTGCACTTCGTGATTTCTTTGGTCAGCATAATCGACCAAATGTGTCCACAATCGGGAGAATTGTGCACAAATTTCTGCAAATCGGGTCTGTAGGAAATGTGAACTCACCTGTTTTTTGTGTTTGGTGCGGTTTATGGGCTGGCGGCGTCATCGGGCCGTACTTCTTCGAAAATGAGGTTGGCCAAGCAGTTACCGTGAATGGTGTTCGCTATTACGGACTTCTTGTGGCCAGAAATTGAGAATGTGGACCTCGACGATATGTGGTTTCAACAGGATGGTGCCACTTGCCACACAGCCAACGAAACAATGGCTCTATTGCGCGAGAAATTCAATGGCCGTGTTATCTCACGTGGTGGCGATGTCAATTGGCCGCCAAGATCATGGGATTTGACACCGTTGCACTTCTTTCTTTGGGGTTATTTAAAAGAAAAGGTGTACGTCGAAAAGCCAGCAACAATTCAAGAGCTAAAGAATGAGATAATTCGGCACATTAACGGCATAGAACCTCAATTATGCCGAGGTCGCGGCGGCCATTTGGCCGATATTTTGTTCCATACATAATTGAACCATACCAATCTTCTTCTATATATAAAAGAATAACGTGACTGACTGACTGACTGAATGACTGACTGACTGACTCAACATCGCCCAGCCCAAACCGCTGAAGCTAGGAAGTTGAAATTTGGTATGTAGGTTCCTCTTTCGGCGTAGACGTCCGCTAAGACGGGATTTTTGGAAATTCCTACCGGAACGGGCAAAAAGGGGAAAAGTCTCCACATAAACAGTCTCACAAATTGGAAAAGTGCCTGCCCAAACCACTGGAGGTAAGAAGTTGAAATTTGGTATAAAGGTTCCTCCACTGTAGTAGACATCGACTAAGTTTGTATTTTTGGAATTCCCTACAGGATATCCCAAAAGGAAACTCGGTATGTGAGTTCCTCCTTCTGTGTAGGCGTCCGCTTAGACGGAATTTTTGAAATTCCTATCGGGAGGGGAAATAAGGTAAAAGTCTACTCCTGACGGCTTGCCCAATCCCTTTTGGCCAACCTAGAATTTTAAATATGTATTCCTTGGAGTAGGACTAACTCACCGGCAACGTAATTTTTCTATTTTGGAACAGGAACATAGTAAAAATGGTGGTTGAAAGGGAAAAATGTCCCCACTAACGGCCTGCCCAAACCGCTTAGGCAATGCAGTTGAAATTTGGTATGATTGTTCCTCATCCATCGCAGATAGCCGCGAAGATGGAATTTTTGTAAATTCCTAAAGGGAGGGGCAAAAAGAAGAAAAGCCTCACCTTGGGGGCGGGTAAAAACCCTTTCGGCTAGAAACCTGAAGCTTAAAATGTGGGTCCCTGGAGTGAGGGCTAACTTATTAGAAAGATACTTTTTTGAATTTTGGACAGGGTCGTTATAAAATGGGGGCTCAAAAAGGGAAAGTTGCCCCTTAACGACCTGTCCAAACTGCTGGAACTAGGAAGCTGAAATTCGGTACTTAAGTTCCTCTTCCAGCCTAATTCCAACCGGGAGGGACAAAAAAATAAAAAGTGTTCCCCTTGACAACCTGCTCAAACTGGAACTAGGAAGCTGAAATTCCCTGTCGATGGATTTTCGGAAATTCCTACCGAGAGGGGCACAAATAGTAAAAGTTGGCTAGAAACCTGAAATGTAAAACATATGTTACTTGGAGTATGGGCTTTTTGGACCGGGAAGGTGCTTTTTGGACAGGGACATTGCAAAAATGGGAATTAATGAAGCGAAAAGTGCCGCTTAAAGGCCTGCCCAAACCGCTGGAGGTAGGAAGTTGAAATTTGGTATTAAAGTTCCTCCTCTATTGTAGACATCCGCTAAGATGAGATTTTTGGAAATTTCTACAGGTAGGGTCAAAAACAGAAAAAGTCTCCCCCTTAACGGCCTGGCCAAACTGCTGGAACAAGGGATCTTAAATTCGGTATTTGGGTTCCTTCTCCAACGTTGACGTCCCCTAAGATGGTATTTTTGGAAATTCATGCCGGGAGGGGTAAAAAGGGAAAAAACTTCCCCCTTGACGGCCTGGCCAAACTGCTGGATATAGAGACCTAAAATTATGTATGTAGTAGGTTCCTCCTCCAACGCAGACGTCCTCTAAGACGGAATTTTTGGAAATTCCTACCGGGAGGGGTAAAAACGGAATAATTCTCCCCCTTGATGGCCTAACCGAACCCTTCGGCTAGAAACCTGTAATATATAATATGTTTTCCTTGGAGTATGGGCTAACTTATCGACAAGGCATTTCTAGGACTTTGGACAGGAACGTGGTAAAAATGGTGGTTCAAAAGGGGCAAATTGCCCCCCCCCCCCTTAACGTCTGCGTCTTTAGCTAGAAACCTAAAACTTAAAGAACAAGTGTATATGAAACACTAAAATTAAGAAACTAAATAGGAAACGAGTGGAATTGAAACAGTACACAAGTGGAATGAAATGGATATAAACGTTGAACGAGTGGGATTGAAATTATAGACAATGCAAATGGATTGGAAGAGGGAATTACCTGTTCAAACACTATCCACGGAATATGAAACTTATGTAGCATTGAAACATACTCTCCAAAAAGTTAAACAAATTTTCTAAAAGAGAAAAAACCTTAGAAAAGGAATGGAACTTATATATTCCGATATTTAAACTTCATGTAGCGAAGCACAGGTGGAAGAAACCGACGCAGTAAATTTTCTAACTGAATTTGTGAATTTACTTGAATTGCCAGGTCTACCTTTACATAAACTGGAATTAAAAAAAAAACTTTAAGACACGCTAGCAACGTAGCGGGCTTTGCCTGCTATTTTTAATATTATAAAATGCTTTCCAACCGTGCTTTACGTTATTTATTTTCATTCAAAACAAAAAAAAACAAAACTACTTACGGGTCTATCTACCTAAGTTCGCACTTTACCAAATTATCTTAACATACACACGTATATTGCAATTTATTATGGATTCATTACTAACAATCCACTTTCATGAGAAAAAGTGATCAAATATTTATTTATTTTAAACCCATTGTTGCGCAGAATTATTTATTTGTGGTGGCTGGGTGAAGGCTTTTATTATAAAAACTGTACTTTAAATAAAAAGCGAATTTAAAAAAAATTGTAAGCCACGCTAACAACGTAGCGGGCTGCGCCCGTTATTTTTTTCAAAAAAGTACCTTTTTCCAAAAAAAAAGTACCTTTTTCCAAAAAAGTATATTTTTCCAAAAAATTACGTTTTTCAAAAACGAATGCCTTTTTCAAAAACAAGTGCCTTTTTCCAAAAAAAAAGGACCTTTTTGGAAAAAGAGTACGCTTCCAAAAAAAAAGCAGCTTTCTCCAAAATAAGTACCATTTTCAAACAAAAGTACCTTTTTCCAAAAAAGTATGTTTTTCCAAAAAAAATACATTTTCAAAAAAAGATGAAGCTTTTTCAAAAAAAGTATCTTTTCCCAAAAAAGTTTCTTTTTCACAAATAGCCTTTTTACAAAAAGTACATTTACTAAAGAAAAGTACTTTTCCAAAAATTTTCTAATTTTTCAAAAAAAAAAACAAAAAATAAATAATATAGATACCTCCTCCGCAGGAGATCTAAACTGGAACGGGATATTTTCAACAGGGAGGGCCGAAAATTAGAAAAGTCCGGCCTTTTCCAAAAAAAACTATCTTTTCCAAAAAGGTACCTTCTATTTTAAAAAGAGCCTTTGTCCAAAAAAAAATAATCTTTAAAAACTCCTTTTTTCTAAAAAAAAAAAGGTATCTTATTACACTCCGACAAAGATCAGTGGGGGTTAAAAATTGGAAAAGTGCCCCCTTAACGGCCTGCCCAAACCGCTGGAGGTAGGAAGTTGAAATTTGGTGAAAAGGTTCCTCCTCTGTCGTAGACATCCACTAAAACTGCGTTTTTGAAAATCCCTAAAGGGAGGGGCCAAAAGGGGAGTGTCTCCCCTTGACGGCCTGCCCAAACTGTTGGAACTACGTAGCTGAAAATCGGAATGTAAGTTCCCCCTCCTGGGTAGATGTCCGCAAAGAAGGAATTTTTAGAAATTCCTATCGGGAGGGACAATAAGAGGAAAAGTGTCCCTCTTGGCGGCCTGCCCAAATTCTTTTGGCTAGAAACTTAAAATTTTAAAAATGTATTCCGTGGAGTGGGACTAACTCACCGACAAGGTACTTTTTCGATTTTCGGAACAGAACATGGCAAAAATTCGGGTCGAATGGGGAAAACGTCCTCACTAACGGCCACCCAAACCGCTGAGGCAACGAATTTAAAATTTGGTATGAAGGTCCCACCTCTATCGTAGAGAGCCGCGAAGATGAAATTGTTGGAAATTTCTACAGGGAGGCGCATAAAGAAGGAAAATCTCTCCTTGATGGCCTGTCAAAACCCCTTTGGCTAGAAACCTAAATTTTAAAATATATTGGTTGGAGTATGAGCGAATTTATTAGGAAGGTACTTTCTTAAATTTTGGACAGGGACGTTATAAAATGGGGGCTCAAAAAGGGAAAGTGGGCCCTTAACGGCCTGTCTAAACTGCTGCAACTAGGAAGCTGAAGTTCAGCAGCTATCCTCCTTCAACATAGATGTCTGCTAATACGGCATTTTTGGAAATTCCAACCGGGAGGGGCAAAAAAATAAAAAGTGTCCCCCTCAACGGCCTGCCCAAACTGCTGGAACTAGGAAGCTGAAATTTTTGCCGGGAGGGGCATAAATAGTAAAAATCTCCGCTTTGACGGCCTGCCAAAACCCCACTGGCTAGAAATCTGAAATGTAAAATATGTGTTCCTTGGAGTATGGGCTCACTTATCGGGAAGGTACTTTTTGGAATTTTGGACAGGTACATTGGAAAAATGGGGGTCAAAAAAGGAAAAATGCCCCTTAAAGGCCTACCCAAACCGTTGGAGGTAGGAAGTTGAAATTTGGTAAAAAGATTCCCCCTCCATTGTAGACATCGGCTAAGACCGGATTTTTGGAAATTTCTACAGGTAGGGTCAACAACAGGAAAAATCTCCCCCTTAACGGCCTGGCCAAACTGCTGGAACTATGGAGCTAAACTTAAGTATGTAAGTTCCTCCTCCAATGTAGACGTCCACTAAGACGAAATTTTTGGAAATTCCAACCGGGAGGGGTAAAAAAGGAAAAGTCCCCCCTTTGACGGCCTGGGCAAACTGCTGGAACTAGGAAGCTAAAATTCGGTACGTAGATTCCTCCTCCAGCGTAAACGACAGCTAAGACTGCATTTTTGGAAATTCTTGCCAGGAGGGGAAAAAAGGGAATATTTTTTCCCGTTGATTGCTTGCGCGAACGCGAACCACAATAAAAAAAGATTTACAGATATTCATAGCATAATAGCTCAGCTTTACGACAATACCCATTTTATGTCACAAATCAAAAATTTAAAAAAACCATTGATGACCAGGAACTTAATAATATTTTTCCACTTTTCGTGAGTGTGACCCATGTTTGATCCCGTATGACGTCATATATGATCATGAATAGGTTTAGGCAGGTCCATAAATGGACACATATCGTATATGGCGTTTTTTAACACGGTAGGGGAAAGTTTTTTTTTATATTTTTTATTTATTCTTTTTTATCATAATTACCTTACGTTCGTTGTCCTCAGATAAACCAAGATCACGGCCATTAGCAATTGCAAGTCTGTTTCCCTGCACTAAATTTCCAACCATCACTGAAGCTGGTCCAACCGAAGTGTCTGTAATACCACATCCAGATGAACTTAGTTTTGCGGTAGAATGCACACCTTTTTTTATGATGTTAGTATTAGAATGTAAATTTCCAACCAATTAAGCACATTATGTTACAGAGTAGGTGGGTGTTATAATGGTAGTAGAATATGTATGAAATATGTAAGTGTGAAAATCATCATTAGGATGTATTGTGAGATATACTTTTTTCAAATATTTGTTGTGTGTTTTTTTGTAATAGAATGAATGTATTATGATTGATGTGTTATTGAAATGTGAAAAATTAAAATAAAATTTTAGGTATTCAGCACTAAAAAATATATAATGTATACTTGTGCATAGCAAACAGTTATCATATTAATTTAAAAAATAAAAAAAAATACGATTAAAAAAACAAAAATTGTTCAATATTAACTCCATAATTATAAAGGCCGCCAAAAATCGCTTTTCAGTTCTTAGGTAGTTTTCGGCTATATAAAAATTTATTATTTTAGCATTTGTATTAAAGACCACATTGAGTTATTTTTAAAATATTCAAAGTATCCCGAGTAAAAAAGAGTATATATAACATATATTTTTGAATATTAAAATATATAATAATATAAAATATTGTATGCGACCTTATATGTTTTTATATGATGATATATTAGAAAAATTTTTAGAAATTTTCTCATATGTAATCATATTAAATCATATATCAGTATTTGCTTTATTGCAAATTGTTTATATAGGAATATATAATTGATAATACCGTTCAAAATTTTATATATAAATATATAAGAAAAATATTTTTGATTTTATTTTATATATTAAAATATATATGTATGCATAGCGCATGGTACGGAGACAGTTTTTCGATCAAGTGTTTAGTATGGAGACTAGTGTCCGACCGAACAGTTCGGCCAAAAAATATATTTGGTCGGTATTTGGTATGTTGAAGCATTATGGCAAAATTTAATTATTGAAAAATGTTTGTTGGGCCAATTAGAATCCATTTTGAGTGTCAAATTTAAGTAAAAGTATGAAGTTAAGCAACAAATTCACTGTTCGGCCACCGAATGTTCGGCCAAATTGAAAAAAGTTCTGCGGCCGAACAGTTAGCTTTACGGCTAAACTATGGTGTTTTCCTAAAATTTGACACTCAAAATCGAATTAAATCGGCTCAACAAACATTTTAGCAGTACGAAAATATCTCCACAATGCTTTCAAATAATAGAAAATCGACCAAATGTCACATTTTGGCCGAACTGTTCGGTCGGATACTAATGGAGACATTTGGTTGGTTTGGGGACTGTCCTCAAACTCTTCCTAGGTCTAGCGCATAGTATAAAGACATTTGTGACTCATATACAGCATAGTTTGGGCACATTTTTGGCCATGTCTCCGAACTATGCGCACCACATACATATATATACATATATGAATGTTTCACTTGCCAAATCGATTAACTCCACTTTCAGAATTTTATAAAACTTTAATTTCAAAACACTTTATTGACCGCTAACTGTAAAATATTCAAAACAAATTGCTCTGATAATAAATATTAATACTACTAAGGGCCATTAACAATAAACAAATTAACCTAAAGTTTGAGCTAACTTAGAGTTACATATGTCAAATTCAATACAAATTTAACTTTTAGTTTGTGTTAACTTTAGGTTATTTGTGTATTGTTAATGGGGGTAAATGACAAAATTTATAATTTAACAAGAATTAAAAAAAAAACATTATTTACTATTTTCTCATTGAGTCTCATTAATTTTTCTTTATGGAGTTAATCGATTTGGCAAGTGAAGCATTCATAGATTAGTTAATCTCAGACCCAAGTTCGAGATTAACTAATATATGCGAGATTAATATAATATTTCATAAAAAACCATTTTGTTTATATGTTCTACTCAATTTTTTCATTAAATTAATCTTTTATGAGCTTTTTTTACTTCTAAAAGTTTTTTTTGTTTTGTTAATTTAAAAAATCCAATTTAACAAAATTAACATTTAAAATCATGACCAGCTCGTAATGGGTTAATAAGTCTAGGCATGTTGCATACCATTGGTAAGGTATTTGAAGTACCTTTCCAATGGCATACGGGTGATATCAAAAAATGTTATAAAAACGATGTAGCCAGCTAATTTCTAATGCATGGATTACATTTCAGTTATATATTTCGGTATATATCAGCGCATTGTCCCATGTTTTACAAAATTTAAAACAATGTGACCAATTTTTGGTTAATACATAAAATTTGTGGCCAATTTTATAGGCCAAATGTAAACTCCGTAACCAGTAACTCATAAGGTTTTTTAACTTTAATAGCTTATATTTTAATAACCAATGAAGCTAAACACTAACTGTAAGAATTTTTATGAAGAGGAAAATTAACGCTTTTAGTAAAAATTAATACATTTTACAAACTTTTCCATATGTCTATGCTAACACGACTTCAACCCTGTAACGATTTTTCGTCATAATTTTTGATAAAAATGCATACACCAGAATTTTGGAGTTATTTATTAATTATATTGGGAAAAGTATAATGTTATTTATACTCAAATGATCGTTGGACTGTAAATAATCATCTATTATAAAAGACTTGAAGTTTTTCTGCAGCATGTAACATTCTCGAGATGAAAAAAGATGTCTTTAATAACACTATGCGACAAAATATTTTTTTCTTCATACATTTATTTTTACCGGCAAAACTGTTGAGTATATAGAAAAACGTTATATGAACAGATTAAAGGAATTGTAATTTTTAATTTTTTTAAAATTGTTTGAGCAAAATAGGACTAGTGGTTCTCGAGTTATGTCAAAATAAATAAATTTAAAAAACTACAAATTAAAAAAATGTGGTCATTATTTAGTGCCTTATTAGAGACATGAATGTTGTGCTTAATGTAAGCAATGAGGTAATTGCTTCGAATCTGCTATGAACATATAAAAAAAAAGAGCCATGAAAGTTGTGACTCATATTAGCAATGAATATATAAATGCACATAATTCATTACATATGCAACTACAAACAGACATATAAAATGCGCTTACAGAAAGCCATGAAATTACATTCTTTTATATGCGCTAAAAACCGCGCTTATTTTTACCAAAACTACTGCTTCCAAGTGGGAATTCGCCATATAAAAATCATGGCATATGTAAGCAGGTTAGTAAGAGATTATTTTAATGTATTTCATTACAAACCTGCTTACAGGTAAGCACCATTTTTTACTGGGATATAATGTTTTTTTGATCGGGATGTTACTATTTAGGTAAGGAGTTACATCGATGGACATGCCCTTGTTAAAATAAAAGGTCTAGTTATAGGAAAGTAAGAGCTTACCCCCTTCATTCCAAATTCTTATTTTTATAACCAAAACTTATAAAAAAAATTTCAAAAATTTTTTGTTAAATATATGTAATTTTTCATTTAATACTCAATATAAAACAAATTCAAATTTTAAGAAAAAAACGTATTATCTTAAGGTTATTTGTAACCTAGTACGCTGTAAGCTCGGAACATGTAAGCTCGGAATAACATATTACTAGGTAAGGAGTTACCTCGATGGGCATGCCCTTGTTAAAATAATAGCTTTGGTAATAGAAAAGTAAGAGGTTACCCACACTTATTTCTTCTTAACAAAGTCATTACCGGGTAATAGAAGGTTTTGCTGGGTACTTATAAATATTTTTTTACAAATCTTAAAAAGATTAAACCATTTTGTGTCAACAGCATCTGCATATTATGTTTGCAATTAATAGTATTTTAAACATATAATTATATGTCGTAATATATAATAATTTCGTTAAAGTTCTGATTTTGAGTTCTTCCAGAGCGAAAATTATTTTTTTTTTTTGTAATATTTCTAAATACAATTTTGGCAATAGTCTTATTTTTTTACTCCTACTTTTTTTTTAATTCCAACAAAACAATTTGCGAAAAAGTGTTGGATAAGAGTATTTTTTCCAAAGGATTGCTAAGCTTATACATATCACACCTTATTTTAGACATTTATATTGCCTTTTCAACAACATGTATATTGTTCATTGTTATGTAACCTGTATTCAAATTATTCCATTGTGGGCTGGTGTAATCTGTGAATCCTCCTAGGTGTGTACCTTGCTAGTTTTACCGGCAGCTTCAGTCACCGTGGATTTCCTTATTTTTTTATTTTCACTAGGAGAGTTGCACTTACCCTATTCATACAGACATAAACAGAAAATTGTACACACATTATATTTACTAATTTTGATAGTGACTATTGAACGGCTATCGGACGGCGCAATGAATAGACTTTTCTCTTCTGGTAGATCATCTACAACAAATTTAGCAGTTTGTAATGAATACTGTATATCAGCCTTAGAACAAGGTAGCCAAGTTGAGACAGTTTATGCAGATTTTTCTAAAGCCTTTGATAAGGTATCTCATGGCATTCTTCGTGCCAAGGTACATCAAATGGGATTTCATTCTATTTTTTTAATTTGGATTAAATCATATCTATACAATAGAGTTTGTAAAGTTAGCATAGAAAACCACTTTTCTGATCCGTACATTCAAACTTTCGGTGTACCTCAAGGCAGCATCTTAGGACCACTTCTATTTAATTTATTTATAAATGACATTTCGTCTTGTTTTCATAAAGCTAAATTTCTGTTGTATGCTGATGAATTGAAAATACTTCATAGAATCGACTCAGTTTGTGATGTTTTAGATTTGCAAGGAGATTTAAACAATCTTCTTGCATGGTGTAATTTAAACAAGCTCCATTTAAATCTCAACAAATGCTTCCACACCTCGTTTTTTAGGTCTTTAAATCCTATTTATACTACCTTTAATATAGGTGACTATAATCTGGTTTCTGTGGATTCCACAGTGGATCTGGGTGTTGTTTTTGACTCAGTGATGTCCTTTAAATAGCATGTGGACTATATTGTTCCGAAAGCTTATTCTATGTTAGCTTTCTTAAAGAGAAATTGTGCTGAGTTTTCTGATCCTATGACATTGAAGTTAATTTATACTGCCTTTAGTCACATCAAAATTAGAGTATGCAGCTATTATATGGGCTCCACATTGTGGAACTCATATCTTGCGTATTGAGAGAGTGCAAAGGAAATTTGTTAAATTTGCAATCTCATCTTTTACGTTTGTTGATCATATACCACCCTACAGATCTAAAAGCTTATTAATGGGTTTGGAAACCCTTGAGTTTCGTAGGTTATTGCAATCTGCTTTATTTGTTTTTGATATTATTAGTGGTGGTATTGACTGTTCAGAGTTGCTTTTTCTTATTAGATTTCATGATCCACCTAGAAATGTTAGGTATAACAATATTTTTAATGTACCACTGCATCGTACCAATTATGGCCTTAATAGCATTTTGACCCGCACGTTTATTCAACTGAATGACATTAATCATTACACTGTGAGACAAATGGTAGGGGTCAGTGATCGGGAAGGGTTCAAACTACCGGGGAAAGTTATATCGGTAAAAAAGAAGTTATACGTGTCCCGGCGTTTCGCTGGGTCACGTCTAGGAATCGAGATATATCGATTTGACCTTTGGTGGTCTTTTTTTGACATAACTCGAGAACCACTACTCCGATTTTATTCAAACAATTTTAAAAAAATTAAAAATTACAATTCCTTTAATCTGTTCATATAACGTTTTTCTATATACTCAACAGTTTTGCCGGTAAAAATAAATGTATGAAGAAAAAAATATTTTTTGCCTAAAATATTAAAAAAAGTAATAAACAAAAGGTTTTTTGATTTTTATGGTAGCGGTAACAAACATTTATTTTTACCGGCAAAACTGTTGAGTATATAGAAAAACGTTATATGAACAGATTAAAGGAATTGTAATTTTTAATTTTTTTAAAATTGTTTGAACAAAATCGGACTAGTAGTTCTCGAGTTATGTCAAAAAAGATATATTTCGATTCCTAGACGTGACCCAGCGAAACGCCGGGACACGTATAACTTGTTTTTGACCGATATAACATTTCCCGTTGGTTTCATCCCATCCCGATTTTGACTGTCGCATAGTGTTATCAACAAATTCATTTAAAACCGCAAATAGAGTTTTGTGAATCAAAATCTTCCTTTAAGCAATATTTACATTCTATTTTGATGGGTTTAAATTTGTAAATTAATAAAATAATGTATAAATTAATATTTAGATTATTCTAAAATTGTAACATCATAGTCTGTAAGGAATTTTGTATCCATAGACTGAATAAATGAAATGTAATAACAGCAGAGCACATTTGTTGCCTGCTCCTAACCCTGTCCCTAACTATGTCTTCAGGTGATTTTGAAGTCCCAATCATATGAACTACACAATTTGATTAAATAATTTCAGACCATAATTTTCCAATTCAGCAATTCATAATTATTTATTTAACACAAAAACAAATAACGTTATCATTTACATGTCTCATAATTTCTAAAAAAAAAAACTATCGAAGATTTTGATGTCACCCTAATGACAACGACAACCGGAATTTAGAATCAAATACAAGAAAAGTATATATATTAAATTTTAATAGAAAGATGATCCGCAATATTACAAAACAATTCCTGGATTTTTACACGAACAAGTATAGATTAGTGGGAGAAAGAATTAAAATATAATAAGAAAACAAATATATTATTCCTCTTATCTCAGTGGACAAATGGGACTTCTTTTTTTTCTTCGTTTTTGTCCAAACAAAAAGAATATAAAAAACAAATTATAACAACAAAAGTAATATAAGAAGGATCATGTAATTGAGTTGGAGTAGGAAGAAGTGGAACACCATCAAAAAAAATATACGAAATTTAATTTTGTATACAAATTTAGTTTACCTTCATTCGTACTCCAACAAAAAAACATACAAAGGCTTATATGAAACTAAACTCAATATAGAAAAATTTATAAAAACAACACAATATTTATATTACTCACAGTAGTTGTTGTGCTGGCTGTCTGGAATCGGCTGATGTGGAAGATCTTCAGCATCGATGCAATAAATAAAATTCCAACAATACAAAACAAACTAATTGTCACTGAGTCCAGTTCAATACAACAAAGTGTGTACAACAAAAAAAATCAAATTTTTATACAGAAATTTATTCCAATAGCATAATAATTAATTTCAACTTTGCTAACAAAAAACACAGGTCAACAACAAAAAAAAGGCTTGAATAACCACTATATATATAGATTTGATGCATCATGGAAAAAATGGTAAAATTCTTCAATTCTATGGATAAATTTTTTTTTAAATAATTTTTTAGTAATATTTGCAATATTTTGAGACATTGCTGCACTTATGTTGTCATAACTCAAAAACAACTTGTCCGATTTTGTTAAACTAAATTTACAAAAATTTTGGTTCACAATATCTTTAAATGATGTATACAATTGTTTTCAATGCGATCAATGGTTTCAAAGTTATGAAACAAATTGTCAGGCAAAAAATAAAAAATTGGTAAAAAAAAAATTAAAAAAAGAAAATCTGGAAAAAATCGAAAACTGCAAAAAGTATTAAATTTTATTTATTTGTAGTGAAGCTACATATCATGTGAAAGTAGATATGGATGATGAAAATCGATGCATGCTTTACGTTTTTATTTACAATTAATTGAAGGTATTGCATATTGACAAGCACTGTAGAAAATGGTATAATGAAAATGCAGAACATAGAAACACAGGTGCATTTAAGGACACCGATTTTGGCAAACCCCCTTTACATGTAGCAAATTGGTTGGAAAAAACCTTTATAACATTTTTATGATTCTCAGAATTAAAATAAATATGTAATAAAAATTACGATTGCGGTAGCAAAGTAATAAACGCTCATAAAAGTGCGTGCACGCTGAATTGCTCTTTTTTCGTTTGCTACCTGTAACGGATGATTTTTTTTCATAAAATTCTTTAATGTTTTTTATGATTCTTGGGAATAAGAAAAAAATTAGCAGAACACACAAACTGTACCCACATAAAGGGTTATCCCAAATTATAGTATCAGTATTTATAAGAGCTCCTTGAGCCATTTTATTTTATTCAAGAAGTGTTTGCGATAACGGAAACATCATTTTATCCCTATAAAAGAGTCATTCAGCTTACAAGTTAAAATCAATTTACAAGTGTCAATAAAAATGAGCAAGAAAGCCAGAACATTCTTATGCAAAAACAATCCGGATTCATTTTGTTATGTGTGCGGCCAATATATCACCGAGAAAAAACAAAAAAAAAAAAAACTTCATTGCAAAAGTCACGAGGTGTGTTGATGGGTTTACACTTGCAGTTCTACATTCACCAGAAATTAAATATGCTCAAGTTTGGGGACCAAGCTGTAGTCAAGTGCTTTCATCTTTACCAGGACACTCAACCTCAAGTATGTGTTAACAATCAGACAGTTCACATCCAGCACTACCATCTACATCTGAAAATGACGAGTTCATCCCACACAAAAATTTATCGCCGAGACCATGGAATCAAGACCAGCTTAATGATGTAATTAGAGACCTTGGTTTGTCGAAAAGATCTTCGGAATTACTTGCGTCCCGGATGAAAGAAACAGATCTCATAACTAAAGAAACTAAAGTTTCGTATTACCGTACTCGAGAAGAAGGCTTACTTCATTATTTTGTTGAAGAGGATGATTTTGTGTACTGCACAGATATTTCTGATTTGATGACTGCCATGGGCTTACTGAGATACGATTCAAACGAATGGCGTTTATTTATCGACTCATCAAAACGCAGCTTGAAGTGTGTCCTTTTGCATAATGGAAATAAATTTCACTCTTTGCCGATCGCACAAATTCGCAAATTGGTGAAAGATATTGATTTTGGCAATTCAATGTCAGAAATTGAGAAGAATGCATGGGATTCGTTTGTATGGGTTATTCAAAATTTCTTAGGAAATAACAAGGGTGATGATTACGTTGTGCATGTTGAAGAGATGTTAACTCACTTCCAGAATCTTGGATGCAACATGAGCATCAAAGTACACTACCTGCACAGTCAAATAGATCGTTTTCCTGAAAATATAGGAGACTTGAGTGAGGAACAGGACGAACGATTCCACCAAGATATCCGGACAATGGAAGAACGATACCAGGGTTGCTGGGATGCACACATGATGGCTGATTTTTGCTGGAGTATTCAGAGTAACACTTCGTAATTCGACAATAGAAAATCGAATAAAAGAAAATTCCAAAGTTTGTAGTTTATAATAATTATTTAATTTCTTATTTTATTTCTTATAATAAATTTAAATAATAAAATATAAATTTTCTACTGTTTAATACATTTAACCCTCTAACCGGCCTAAGCTTTTTTGCAATGAAATTTATACCATTATACCATTTATACCTCACGAAAAATAAACAATAAGTTCGTCTACAAAATTTTTTTTCGTTGCCTACTTTAGGCGATATGGGCCAAAATAGTTTCAGGGTGAATATCGAAATCTAGCGCATAAAAATTACTAGGTTTAGGCACAAATTACTTCTCTTACCAAGATGTAATTGCAATAAAAAAATTACATTTTTTTTGCTGTTACTTAAGAGGATGTAGCGATTTTCGTTTTTCGAAAAACGCGAAATTGAGCGAAAACGCACCAAACCTTCAATAGATATTATTCAAATTTATAAACTTTGCTACCTATACCAAATATATTCTTTTTGCCAAATTTCAGAAAAATCCCTCCATTCGTTTTTAAGTTAAGGCGATGTCCTTTAAAGGTATCCTTATGGGATCCTGTGCGTCGTTGAACCAAAGTAAGGAACTTTTTGAATAGATTAAGCTCCAATCTTACTTCATGGTGACTATCAATTGTTTTAGTCAATTTAAATATGTTTTTAAGAATTTTGAAAAATTTGGTTGTTTTAAAATATTTAATTTTTGAAATTTTACAAAATTTTATCTTTGACACTTTCTCGCTTCCAAACCGTTTATTGTATACAAACAAATTCTTCACAAAAAATTTAATAAATTTTGTTTTCTGTTGAAAAAGCATAATTTCTTATTACAAAATACTCCTTTGGCGCATTTCTGGTCAATTTAATATACCACGCCTGGAGGCGGGCTTGCCGGTTAGAGGGTTAAACTCATCCAATTCAAATGTTTTTCCGAAGAATAGAATCAGTATTGTAGGTAGCGGTTCCCAGCAAAATCTTTCATTACCAAATAAGTGGTTATAAAATAGAAATTCATAGCGCCGCATAACTTATTTTTTGGCGTCTAAACTCATTATTTTAGTTTGGCGTGGTCGTATTTATAAGTAGTCACGCTTACCCGCTCGCTTACGAAAAAATGAGAAATAAGTAGTTATGAGATTTTGAATAATAAGTGGTTACACACATGCTTACAAAAAGTTTAATTATAAGTGGTTATCCGATTGCTTACTTGATTCTTAAAAATAAGGAATTAGGCAAATACTATTAGCCTAAGGAAATACATTCAGAAAAATTTAAGTTTTCTCTAGTGTGTAATTTTAGGACTCGTCATAAAAATTTAAACATAAAACTTATTTACATATAATAAAAAATTTAACTGTATAAAAAGTACTTATTTAAACTAATACGAGTAAGTCATTATTTTATATTTAGAAACAATGAATACAATAGGCCGTTATTAGGAAGTCATTATTTTATATTATGAAATAATGCAAAAGGTAATGATATATCATTTTTGGTAATGCAGATAGTAATGAGGTGACATTACCAATATTTTGCTGGGTTTGTTTCAAATTTTGTTTTCAAAATTCAATAAATCGAAAGAAGAACATTAACTACTCAATTTTATGTATATCAAACATTAAACTAAAATTTTGTGAAAATGAGGGAATTCACTTAATTGTGAATAAATTCGAAAAGAATCAATAGATTTTTATGATCGATATCTCATTTTGTTGCTATTACATGTGCTTTGCGATAAAGCAATAAATCTGAACAATTTTTGCCGTTTTCGATTTTTCATGATTTTTTTAAAACAAAAAAATTTGCTATTTTCACGTAAAAAATAGATTTTTTGCTTAAATTTTTGATTATAACTCCGAAACTACTGAGCCGATGGAAACGCAATTAAAGGTTATGTAAATCTCAATTTTTCTAAGTTTATTTTAATAAGATCGGACTAACCCCTTTTGAGTTATCATTAATTATGTGGAGAAACTTCTAAAAAAATTTATAATTTTTAATAAAAAATTGTTTAAAAAAACCTCTCCATGGAATTTTAAATTTGGACCAATCTAAATATCGAGAGAAAAAGAGTTTAGGATAAACCAAGTTTGACAGAATCACTAATAAATATGATGAACAAGCAATGTTTAAGAATTTTTATAAATGAAATTACAATATAAACTGTAATTGTTATGAACGAAATAGTTTTGGAATGAATTAAAGAAAAACTATTGTAGTAAATTGCAAGCGAGATCAAATAGTAAACATACGAGGGTAATACAAAAAAGGTTATATTTTAATTTTGAAAAGTTGTCAGTTTTAAGAGGGAACTTAATTTTCAAACTTTGCAAGAATATTCAATCAAGCTCACTAGAGGTTACTTTCAAACAATGATTACAAACAAAATTAAGGTCTTAATAACAAACTATGAAAATTGTACGGCGGTTTATTAAACTTTCGGGGAGGTAAATTTTACGGACAATTTTACACGCAGAAAAAAGAGATTGTTGGATATATTTACAGACAATTATGTATATGTTTCTAAACTACTATACTTATATTTGAGGTGTGTTTCCAATTATTTTATTTTTATCGTTATAATACATGTGTCTCCAGGCAAACACTATAATGTTTGAATGTTAGCCATATTTTCCCACTTAAACAAAAATATATTTGCATTTTTATTTTATCATTATTATATTTGTGGAGTGCAAATATAATAATGATAAATATATATATGTTTGCCTGCAAACATTTATATATTTGCGAGTAGATGTATTTCATATGATTCAAACATACATATGTTTACAGGCAAAAATATTATATTTGCTGGCAAACATATTATATTAAAAACACGGCAAATATATTTTGACAATTCTTTCAAACATATATATATCACCAGCAAATATGTTTCCTGCAAGGCGATTTTTTTCAGCGTGTAGAAACTGGATATGATGGTTATTGGATGTTTTACAAGCCAGTTCACGAAATTTATAACAAATGGCCATCGTTATAGAGTACCCTGTACTTAAGCTATAATTAATACACCGCGTGATTTTCCTTCCCTCTGTCCACGTGCCCTGTACATACACAGCAGTTTGTTTTCAATTTCTTATCGGTATGAACCGGGAAAACCAGGAAACGCACGTGGTGACCCAAAGATTGAATGTGGTGTTGAATTTATATTCACGTGTATATGCGTCTCTCGTGGAAAGTGTTAACAAAATAGTCCAAGTTACTCGTATTTCCTCGAAAAATGTACAAATGTTCAAGAAAAAACTACAAAAATTGCATTTTCTAATTACCAGAAAATATATTTCAGCAAAACGTGAACGCAACACAAAAAAAAAAAATAAAAAAAAATATTCCTCCAAGTAACGGGTATCTGCACGTTATTAAGGTTTAAAAATCAATGACATTTCAATATCAAATTAATCTCGATATTACCTCGTTCCTAATGTGTGTAAAATTTAATCGTGAGAGAAATTTTAGATACAAAAAGAAAATAACCTTTCGATAACTTGTACCAATTACGGTCTTCCGATAAAGTTAGGGTTTTCCTATCGTGTTTGGTGGCTGTAATTAGATTTTATCAAAAATATTTCATACTATCTAACCAACCCATAACACATTATCCCATTATTAATTTCGCAAATACAGACTGTTGATATTTAGACTTTTGAGCCATATAAATCGGTGCCTAGACCCTTCAACAAACATTTTTTTAATCTTCTTCACCAAAAAATTCCGTGAGTGGAAAAATTTAAGATTTTTAATTTTTGTTTTTTTTTTTCAAGAATGTTATTAATTTATTTTTTCTAAATTTATATAATTATATACACTCAGATAAAAAAGTTAGTAATTAAAATTTGTAAACAGTTTCCAATCGCACTTTACTATTTTTATACTGATTTTTAGTACAATTAATTTTTTTAGTAATCATTTTTGCTATTCTATTATTACAAATTACGGATTTTTTACTAATTCTCGCTGCTGCTTTCAGCAAAACATTTTACTAATTTTTCAAAACCGAGTGCTAAATTTAGCAGAAAAATATACTAATTTAAACAATTTTTTTTTTTTTTTGATTTTTTACAATTCTTGTTGAGTTTATATTTGTTACTATTGATATATTCTTAGTTTGGAAATAACACTCCAAAAATTTTATTGTATCTCCAATGCATTAAAAGCTAACAACTGGAGAAACGTTTGCAATTTTGACTCAAAATTTCAAGTACGATGAAGTAATTATACGCTTGTTACAATCGGAAGAAAAAAAATTTATTATTTTTTTTTTGTTAAGATTTTACAGTTTTTTTATTTTTGAGTACACTTTTTTGCTAATTTCAGCATATTGATTTTAAATTATAGTTTACAACAATTTACTGAAATCTAGTAGCTGTAACTAATTATTTATACTAATTTCATTGTACTAAAATTATGATATTTAGTAAGTTTTTTAACTGATTTTAGCAAATCGATTTTGAATTGCAGTTTACATAAATTTTACTAAAATTTAGTAGCGGCTACTAATTTTTTATACTAATTTTATTATACTACAGATCAGCAGACATGTGTTGCTAAAATTAGCAAAAAAATACCGCTGGCCTCAAAACAGTTAAATTTCCCGTAATTACAGCAAAATTTTCAGTAGCCATTATAGACTTTTTTGGTTGAGTGTATAACTCAGTAACACGAACAATGTTGTCTCAAATAGTCAGTCATTTTGTATAGCAGTGTGTGGCTGAGTCAGTTAAGTGGCCGACTACAACGCCAGCAATCTTGGTTCAAATCCTGCCGCCGGCGCTTTTTTTTATCAAATAAATATTTTTTAAACAATAAATATTGTTTTTTTTTAGTTTTTTGTGTTATTTTTTAAATTTTATTAAAATTTAAATAATTCCAAATATATCATAGGATAAATTTTGATTTCAATATATCCAATTCGATCTGCCAAAATTAGCTTATCCGTTTGTATCTAATTGGATAAATTAATCACATACGATATTTTGGGATCTATCAGGATCTCAATTTTATATTATTGGATATTGTTCACTTTAGTGAACAATGAAGGTTACCCAACCCTGGCTCTAACGTCTTCGAGTATCGAACCAACGCAAAGCGGCAGCCAAACCCACCACACACAACAGCTGTCGGCCTTTGTGTTTGGTTAAAAAGTCAGTTCGTGAACTACAACCAGCAACCCAACATCTCCTTTTTTTTCCTCTCGTGTGTGCTCCGACAACAATAATTAAGAAACTACAACAATCATTGAAGCTGTAGAATTAAATTTATTTAAAGTTCAATTCCAAATCAAATTGTGCTTATAACCCAAGTTTAACCCGCTTTTTACAGCAAAAATATATTTTAAGCACAATTAACCCTTTTTTGTGCTTATAACCCAAATTTAACCCGCTTTTTACAGCGAAAATATATTTTAAGCACAATTAACCCTTTTTTGTGCTTATAACCCAAATTTAACCCGTTTTATACTGCAGATTTATATTGTAAGCACAATTAACCCATTTGTGCCGATAAACCCGAATTTAACCCGCTTTTACAACGGAAATTTTTTAAGCACAATTAACCCTTTTTTGTGCTGAAAACCCGTATTTAACCCGCTTTTTATAGCAATAGTATATTTTAAGCACAATTAACTATTTTTGTGCGAATAACCCTTTTTGTGCAAACCCATATTCAACCCGTTTTTAACCCGTTTTATCGTCAGTTATTTTCAATTTTGTTGCAAAATGAATGATATAAAACTCTTGGCAAAAAACTTGCTAATCTGCATTCAACAGGATCTACCTGCTTATGAGGAGGATTATCGCAATTCACCCGAGGATACCCAATCTTTGCCCGCCTTAAAGCTTCGCAAGCTTGAATTAGAGGGAATATGGGCAAATATCCACTCGAAATATAATAATCTGCGAGAATCTCCTCAAATGAGTGACAGAGAGCCGTCAAAGGGAATTGATATGACCGAAATCACGCGGCATTTCAGAGAAGCTAAGCAATTTTATAGGGCCAGCATGACTTCGATTGAGGAAGCGATCGCAAGTCATACAAATGAAAGGCTCTCTCTACCCCACCCAGGTGATGCGAATGCGACATACTCTAGCGGAATTAACGTTACACCTTGTGACATACCGATTTTCAGTGGTGAATTTAAGAACTGGGCTTCGTTTAGGGACATTTTCATCGCCGTTTATGGAAAAAACCCCCGTTTGAGTGGCATTGAAAGACTGTGCAAACTCAAGGAGAAAACCCGCAAAGAAGCAAGGGAGATTGTAGATGCTGCACCCTTGACGAATGATGGGTTCAATATTGCTTGGGCAGAACTCACTGCCCAGTATGAGGATAGACGCAGGCAGGTTAATGCTCAGTTGAGAATTTTATTTACCCTACCCATAGTTCATGTTCCGTGTGGATTTCAAATACGGAAATTACAAAGAACTATAAATAATTGCATTGCGGTTCTTAACACTCTGCAGATAGAAACTGCGAATTGGGATCCGATTATAATTTATATTTGTACCTCCAAATTACCCAAAGAAAACCCTTTTAATATTTGAAAGAACCTTAGCAGACAATACGTGTATTCCGTCCTGGCATGAGTTGGACGAGTTTTTAACGTCTGAGTATAAGGGACTTGAAGCAGCTACTGATGCCAAAGACCTGCGAATAAATGTAGTTCCAGACCCAAACCAGAAACAATATTCTGACAATAGAAGTCAGTATGACAAAAGAGGAAAAACTTTCCTCAACGTAACCCATGCACCCAGAAAGGACACGCATTTTAGAAAAAAGTCTATAAAATAACAACACAAAATTTTATAACTCAAGCTGAAGCGAAACCCATTCAAGCTTTTGCTAATTCTGTGAATATTAACCCTACAGCCACAGAAAACCCAGACATTCTTTGTAGATTTTCAAAATGGTCGAAAGCTCTTCGAGTCATGTCATATGTCTATCGTTTCTTGGATCGAATAACAACTGCCCGCAGAAGAGTAAGTCGTCATGAAATGGTAACACTGGATAGAAGTAGAATTAATTTACCAGCCGAAAGAATCAGGATCCTGTTGGCGCACCCCACCATTTTACTCGAATCTGAAGATATAAATTCAACCAAAGATAGACTTGTGATATTGTGCCAGACTCAATATTTTAAGGAAGAGTATAATTGTTTAATGAAGAAAACCCCTATACCCAAAAAGAGCCAATTACTTACCCTAACGCCATATTTGGACTCAAAGAATATTATGCGTGCGAATGGTCGTCTAGCAAGCTCCAATAGCTTATCTTATGATGAACGACACCCGATTTTGTTACCGTACGCAAGTTGCTTTGCAAAATTATTAACCCTACACGTTCATTTGATAACTTTACATGGGGGAAATCAGGTCATGTTGAGAATAATTCGTTCAGGATACTGGATTCCGAAGCTTCAGAATCTTATCAGCTTTGTTATTAACAAATGCTCACCCTGTACTCGATATAAGAACCGTCAGGCAAGTCAATTGATGGCGGCTTTACCCCCGGAACGCACCCAAATAACCCGACCATTTTATAACGTTGGAATAGATTTTGCTGGACCATTTGATGTAAAGGTTTACTCAGGCCGGACGTGTAAGATAACTAAAGGATACGTATGCGTTTTTGTATGCTTTGCAACTAAAGCCATCCACCTTGAACCAACTTCGGATCTTTCTACCCAAGCCTTCATGGCGGCATTTGCACGATTTTTTTCAAGGCGGGGATGCCCTGCCGCTATTTACTCCGATATTAAAGAAAGAGCGGCAGGAATTTATGAGATTATTGAAAGAATCTGTTGTAGCAATGAGCAGTTTCCAAAACGTGACGTGGCATTTTATTCCGCCAGGAGCTCCACACATGGGAGGTTTGTGGGAAGCCGGAGTGAAAAGCTTCAAATCTCACCTGAGAAAGCTTAATACCCTTAAATACACATTTGAAGAATTAGCTACTCTCCTTGCTCGAATTGAAGGATGTCTCAACTCTAGACCACTCAGCCCGTCAAACGAAAATCCGCAGGATCTTAACCCTTTAACCCCAGGTCATTTTTTGATTGGTTCACCCCTATTAACCCCAGCTGAACCAGACTTAAGTGACGGAAACATCACTCTGGCGAATAGGTGGCAAAAGCTCAGAATTCAACACCATTACTTCTGCAGGAGATGGAAAGATGAATACTTGAAAGAGCTGCACAAGAGATACAAGTGGAAGAACCCTCAACGGCAACTTGAAGTTGACGATATTGTAGTTATTAGACAGGACAATTTACCCCCTAATGAATGGTTACTTGGACGCGTGACCAAAGTGTACCCTGGTCCTGATGGTCGCACAAGAGTCGTAGACTTGCGCACCGCCACGGGAAGCTTAACTCGGCCAATAACCAAGGTCGTAGTTTTACCCACCAAATGATGATACCCTATTATCTAACTACTCACCCCCACTTGTATATTAACCCATAACACACTCACTTTACTTACCCAAGTTTAATATGTAAAAGTTGATCAACCCAAATTCTGAACTAGATAATTTCGCAGTGTCGAAATAATGGACACGTGTTCTCGGGAGTGATGAATACAATCTCACATGTTGCATTGGTGACATTGTGATCTTCTTTTCACATATTCTACTTACCCTTTACCCTACACTTTTCTTACCCCTCAGCCGAATATATAAAAATAATTGTTTTTTTTCACAGGTTCGTCGGGCCCGGGAGGATGTTCACTTTAGTGAACAATGAAGGTTACCCAACCCTGGCTCTAACGTCTTCGAGTATCGAACCAACGCAAAGCGGCAGCCAAACCCACCACACACAACAGCTGTCGGCCTTTGTGTTTGGTTAAAAAGTCAGTTCGTGAACTACAACCAGCAACCCAACATCTCCTTTTTTTTCCTCTCGTGTGTGCTCCGACAACATTAATTAAGAAACTACAACAATCATTGAAGCTGTAGAATTAAATTTATTTAAAGTTCAATTCCAAATCAAATTGTAAAGTGAGACAGAAATTAAATTGGTCATAGGTATTGTGAAAATTTAAATATTAACTTTATAATAAATATACATACATATGTACGTTTTATAACGTTTAATATAATAATTAAATAGTTTGATTATTTGGAAAACATAACCATTTACGCGGTAATGTATGTATATAAACCCCAAACAACTAACCCTCTCCCTCTAACCCGTTTCTTCAGATATAATTGGATCTCCCAATTTTGAGATCTATTTGGATCTAATTTAATCCTGTAATATATTTGAGGGATCTGATTGGATATTACTCGATACCCCAATTTTGAGATGAACTTGGATAAGATTAAATGTCGATCTATATCAAATGAGACATGACTACACTCATACAAATAAGTCCGTAAAAACAACAGAAAAAGTTACTAAAAATTAGTTAAAAATGAAGCTGCAGAAAAAACGGCTAATATTAGCAGAATCAGTTTGCTAAATATTAATAAAATGAAAACAGCAAAAAAAAACTGTTAAATTTACAGAATTTTAGTAATATTTGAGCTAAATTTTTGTTAATTGCAAATAACAATTTAACTTGCTGAAATCAGCGAAAAAATTGCTAAATAATAGTAGAATGAAAATATCAACAAAACTTTTGGCAGATTACAAGTGGACTGGAAAAAGGTAAAAAAGGAGCAAATGAAATGAAAATTAATAAATAAAAAATAAATGTGTATTTAAAAACATACTTGGGACCAGTTTATTGAATGTGTCAATTAATAAAAAATTTTTTCAATTGGCATTGTTCAATGCCTAAATGCCCATTTATAATTGATAAAAGAAGTATTTGTTTTCATGTTTTAATAAAAGAATAAATTAGGAAAAAAAATTAAAAACTCGCGTATTTCTTCTACCGCATAAAAAAAGACGTATTTATATTTGTGTATTTATATTTCACCCTAATTTTCGGGATTGAAGTATTTAGTCTTGTGTTGTTACATTCTGGCCAAAATTATTTGGAATTAAAACAATAAAAAAGAAAAACTTCCATAATAGCTAAATAAATGCCAAAAATCGCTGTTTTCTCGAAATTCGCTGAAATAAAATCTCTGCCCCAGCCAAATTAATAAAGGAATTCCTACAATTTTTGTAGTTTTTAATCTCCAATATGTTCTTAATAAAACTCTATAGTCCAATCATTGATTTTTTAAAATTTCTTTAAAAAAATTTAAAAAATTTTAAAATAGTAGATTTGAAAACAGTGTTTAAGAATTCTGACCTTTTTGCCACTAATTTAAAGCGAGTTAGCAAAACACAATAGAAAAAGATACTTCTTATCTACTTCTTATAGAATAAATAAATGTTTCTGTAGTAGATTATTTCAATAAATTTTAAAATTTGGACCCGAATTTCTTGATTAAGTGGTCTGCGTCACATCACTTTCCTGAGGAAATTGTAATAACTCGGCTGTTTTTTAACCGATTTAAGTTTTTATTGTTTTATTACAAAGATAATTCACTCTAAATCATGATTATTTAATGTTTTTAATTAGAATTAGTTTTAAAATATCAATTTTTTCGAGAAAATGCACAAAAAGTAATATTTTTTCCTTATAAACCGTGTTCGAAACTTCAGGACAGATGCGGCACGCCTTCCCGATGTCCGATTATCCTAATTTTTTGGGGGACGTAGTTTTACACCCAAATAAGTATTTCCAGGGGGTAATATCGATACCCTTAAAATACCGTTACCGAAATAAATGAAATATCGTTACCCCTAAAATACCGTTACCGTTATTTTTAATTTTCCGCCTTTGGTAATTGCATGTGGGTATTGAGTATTTTTCGTACTTTAAGTTGGTAAATTGGTTTTGTTTTTAATCTCGTTTGTTTTTTGTAAAAAAAATTGCGGGATGCATCGAAATAACTGACTACCGTTATCCTTAAAATACCGTTACCGAAATAACTGAAATATCGCTAACCTTAAAATACCGTTACCGAAATAATCTAAAATAGCGTTACCCTTACCGATAACCGCATCATTTCGGTTACCATCCATGAAAACTTTTAATAAATAAATTCGAATGAATAATTCACGGGTTTAATTATTTACAAAATGAAAGTGATAATATTAGGACAATTGTATTAATATTGGGATTAATATGGAACAAAACGTGAGTGTTTCTCTATTGTTTAAATATAATATAAAAATTATAAATGTTCTCTTCACTAATATCTTGTTGGTATATTTCCAATTGCATTCGATATTGGTAACAAAAAATCTCAAAATTGTTCATTGTTTTCTTTATAACGAAAGCAAATTAGTTATCGTCTGATTTTGACTTAACGGACAATTTGCTTCGTTATATATGAAACAAAATATAAACGGAAATTTTGAATGATTATGTTATCGTTCGGTAAAAAATGTAAATCATTATACATGAACCGAAAAATGTGATCGTTCGTAATTTACACGAAAATTTCCTTTCGTTCGTAATATATAAACAGGCCGTTAATTAAAAACAACTCTAAAGTTAGTGCTTGTAAAAAAATCATAAATTGTTTTTTTACAAGGATGTGCTGGTAATGTGAAATACCCATTATGATTTTTTAAATTTTCTGCACTTAAAATAATACGTCAGTAGAAAAATCTATCGGTTTCAAATCGATTTGACTAATTTTTAACAAATTTTTAGTTGAAACACTGATTTAAGCAAAGATTTTAGTTATCTTCATTTAACACAATACTAAAAATCCTCAGTACTTTAACTAATTTTGAGTGTTGATTTTCAAAACTATTTATAACTAATTTTTAAGAACCCATTCGCTAAATTTTACAAAATTTATTGTTAAAATATGATATTTTCATGTTACCAATGTATCCGAAGTTTTAAACATGACGCTATTTCTTTCCCTCCCGATTTTTTAAAATGGCTCATATCTCGAAAACTAAGAGAGATAGAGCAAAACGGACAAAATGTTTGCTCCATCGGAGTGCCCTTATATGTATGCCCTCACATCATATGGCCTAGGCCCGGGGAGGGTCCCGAGACCCTAAATTTGGAGAAATTCTACGACTCAGTATAATTACAGAAAAAACTGTAGTTTTACAAATTTTTTACTTAAATTTAGATTTGTTAAATTTAACAAAAGAATTTGTTAAAATCAACAAATTTTATTTTAAGCCAAAAAAACAGGAATAATTTTTTTTTTTTAATCTATTTTATCGGGATATGCATTAATTGCATTAAAGGAATTAAATATGCTAAAATCACAAACGTATTTAACAAATTGTGAAAAATAATCCGTTGTAGGCATGTCCCTATCCGGATTTCATTCTTGCCTAAGGAAATATTTAATTCCTTTAAACGAATAAATTTTGTTAAAGTAACAAATTTTTCTGTCCAGCTAACAGACGTATTATTTTGAGTGTGCCAAAGTAAAAATGGTAATTTTATTACTTTTTGGGATACAGATCAGAGAAACAAGCCAGCCGCCGCCGCCGCCGGTCATTTTCGCCTCAACCGCCGCCGCCGCCGCCGATTTTTTTCGGCTCATTTCGGCTGGAGGTATCAATTTTCCAAAATAAAAAAATTAAAAAAGCTAAGAAGGATTTTTGTCATAAATATTTCTTAAGTTGGAAGTTTTGCTTGAAAACTTCTGACAGATTTCGCTAAAATTTTGATATGCAATAGAGGAGAGAATCCAAATGAATACGTCTTTAGCACCCATAGTTTTAGATACAAACTACACAGTGTTACAAAATAAAAAAATATATATATATATATACTTTTCAAAGTGTAGATTGTAGGCAGAGCTTCGAAAGAATTAATTCAATTTTAGCTTAATTCACACAAAACCGCATTCAGCTTTAGAAATTGAATATATATCATTCCATCAAACCATTCCTTTAAAATTAATTCATAGGTTTCATTCCCAAGGTTTAATATTAAATAGTATGCATTCTTATGTTGAATAACTTATAGAATTACAATCAATTTAAATAATTAATTTTTTCATTAATTCTAATCTTTTACAAAATTTATCAAAATTTTCATATTATTCAATCCGTAAAAGATCTAAGGTATGAATATACTAATGATTCTGACAACACTTTAGTTTATAATTACAAATTAAATAAAAATGTGGCTTATATTAGTGATTTAATATTTTTCGGATTTTTATACCCTACACCACTATGTGGTCAGGGTATTATAAGTTTGTGCTGATGTTTGTAACACCAAAAAATATTGGTCGTAGACCCACCTTATAGTATACCGATCGGTTCAGAATTTTTTTTTATTTCGATTTAACGATGTCCGTCTGTCCGTCCGTCCGTCCGTCTGTCTGTCTGTCCATGCAATCTTGTGCGCACTCTACAGGTCGCACCTATTAAGACATTTTGATGAAATTTGGTACGCAGACCTATGATTTTTTTTTTTTTTTTTTTTTTTTACATTAGACCAACACTCAGGGGATGCCCCCTACTGATGCAACGCATTGTGTTGATATTAGGAAAATAGGTTATGGGAAGGAGGAAATAGGGAGTAGTGTTTATGAACGTTTGACTTGAATTTCTCTAAATTGTAAGTATCAGGGAAGACACCTGCGGGGAGTTTATTCCACATACGGGCGGTTCGACTAATGAACGAATTCTGTCTATAATGCGTTGTGCGACTAACTGGATAAGGAGATAACTGGCCCAAGGACGAACAAGTTTGATTTTTTTGAACATCGGTCCATGTTTAGACCTAGTACCCATATAAGGGTCCTACCAAAATTATACTGTTTATATGCTGCAGGTCGTAAATATTAAGATATTTTGATGAAATTTGGTACACAGACCTATATTGGCCCAATAATGCAGCCTATTGATTTTGGTGAACATCGGTCCATGTTTAGACCTAGTGCCCATATAAGGGTCCTACCAAAATTATACTGTTTATACGCTGCAGGTCGTAAATATTAAGATATTTTGACGAAATTTGGTACACAGACCTATATTGGCCCAATAACGCAGCCTATTGATTTTGGTGAACATCGGTCTATGTTTAGACCTAGTGCCCATATAAGGGTCCTACCAAAATTATACTGTTTATACGCTGCAGGTCGCAAATATTATGATATTTTGATGAAATTTGGTACATAGACCTATGTTGGCCCAAGGACGAAGCCTATTGATTTTGGTGAACATCGGTCCATGTTTAGAACTAGTGCCCATATAAGGGTCCCCCCAAAATTATATTGTTTATACGCTGCAGGTCGCAAATATTAAGCTATTTTGATGAAATTTGGTACATAGACCTATGTTGGCCCAAGGACGAAGCCTATTGATTTTGGTGAACATCGGTCCATGTTTAGAACTAGTGCCCATATAAGGGTCCCCCAAAATTGGCTTGGTTACAAACTGCAGGTCGCAAATATTACGATATTTTAATGAAATTTGGTGCGCTGACTCACATTATAGAAAATTTTGACATAAGCCCCATTTTAACCCATTCGAATTTCGGATCCAAACAATACACCAGACTGGTGTAGGGTATTGTATAGTCGGCATGCCCGACTTTAACCTTTTTACTCGTTTTCTTTCAAGATCTGCAAATTAAGGAATACGTACACAGACAACAACATTTTCTTTGGAGAGGGGCACACCGCCAATATTGATATCATATACACAATCCATAAAAATAATGAAGGTATTTAACCAAAATTTAAAAACGCAAACATTTGTTTTAATATTTTACAAACCGAATGAAACGTGAAAGATCTATATTGATATATTAGTAAATTTTAATTAAAAATCCAAAAGTGAATTAAAGAATTAATTCATTCGAATCTATGGTCGTAGGTTTGGTTAAGTAGATCACATCACATTTTTCAGAAATTTCAGTACACCTGAAATTAATATCAAAAGACACATTTTTAAGACATTGCGGACGAAAAAAATGTTAAGTAAGTTATTTATTGGGGGTCTAATGGGAAAGTGAAGCGAATACAAATGATACATTTGTACATATAGCCAATCCTTTTCGAATGTCAACCTCACCCACTGTCTTAGCATAGACTTGGGGACCCCTGTTAACGCTAACGAGGCTCTGACGACCGATCATGGGCGGAATAACCCTACTACTTGCATGGGCTAAATCCCTGCATAAACTGGCCAGTCTGATGACGCAAAGATGGCAGCCCCATCATCAGGATTGGAGACGATAGGCCGATAACCCGTCGTGTCTGAAATTCAACTTATTCCCAGAATGTCTATAAGTAAGACAGAGAAAACTATCCGAAATACGATGACGACCTTATGCTTTGAAAAAGGACTACGATTTGGAACATGGAATGTCAAGACGCTGTATCAGGCTGGAAAATTGGAGCAGGCCTTTAGAGTTCTTGAGTATTACAATCTCTCGTTTATTGGCATGAGTGAAGTAAGGTGGAATCAGTGTGGTCAGATAACGGCTACTAATGGTCATGTAATGTACTGCCTAACGAGGACGATATACATCAATATGGTGTTGGTATTTTAGTCAACAGTAGGTTCTGAAACTCTGTAATTGACTGTAAATTTATAAGCGAACGTATTATGACCATTAGGTTCAAGGGCCACAAGAAAAATTTAACGGTAATACAATGCTATGCTCCTACCGAAGATGCAACAGCGGAAACGAAGGATGCTTTCTATGATGTAGTAAATAACACCCTAAAAGCCACAATAAAAAATGAGTTGAAAATATAAATGGGAGATTTTAATGCCAAAGTGGGCTCCGACAATGCATATCTAGAGCATGTAATGGGAGCTCATGGAATTGGTGCTATGAATGACAACGGAGAACGTTTCGTAGAGCTATGTGGAATGCACGAGTTTAAAATCGGTGGCACAATATTTCCCCATAAGCAGTGCTACAAAGTCACATGGGTATCGCCCGACAACAATACCCAGAACCAAATTGACCGCATTTGTATTAGTGCCAAATGGAGCAATGCGATGTGCGTAATAAACGGGGTGCAGATATTGGTTCTGATCACCACCTCCTCATTGGTAGACTCCGGTTTAATATGAGAACCGTTCCCAACAACAGAAAGCATGTGCGAGTAAAATATAATACAGATAAGTTAAGATTATCCCAACATCGTACTATTTTCTCGGAACTCCTTCGCAATAAGCTCCCAGACCCGATAACAACAAACAGTATTCAACAAAATTGAAATAACATCAAAACTGCAGTGACAGAAGCTTTTGTAGAGGGTCTTGGTAAAGCACGCAACAAAAGAGAAGAATTTATGTCACCACAAATATGGGCACTTATTGATGATCGTTCAGAGCTTTGAAAGAGCTTTTTATTATCACCAAAAAGATTGCTGGTTCTAATAGAAAAAGAACGGTCCCTGTCAAAGACCAGAGCGGGAAGTTAATTACCAACGTTGATGAACAACTTAAACGATGGAAAGAGCACTTTGAAAGCGTACTAAACGTGCAGCGAGAAGGTATCAGCATAACGACAATCAAAGTACATAGCCCATAAGAACCGATCCGCCATCCAAACGGGAAATTATCGATGCTATTGTAGCTCTGAAAACTGGAAAAGCAGCCGGCTTAGACAACATCACTGCAGAAGTACTCAAAGCAAACCCGAAAATATTTGCTAAGATACTTCACCCTCTGTTTCGACAAATATGGATTTCAGAGGAGTACCCGACGGACTGGTTGCAAGGGGTTATAGTGAAACTTCCTAAGAAAGGAGATGCAACTGATTGCAACAACTGGCGAGGTATTACAATTCCTTGCGCTGTAATGAAAGTTTTTATGAAGATCATACTGGAATGAATGATAAAACAGGTCGATAGTAAGATACGTGTCGAACAAGCTGGATTCAGAAGCGGTAGATCATGTATCGATCAAATTAACACCCTTAGGATTATAATTGAACAGGCCGTGGAAATGCGATCTCCTTTATATGTCCTATTTATTGACTATGAAAAAGCATTCGATTCTATTCATAGAGAGAGCATTTGGGCCGAACTGAGGAACATGGGGGCTCCAAATAAGATCATCTCTCTAATACGGAGCAGCTATGAGGGTTTCAAATGCACCATACTCCATGAAGGTAAAATGTCTGTACCATTTAACACCATCTCGGGCGTAAGACAAGGTTGCTTGCTATCACCACTGTTGTTCCTTATTGTAATGGATGCTGTGTCCAGGCATGCTTACGATAACAAACCACGGGGTATTATGTGGGACCACCTTAGGACAAACGTCCGACTAGAATCACTTGATTATGCTGATGATAAATGCGAGCTCGCTCACCGGCTTAGTGATATGCAGGAAAAACTAGATGACCTTTCACGAGAATCCCACAAAGTTGGTCTCAGAATTAACGTCTCTAAGACGAAGGAAATGCGCATTAACTGCAGATCAACAGAACCTTTGAACGTTATGCACGGCCAAGTACATCAAGTAGAAGAGTTTCAATATTTGGGTAGCACAATTACCGAGAACGGAGGAACTCTGAAGGACGTTGAAAATCGAATCAGAAAGGCAATAGGCTAATTTACACAACTCCACAATGTTTGGAACTCTTCGAGTTACAGTGTCAACACCAAACTACACATCTTTAAAGCCTGTGTTCTTTCAGTACTTCTCTACGGTTGCGAAACTTGGTTTGTTACAGACGTAATACAAAATAAACTGCAAGTTTTTGTTAATCGATGTCTTCGCAAAATTCTTAAAATTTTCTGGCCTCGCACAATCACAAATGAACAACTTTGGGTCAGAACTGGAGTTGGAAATGTTAACACAGAAATCCGTAGAAGAAAATTTCGATGGATTGGCCACACCCTGCGAAAACCTCCTGAGGAAGTATGTAATCACGCCCTGGAGACGATCTACATTGCAGGAAATAAATTCCATATCTCAGAGCCTTGGTAGAACTGTCAACAACATAGGAGAGCTCAAAGATCTAGCCGCACGTCGAAAAAGATGGAGATAAGTTATAGACCGCCTATGCCCAGTATAGAGGCTGCTCGTAATCATTGGACGACGAGCAAGGCATTATATATATATATAAGTTATTTCTCGGTCGACTTATAAAATTGGGGAGATATTTAAAATAATCGACTCTGCTCTGAGTTCCGAATCCACAAAAAAAAAATCTAAAGTGAAACATTCCGAATTTTCTTGCTGTTCCGTGATCCACATCCTAGTTATTTTTTCCTTTTATTTCGTGTAGAAAAAGCTTAATGATAGTCAAACTAATATATATTTTTTAACAACAATTATTATATAATAATTTATTTTTAAATTAGGTGCCTATTCCTACGAAAAGTCTGTGACTCCTAGTTATGACTGTAGTTCGCTTGTGTTTGTTGTTGCAAAGTCATAATAAATTATATATATTCAAATTTTTGTTTGAAAACTTTTAAAAAATTAACCAGGTCTTAATTTTAATCGATACAATATATAGTAATGACAAATAAAATTCGAATTTTTAAATTTTAAATTTTTGTATGGAAAGATGTGAGTTCCAGTCTTAAAATAGTCTTAAGACAGTCATAACGAGTCACAAGCAGGAATAGGCACCTTAGTCTATGAATATTAAAATTTGGGAGAAACAGCAAATTTTCGAAAATTTTAATTTCATGTGATTTTACAAATCAACTCTAATTAAAAAGTTTCAGAACTCAGAACAGGGGTGAATATCTGAATTTTTTAACTTTTCTTCTAAGTTTTTCAACTTTGACATCTTTTCGAGCATAATTTTTTTCGAACCATATTTTTTTATAGTTTATTCTAAAAACACATTTAATTTTGAGTGAAAATAGAGTTTGTTTATTTCTAAGTTCCGAATGCACATTAAAAAAATTCTAAAGTGAAACATTCCGAATTTTTTGGCTGTTCTGTGATCCACATCCGAATTATTTTCTTCGTTTTATTTTGTGTTGAAAAAGCTTGGTGAAACTAAAACGAATATTTTGATGCAACAATTATATGTTAAAATTTATTTTAAAATTTGTCAGTATGCTAAACTTTGTTCGAAACAGTCAATTTACGACATTTTGAATTTTGTGTGATTATATATATAGACATATGTATATTTGGAAAGCCCAACTATCTCTCCTTCTAGGTCCGTTCAAAAACTAATAATCCTAAATTTGTTATTTTTATCGATGAATTTAACTTAAAATTATTTTTTATTTGATACTTCAAATTTTTTGTACAATTTTCTACTGCTATATTTTGGAAAAAAACCTTAAACATCTTTAAATTACGTGTATAATGTTCTATCTAGCCGATCAAGCCGCCGCCGCCGCCGATTATTTGGTTGCGCCGCCGGCGCCGATTTTAATCCGGCTCAACCTTGATCGCCGATTATTTTGATCGGCTTGTTTCTCTGATACAGATATCCCGTTTCCAAATTTCAGCATCTTTGAGTTTATCTGTATGAAATTAATATAAAAACTAATTTTCGCGGTCAGGTTTAATATTTTTTGCGGTGGCGGTTTAAATTGTTAGATTTTTGATATGACTTAATGAATGATATGATTTTAAAAAAAAATTTAAAACTCACTGAAATTCTTAAAACATTAGAAAACTAATATGAACGTACAATATAAAAATATTCCCCAGCGAGCCCTAGTTTCCGAGATAGGGGGTATTCACATTAACCGCAATTATTCTTAACGTTTTTTGAAGATTAAAAAAAATTGTTTATGGTCGGTTACATTCAAAATTATATTGTAAAATAATATGTATAATAGGGTTACAATTTTTTGATTTTTTTTACAAATATCAAATTTTACATGTCCTAGCCAAAAAGACCCTACGGGAAAATTTAACAAACTGTCACCGAACTGGCCCCTTTATATGAAATAGACTGGTCACTTTTACATGGCGTTGTCATAGGAGGCGGAAATTGACCCTTTGTGACATGTCACAAGACAAATCCCAGGACAGGTACCTGAACTTTGTTTCTCAATAACCTGTCCTAGGATTTGTCTTGTGACATGTCACAAGGGGTCAATTTCCCCCTCCTATGACAACCCCATGTAAAAGTGACCAGTCTATTTCATATAAAGGGGCCAGTTCGGTGACAGTTTGTTAAAATTTCCCGTAGGGGACATACAAAAATATTAAGAAATGCAATCTTACTTTTTCGCTACTGTCAAAAAAGTTCCCGCACCAAAAGAGTTGAAGTTTGGTATATAAGTATTTCTTGAGTTTAATTAAAATATTTCTCCGAAGCTTTAAACAAATGAGACACAAACGATGTGGAATGGTGTACGAAATGGAATCTTGGAAGGAGTTGCATTGGAACACTAAAATTGTTAAACAAAATGGAATGGAATGGGGAATTAGTGAAATTGAAACATTATATAACTGGAGGGAATTTGAATGACTCAAACTGCAGGAGTTTGGTACTTGAAATTTCGCATGCGATTGAGGCAGGAGTATATGTATTTGGGATTTTTACTGGGAGGAACAAAAAGGGGTGAAGAACCCCTTTTAATAACCTGTTCAAACACTATGCAAGGAATATGAAACTTATGTAGCATTGAAACATACTCTACAAAAAGTTAAACAAATTTTCTAAAAGAGAAAAAACCTTAAAAAAAGAATGTAACTTATATATTTTGCAGGTAACGAAGCACCGGTGGAAGAAACCGACGCAGTAAATTTTCCAACTGAATTTGTGAATTTACTTGAACTGCCAGGTCTACCTTTACATAAACTGGAATTAAAAAAAATTTAAGGCACGCTAACAACGTAGCGGGCTTTGCTAAAACTAAAAAAACCATGTCCATTTGTATTTGAAAAAAAAGTATCACATTTGTATAAATATGACGGAGGTTTTTCTTCTAGTGATACTAATATTCAATACAATTTGTTGTTAATTTTATCAAATAATTTTTAAATTGCGGCTTACAACAATTTTATTAAAATTTAGTAGCGGTTACTAATTTTTTCTACTAATTGCATTATACGACAAATCAATAGACTTGAGTTGCCAAAATTAGCAAAATATACCGAAGGGCTCAAAAAAATTAAATTTCCAGTAATAACATCAAATTTTTCAATAGCCATTACAGACTTTTTTGTTGATTGGGCGCGTTTTATAGTCAGCACAAAGCACGAGTTTAAACTTAAATTTTACTTTAGTGAGAAATTTTGTTTGAAAATTTATTGCTCAAGTAAGGATCTATTAAAGTTCGTACTTAGTGCTGACTATAATACTGCACCGCATTGGTCTGTGTGAAAAAGTCAAATTACTGACTAAGGCCCGATTACTGAATGTACAGTTAAGATTTCACCAAAATTCAAATTTTATATGAGAAACAACAACAAATGTGTCAGTTAAAGACCCAGTTAGTAGCTAACTTAACATTCACTAATCAGACCTAAATTTTTAAGTTTGTAATCGTCGTTTAAATTAAGCTTTTAGTGCACATTGTCCCTTTAAAGGGCGAAAATTTTTTACTGTGCGCAACGAAATTTTTAAATAAAAATTTGAATAGAAAAATCTGTCAAACCGATTTCAAATCGATTTGACTAATTTTTAACAAATTTTTAGTTGAAACACTGATTTAAGCAAAGATTTTAGTTATCTTCATTTAACACAATACTAAAAACCGTCAGTACTTTAACTGGTTTTGAGTGTTAATTTGCAAAATTATCTATAACTAATTTTTAAGAACCCATTCGTTAAATTTTACTAAATTTATTGTTAAAATATAATATTTTCATGTCTCTGTTATTTCCCGGTAGATGGCGCCACCAATGTATCCGAAGACTTAAAGATGGCGCCTTTTCGTTCCCTCCCGATTTTTTAAAATGGCTAATATCTCGAAAACTAAGAGAGATAGAGAAAAATTTATGAAAATTTCGACTACCCCTAACCCGGGGTAGTCGAAATTTCTATGAACAGTTACGTAGGTCACCGTGACTGTTCATAAAAATTGATTCCTGGGAATCACTCTCGGACCTACCTGTGTGAATAATAGGAGCGTGTATACTGCTCCAAAACTTGCAAAAATTTTGTCCTTTTTGCTCTATCTCGCTTAGTTTTCGAGATAAATTTTGCTCTAAGGGCCATTGACCTCAAGTATCCCGTTGTAGGAGTTACCCACCAGATCTCAGTTGCTGCTACCCTAATGTACAACCCTAATGTCAGAAAATTAAAGCTCGCGAAAAATCATTATACTTTTGCTAAGGAAGTTTTTCGATAAACCCAGTAGAAATTTTTTTTTATATATTGGTTGCCGAACGTAGGGGTCGCCTTTCGGTGACCCATGTGACTGTTTTATAGAAATGGATCAATCGGAAGCGTTACAAGACCTGGCTTATTTGTATTATTGGGGTGTGTTAATACTGTGCTAGAGCAAAAATTTTGTCCGTTTTGCTCTATCTCGCTTAGTTTTCGAGATACTAAGCGAGAGATAGAGCAAAACGGATAAAATTTGTGCAAGTTTTGAATCAATGTACCTACATGCTCCTATTATTCACATGAGATACGTCCGAGAGCGATTTCCAGGGATCAATTTTTATGAACAGTAACGGTGACACACGTGACTGTTTTATAGAAATGGATCAATCGGAAGCGCTACAAGACCTGGCCTATTTGTATTATTGGGGTGTGTTAATACTCCATAGGAACAAAAATTTCCGTTTTGCTCTATCTAGCTTCCTTTTAAAAAAATCGCCATTTTACAAAATGGCCTGTATCTCGAAAACTAAGCGAGATATAGCATTAAGAGATGGGCATTGAGTGAAAACTTAAATTCAGGGAATTAAACGAGAAAAATTTAATTCCTTAGGGAATTAAACGAAAATTTTAATTCCCTAGGGAACTAAACGAAAATTTTAATTCCTTAGGGAATTAAACGAAACTTTTAATTCCTTAGGGAATTAAACGAAAAATTTAATTCCTTCAGGGAATTAAATGCACAATTGAGTGAATTTCTTGACTAAAAGTTGAATTAACTAGAATTGAATGAATTCCTTGACCAAAAGTTGAATTAACTAGAATTGAATGAATTCCTTGTTGAATGAATGCATTAGATTTTATGAAGACATTAGGAAAAAATTAATGAATTCCTTTAAGATAAATCGTATGAAAAAAAGGCATTAATTTAATTCCTTAAGTTTGGTCAGGGAATTCATTCCCAAAATATAAATTCAGTTCAAAAAAAGGGAATTAGGGAATTAATTCTTCGAAGCTCTGGGCACTAAATGCAGTTTTTTTCCGATTAGTTTGTTTTACATTTTTTTTCTCCTAGTCTATAGCTACAATTGCACCGTAGAGAGGAAAAAAATCCCAATTGATTTCCGAGATATTGCCGTAAGAAAAATTGCATGTTCTTCGGAAAAATTAAGTTTTAGGCAAAATATACATGGGGCCATAAAATCCAAACAGCAACTAAACTAGCAAAATCCAAATGGGGTTTTGTTAGTTTCCAGAAGTACTTCGAAAAACCGCACACCAGGAGTTGGCACTTTATGTGTGGCACTGTGTTATCACAGTTTGCTTTGTCATCTTCCAAATTACTACTATGTTGTTGTGACTTATCTAGTAAGTCACACATATCAAAAAAATAAGTTAGTAGAAAAATTAGTAAAACGTCTTGTATATCAAGTGTACTAGTTTTGAGCAATTTTTTTGCTGAAATTCCGTTTTCAGCAAGTTTTATATTTTTTAGCACTAAACTAATTTTGAACTAATGTTTTACTAATTTATTTTGCTACAAAAATTGTGCTGGTAACCGTATTTATAGCGCTAACGGCAACCAGATAGACAAGATGTAGATGTCGCAGCTGGATGTACACTCAGAAAAATAAGTTAGTAGAAAAATTAGTAAAACGTCTTGTATATCAAGTGTACTAGTTTTCAGCAATTTTTTTTTAATATTTTTTTAGCACTAAACTAATTTTAAACTAATGTTTTCCTAATTTATTTTGCTACAAAAATTGTGCTGATAACCGCATTTATAGCGTGAGAGACAAACAGATAGACAAGAAGTACATGCCGCAGCTTGTCTGGATGTAGTACTGGCAACGGAAATGCTAAAAAAGAAAAGCAACTCTACACAATTTCTACATTTAAATTTTCAGTAAATAAATTAACTAAAGTAAAATTTCGCTACAAGTTTTTTGAATTTTTTCAGTTTACTAATATTCAGCAAAAAGTTTAGTAATTTTAGGAAGGACTTTTTTCATTTGCAATCGACTAAGTGTTAGCAAAACTTTTGCTGAAGATTACTATTTTTTGGTAAAAATCAGCTCGCTGATTTTTAGCAAACCTTTTGCTGAAATTACCAACTTTTTTGCAAGCACGCTCCTGACTAAAAATTTGCTGACACAGCAACATTTTTTGCTGACTTTACTGACTTTTTTTTTTACTTTTTAAACGTTGATATTAAACAAAAGCATTAATAATTATTGTAATTAATGGTTACTGAAATTATTAATTATAATTACTGCTCTATGTAATAAAGCTTGTTTAGTGAGCACTCTGAATTAACGGAATATAGAGGGAAATCAATTCTCAACAGAATTCCTCTCTACATTTACGTTTTTTATTTATTCAATGCATACGTAAGAGATACAAATTAGTATACGGGGTCTTATATTCTTCTTCGTCTTTAACTCAATGCGGTGTGGTTCTCCCCGATTTGGACGAAATTTGAACATGTGAAAAAGGGAACAGAAAAAATGAAAATAGTGAAAAAATCTGATCTTAATTATTACATTTTTTATTTTTATGAATTTCAGAATAGCTACTGAATTTATTTTTGTTCCTTTTTTTAAATAAAATTATTAAAAATACAACAAGTGTATGTAAATATATTATGTTAGATAAAATTTTTTCGATTAATCGATTAATTTTAAAATTTCGTTCGATTAACCGGTTAAGAAAAAAACTCAAATAATTATTTGCACGATTAATCGATTAAAATAAAAAGCCGATTAATTGAATACCCTAGAACAGACATAATATAATATGATAATGTGTGATGTGCACTTATGTATACAACAATATTTGTTAAACTACGGTATTTATTGTGAAAGGATCTGACGACTTACCTTGATGTATCTCTCGAGGTTTGGGTAAATTTGTAACACAAGTATGTGGGCACATTAGTACATTAGCAGGATGTAAGGTTCCGTCCAAAAATCGTCGACGCGCCTCGCAAAGATTTATACCACCCAAGGGTGTTTTAGGTAAATGATTTGGTGGAACTAGCGCCAAGCAATAGATGCCGACCTGATGAATAGAATCAACTGCTTGCAAAACTCTAGACATCCACTGAAAACTCTCCTCCTCTGAGCAGTCGGGCCGTTGCTCTGCAATAACGCATACTCTTTCATCTCTCAATACTTTGATACTAAATACGGCTATTCGTCCTCTGTAGATAAAACGCATTGGTTCCACAGCCAGTACTGTTGCAATTATGTCGTCAGCATTGTGTTTACGACCAGTTACAGTCATTAATCCATCGCGAGATCCACATACAAAAACCAGCCCCCCTGGCCCCAAAAATCCCAAAAGTCCCGAACGGACATATTGCTCTTCACTGTTAATGGGTTTCGTTTTAACAACACCACTATCCTTGTCAGATGCTTCAGGTTCCTCTAAAAGGGGCTGAACTTTAAATGTGGTATTTGTTAAACCTTCCAAGCCAAAGTAACTTGATCCTGTAGAACCACTAGTAACGCAAATTTCTCCAACCTGATCCGTTTTGCAAAGCACAGGTGGTCCTTCAGATCGGACTACCACCATTGTTGCTGTAGGCATTACTTGCCCACAATCCTGAAGTGTAAGTGATGTTAGGGAATCTTCACTATCCACGCGAACCACACCGTGAGACAAGGCGGCCATTGAAAGAACACCTCTGCCTGTGGCTGATTGATTAAATCCACTAGTAGATCGTCCAGGACGACGGATGGAAACTGTAAATACTTCCGAACTACTAGCACAGGGGCAAATGGCATCGGCTCGTAAACCTTTCGCTTGGAAAACATTTAAAAACTGGTCACACGAGGATAAAGACCAGGGGTTTGCACCATCAGCAACGAGCAACATGCGCAATGATGACAAGGATATATCCTTGTGATCTTTCGTTGCCAGAAGACCCCAATGCAGATCTCGACTCTTGACTAGACAACACGAGGCTCTATGTTTTGTTATTAATTGCATCCATGATGACGGTCTGAGCTTCATTAAAGCATACGGAATAAACAGCACATGCATTCCATTTAATACTGATGTGAGCACAGCATGCCAAAGTCCAACTTCACGTTTAAAATCCAAAACGCAAACCATCGTTTCTCCCTCGGTGTAATGACATGCCATTGTAAGCGCTCGACAATGATTCATCATAGCCAATCTTGTGACAGTAACGCCTGAAAATAAAAACACAATGGTTACAAAATAATGGAATTCAACAATTTTGGTTTCTTGTTACGTCCACTCTCATATTCTGAGAATTTTTTCATATCAGAATATCCCCTATGTTTAATAGGAAAATATTACCTAATTTCTAATGGTCATATGCATAGTCACTTTTAAAATTTACAAATGATGATAAAAAAATTTTTCCCTACAAAATTCCTTTTATAAATGTGTTATAAGGTTTTCAAATTATTATGCATAAGCACTTAAATGTTTTTACAAAACAGAACATTAAAATCTTGTGATTATTTCATTAGAAAAGTTTGTGAATTTAGCGATATTTTCTTCTAAAAAGTATTCGGGTTTTTAACTTATTTATGACAAAATTCGATAGTTAAGCACAGTAAGTTGTTTGAGTTTCACGTGAAAAAACTGTTGTACTCCATATAAAAAAACAGACTTTTCACGATAATGATATTCACGTGAAATTGTGTTGCATTTGTTTTCACGTAAATTTAATGTACAAGACTATTATTTTTCTGGTGAAAAATTGACATACAGTGCTTGCTATGATTATGTGTTTCTTATTAAATTAAACAAATTTTGTTTTTCACAATTTAAATTACAATTTGAGACCTTTAAAATTCGAGTGAAATTTTCCCATGTGAAAAACAACTTACGGTGCTTTAACGAAAAAATTTGTTGATATATCGTTATTCTTCTAAGTTTATGTTAAAAATTTTTTGGTTAACCCGTACATTTTCAAAACAACTTAAAGTAAAAAACAATAACAGAAAGCTGGATAAGAAAAGAAACTATGAATTAGCTGCACTATATGCAAGGGCATACGTGGGTTAGATGGCTAAGCTGTCGAACTCTAGTATAGTTACGTTTGTAATGTAGGAGTGCAAGAGTTCGATTCCTACAGCCGACGGGTTGTTGAAAAAGTTGTCATATAGAGACAATCTGACAATAAAAAATATAAAAAATAATACATAGAAAAAGAAAGGCAGAAACTGGATCTAGTCTGATTTGCAAATTTAAAATGTGTTTATAACTTTCGAAAAAAATGTTTATTCTTCTTCTTAACCTCAAAAATACTAATTTAGAATTAATAAAAATGCATATTAATTACAATATTAATTGCATTTGGTCTATATGACGCGTTTGAAAAAACAACACTTTTATTTATTTAATTAAGTCTATGGATTTAAATCCTTACAGACTATATTATTTAAATTAATTACAAACAATATTATTTAATTTAATTACAAACAATATTATAAGGCTATGTATTTAAAAACAAAATAATACTACGTTTACTCTGCATATTCTACGAAAAGAATCAGAATTTGCGTAGTTTATGTGAAAGATCTGAAGATATTGTACAATGGTGTAAAATTGCGCGTTGATCGTTGAGGAACGTTGGATTTAACATTATTACGCAGGAATTCAGAACAAACATTACCATTAACCAAATTAACTAAAAACGTAATGTTAAGCATTTTTCTTCGGCTTTCTAGTGTAGGCAATTTAACTCGTTCAAGTCTAACTGAATAGGATGGAAGAGCTTCAGAAGGGTTCCAAGTTGAGTTCCCTAAGCAGAACAATAAAAATTATTTTTGGACAGATTCTGAAAAATTCATTAATTTAATGAATTTTTTCATAATATATTTTCAACTAACCCGTAAGATATGCTATAATTTTTATAAGGGTTTTGCTAGTTACTAAAATAGATATATGTTCCAGTAATGAACGCTAGGGTTGCAAACTGAAATTACTTAAATATGAAAGTCTAAATAATGACATCATTTGGTTTTGGCTATTCAGATCAATTGGTAACGCGGTAATGTTTACATTCTGGTGATTGCGGGTTCAAGTCGAGTTCAGGGAGATGTCAAAAACGTTATAAAAACAAAAAAGAAATATATGTACAATAGGCCGGCTCGATTTGTGAGGAGGCAAAAAAATCGCCCATGGCTCAGGGAAAATTCTAGGACATGTCACAAGGCGTCAATTTCCCCCTCCTATGACAATGCCATGTAAAAGTGACCAGTCTATTTCATATAAAGGAGCCAGTTCAGTGACAGTTTGTTAAAATTTCCCGTAGGGCAGTTACAAAGTCAGTGGCACATTTTTGCGATTACCGTGATTTCTAGAGATGAGCGATATTTTGATACCAGTGATTTAATCACAGTTATTGATAAATCACTGGTAACGGCAGTGATCAAATATTTCAAGTCGCAGTTACTCGGAATGTCGTTCTTTTAATATTTTTGTACTATTCTTTCTTGCAAACTTCATTGTGCACAGTAATACATGTTTTTTTTTCAATAACAGTGACTTGCTTTCACACTCTTCTGAATAAAATGTCTCCTTCTACCATGTCTTTGTTACCGGTCGCAACTATTTTTCTTTTAAGGCCGAGTTTTTAGGAAGTGGATTATCTTTAAACTTAGTTTAACGCAGTTTGTAACTGGAATACTGCTTTTAAAATGTGATTTATGTTGTTTTATTTCAATAAAGAAATAAATTATACTCGAGAAAAAGGTTTTCCGGCAAATTTTTGTTAATAAACTTTGAAATGGCTGACAAAATTCGTTTTCGGTTTAACTAAACCAAGTTTAACTGACATCTTAAAAACTCGCCATAAATATTATTTCGTTTATTTATCAGAAAATCGAAGTCTTCCATAGAAAAACCGTGATCAAGATCACAGTTGAAAAGAACAACGATTTGCAAATCACATTCACTGACAACAATGTTACTGAAAAATCGCCGAATCGTCCATCTCTATACAAACACGTGATCACGGTCACTGTTTAAAAGAACGGTGATTTGAAAATCACGATCACTAATAGCATCGTTATTCAAAAATCACCGGATCGCTCATCTCTAGTGATTTCCCCTGCTTTTCTATTTTGAATTTGTTCATTCAGCTAAATTACAAAAAGTTGAGTGATACGAAACATTCACGGTTTGCATAAGTGAGATTTTAAACAAATCTTGAATTGATTACGCGTTGAACCAAAAAGTTAAATAAGTTAATTTCAAATTGTAGAAGAACAAAGAAATCGCGTTAATCACAAAAATGTGTCATTAACTTTGTAGCTAATTCACAGCTATTTTTTCAATCACGTATACGCACGACTTACTTGAATAACTTTAATTTCACTAAGAATCACACAGTTTATCAATTAAGAAAGTAAAAATCCGCGGTAGAACGCGTAAAGCATAACTTTTTAAAGAAATTAAAAAAAAAAAATGTTCAGTCGCATTTATAACATACACCTAATGGAATTAATTCTAATACTTCTATAGTTTATTCAATATACCTTAAATTTAACGCTTTTGGCATTCCACGATTCGAAAAAAATATGTGATTTGGTATTCCATATATTTATTTTCTGGGTATTTTGAAATATGTTATTTTATATTCCAGCAAAAAATATACATGGTTTTAGCAGCACATGCAGAACTAGAAGAGCATTTTTAGTGCTACTTGTATCCAGAGGTGGGCAAAAATTTTTACCATTACATTTTTATTACAATTACTTTATTCAATGATAATGAACGATTTATATTCATTACTATTATAAAAAGTAATGGTTTGATTTCCATTTCCATTACTTTTTTTTATAATGTAATAAAAAAAAATTCATTAATTGTAATGAAATGAAAAAAAAAAATCATTACTTTACTAAAACCGAAATACGTTTGATTTTTCTATAGTCGCGTATTTATTAGCAAAGTTATAAATTTTCATATAAAATATTGTGGTTGAGAAGCGCTTACGGGGCATTTTATACCTTGAGACCTCAAAATTTAAGCTTATTCGTTATTTGGGCTTTAAGCGACGAATCAGCATACCATGAATTCAAATTACCGCACACGAAAAAAGAAAAATATTTACCTTTGTATAAAAGTAACGGTAATAAAAATCCATGCCTAATTTTGTATCCCGGTTAATTTAGCTCTAAGAACAATTGAGGAACAATGGAATATTATAGGGAAACACACTAAAATACCAAAACAATTGTTTTTGTATCAAAGATACACGTTATTTTAAACATGAAAATAATTTTTATGAACAGAGGAAAGGTTTACCAATGGGTTCACCCGCCTCTCCGGTCATTGCCGACATAATCATGGGGAAATTATTGGATTTTTCAATGGAAATGATGGATGCTAAACCTAGAATCCTTACAAAATATGTCGATGATTTGTTCTGTATTTTGAAATCAGACAAAGTGGAAGATACTCTAAGGATTTTAAATTCGTACAACCGACAAATACAGTTCACCAAAGAAGAAGAGGACCATAATCAACTACCATTTTTTGATTCAGTAGTCATTAGAAAAGGTAACCAACTAAAATTAAATTGGTATCAGGAACCCACCGCATCAGGAAGGCTTATAAACTTCCATTCAAAACATCCTAGACGGATAATTATAAATACTGCTACGAATTTTATACGAAGGGTTCTGGAAATAAGCGATAAAGTTTTTCATAAAGAAAATACAGACAAAATTATTAGCATACTACGGAAAAATGATTTCCCTAAGAAGACAATAATCAAACATGTAAAAACCAAAAACATCTACGAGAAGAAGGAAAAACCAGTAAAAATTTATAAATCGGTAACGTACATACCAGGCCTATCCGAAAGAATGAAAAACTCGGATATTTATAATAGAGAAAAATACGAAATAGCGCTCTAAACTTCGAACACCGTAAACAGGTTATTTAGCAGGACGGAAACAAAGCTTGAAAATGAAGAAAAATCAAACATTATATACAAGACAAACTGTGAGGGCGACGAGTCCAATATATGCAACAAAGTGTACCTTGGTACCACGGGAACAAGGTTGAAAACGAGACTATCATCTCACAGGTCAGACTATAAGGCAATAAACAAACCTATTGAGCAAAAAACAGCACTCGCGGCCCATAGTACAATAACAGGCCACCAACCAAACTTTAAAGATGTGAGCATATTACAAGAAGAGAATAATTATAGGAAAAGATATACTCTTGAAATGTTACACATTATTGATGTACCGCACAACAAGAGACTTAACTATAAAACTGATACTGACAAGTGCGCTCAAGTATATCGACACACAATAAATAAACACCGAAGACCTAAAACATAAAAATAAATAAAAACATTAGTTGATTAAGTAATGTAAACAACAAAGGACGCTTTCAACTCCGCGCTTTATCACCAGATAATTAAATTAAATGTATGTTATCACTGTTACATTTATATTTCATTTATAATTATAAAATATGTTAAAATTGTATTTTTGTTTAGTTTTTCCTGAAGATGAACAGCGAAGCTGTTTCGAAATATTGAAAGAAAATAAACAAAAATTTTAAAAGTGAGAATGAAACGTAAAGAAAAATTTGTTTTTTATTTTTGAACTTATGACCTCAAGCCGAATAAAAACCCCATTACACAATTAAAATTAATTTCATTACAATTACTTGAATGTTATGGAAATGAAAAAATTTTCATTACAATTACGTATATGTAATGGTAATGAAAGTGCTTGTATCTTTCGCTTACAGGCAGAGCCACAAAAATCTCTATTTTTTGCTGGGTTGATATTAATTATCACTACAAACAAATTCAAAAGCACGAAAAAATTAAGTAAATACCTAAAAAAGCGCGAAAAACAGTCTTTTATAAATGTCAATTAATGTTGAAATTAATCCAATTGAAATAATTTGATGCAATTCAATTAATACGATCTAATTGGATTAATTTAATTTGCACATGTAGGGTAAAAAATTATGTAATTAATTTTAAGCACCAAGCCATTATAGATATTGGCAACTTTTATTTTTATGAATATAGAATGGTATTCCATTTATATTCTATGAAAAGAAAATCCACTAAAATCCTTGTTTTCGCAATTTATAAAAATTCTATCAAAGCACTGTTAATTCACTGTTAAACGAGAGCCATTAAATTTAATGCAAACGCCAATTCCTTATTCTTAATGTAAATTTTTAAAAAATTTGCACTAAAATACATTTTTTTAACGCATTTCGAAATTATTGTTACTCATCTTTTATCTTATCTACAACTTTTTTTCTGTTGTTAACTTAACAATAATTGTCGGAAGTTAACGATATTATTTAACGACGAAATTCGGTAGAAAAAGTTACGGAATCAGTTTTAACGACAATTGTAGTTAATTATCGAATTTTGACAATCTAACTACCGATTTTTGTCGTTAAAAAGTTAGAGAATCGCACTACTGGAGACATAATCGACATTAGAAGTTTCCGAAAAAGAAAGAATATGATTAAAAAGCATTTTATTCCATCGCAATGAAATAATAAAGGGTTCTTCAACAGGGACGCTACAAAAGTAGAAAGACAGGGACAGCAAACGACGCCATATTTCTTGCCGCTCTTTTGACATTTCTCTTCAGTAAGGTTTGCCATTTCATGATGGAAAGATATACGAGCCAACAACGAGTTGAAATTATTAAAATTTACTACCGAAATTCGGAGTCAGTGGCCTCAACGTTAAGAGCGCTACGTCCAATTTATGGTCGTCATAATGAATGGCTTGGTCAATAAACAAAATATGCGTTATTGGTCAGACAGCAATCCACACGTACTCCATGAGTCATCATTGCATTCCGAAAAAATTAAGGTTTGCTGCGGTTTATGGGCCGGCGGCGTCATTGGGCCGTACTTCTTCCGTGATGATCAAGACCGGCACGTTGCTGTGAATGGGAATCGCTACCGTACAATGATAACCGAATATTTTTGGCCCCAATTTGATGATATGGACTTGGAGGACATGTGGTTCCAACAGGACGGCGCCACAAGCCACACAGCGAATGTCACAATCAATTTATTGCAAACCAAGTTTGGAGAACGTGTTATCTCACGAAATGGTCCAGTCGATTGGCCGCCTCGGTCGTGCGATTTGACGCTGTTGGACTATTTCCTGTGGGGCTACGCACGACGCTCATACATATAAAAAACTTATATTTATATGTATGAACAAAAAAAACAAAAACAATTTTCACATCCTACTAGGGTTTGGGATTCCCGGACTTTTTTATTTCCCGGACGTTTTTATTTCCCGGGAAACGGGAAAGAAAAAATTTGATTCCCGCCCGGGAATTCCCGAACCCCAAACCCTATATCCTACAGACAAGTCGCCTGGCTTCGTGGGATTTAAATTAAGTTATATGCATAATATAAAAGTTTTTTAAATAAAAATTGAATTGGAAAAAAAATTCCCAGTAAATTTTTACTGATTACTGAAAAAAATGCAGTAATCAGTAATACTGAAATTTGATTTGCATAACCAGTAAAATTTTACTGATTACTGAAAATTTAATACATTCTCATCACAGAAATTAAATCATTTAGGCACTTAATAAACCCAACCGCTTCTTAATATATATCAAATTTAATTTGTTATTTACTAAATTATAAATTTATTACTACATTATAAATTTTTTATTAAAATAATTGTTTAAAAAATGGAAAAAAGTGAAATTAAGCATTTTGAAAAATTTAGAGCCAATTTGAATAAACTGGTTACAGATTCGAAATCAGCACCCCTCAATTATCCTAAATCCGCTGCAAAGTTGTGCGACTTATATTTTAATGAAAATAATTTTATTGAAGCTCTTCATTGCGTGTATGAAATTTTTATTAAATAATATGAAAATTTTCATAAATTTTTATAAAAACTGCATTAATTTAATGAAAGATTTTAACGGAAGAATTCTAGAGAAACTTCATTGGATTAATGTAAAAATTCATGTATGATATTCTCTCAGTGTATAATCAGAAATTGCCAGCGATACAAAAAATCAATTCACTGGTAGAGCAATGTTTTTATAAAAATTATGACGCTTTGTTAAAAAAGGGTTGTATTCAAAAGATTCCGAGTTCAAATCCGGTTGCAAGCAAAATATTTTTTTTTTACTTTTCTTAATTTAAAAAATTTTTTGTTTTGTGCTAACTTAGAGTTACAGATGTCAAATTCCATACAAATTTGAATTTTATAACTTTCAGTTTGTGTTAACTTTAGGTTATTTGTTTATTGTTAATGGGGACAAGTGTTATTGATTGTTCGATAATTAACGTTGTTTTTTCATACTTTACAAAACAAATTTATTTATATTAACAACAAACATTAGTCAATGATATATTGACCATTATGTTGGATGACGTTTTGCCATCTTTCGGTAAGTTGAAAAATTCCACGTTCGAAGAAGCCTTTGTTTTTAGAAGCGAAAAACTGGTCCAACTCATTTTTAACAGCATGATCGGAATCGAAAATTACCATTCAAATGGTTTTGAAGAGAGGAAACAAATGGTAATCTGATGGTGCTAAGTCAGAGCTATATCGTTAAGGTGACCATACGTCATCTTTTTTGGAGGACAATCATCTATTTTCACTCGCTGTCATCTATAAAATTTGTGTCCTCTTTCTGTCATCTTTTTCATAATCGGTCATCTTTTGTCATCTTTATTTTTAAAAGCATGATTAATATTTTTTATTATTGATCTTACAGTCAACCAAAAAAGTCTGTAATGGCTACTGAAAATTTGGCAGTTATTACGGGAAATTTAACTGTTTTGAGCCCAGCGGTATTTTTTGCTAATTTTAGCAACACATGTCTGCTGATCTGTAGTACAATAAAATTAGTAGAAAAAGTTAGTAGCCGCTACTAAATTTTAGTAAAATTTGATGCAACGGGATTGCGACGGATCATTTTTAATAGATATTGGGACGTAGATCACGAATATGGCATTAGAATTTTAAAGTTAGCTATAGTTTAAGAAATATTTACAAAACCGTATTTGCAGAAAATTTCAATTTTGTAATAAACTTTTTGCAAAAAAATGTAAAATTAAAAGTATGAACGCCACTCTTTGCAAAATTTTAATAGGATGAAATATGCCCTTTAATTTGATATATCGCACGTTTTGATAGCTGCGATAATATTCTCTACATGTGACCTTCTCCGAGAAAAGAGACCTAGTGTGTCAAAAAGCCTAGTGTGTCAAAAACTTGGGAAAATCGATATTTTCTCATGTTGATCGATTTTCCCAAGTTTTTGACACACTAGGTCCCTTTTCTCGGAGAAGGTCACTTATATGCATTTGAAGTTGAAATTTCTCTTTTTTCACGATTTCGCTAATAATTAATCTCCCACTTTATGTTTTAATTTTAAGTGAAAATTGGCTAAAGCTGCAAAAGATTGTTTTTTTTTTAATACCTACAAATTAAGGAGTCTGCGAAGAACCTGAAATTAAAAAACTCTGATAAAACCATTGAAATATGTTATACTCATATTTTCTAATCAATTTCAACAAAGTTTTAGATAATTTATGTGCAAATTCCTAAAAAAAATAACGATTTTAAAATATGCATGCTCAAAAAAGTACTATACAAGAACATTTTAAATTTAGTCCGTTTTATTGTTAAACATACCGGTTTGTTCATTTTGTGTATGAAAACCCTACAAAAATATTTATATTTTAAAACATTTTGATTAGTTGAAAATAAATTAACCCATCAGAATTCTCCAAAAATAAACCAAGTCAAAGCATACTGCCACCCAAAATTTTAAATGCAATCAACTTTAACAAAAATATACATTTTTGTAAATTGGCGATAAAATTTGTGTTTTAGATTGAATTTTCGGAAAATGTTGATGCAAAAGTTGTGATTTTTTTGACAAAAAGAATTTAGTGGAATATGGATTTACGTCATGTGTTAAGATTTTGCAAATCCGATTAAGACATTTTACTAGATTTGCAAAATAGGAAAATAAGTGAAGTTTTGACTTTAATTGCAAATATATCCTAGATCCTTTCCCTAATCAAAATAAGTAAATATAGTTCTGAAAGCCCAAAGTCTATACTTTTAAACCATATAAAAAATTATTCGTAGTTTAGTCAGGTATGTGAATAAATAAGAAGTTTAACAAAAAAAACTGACTTTTTGATAAAAGTTAAATTTGCGAATATTTCAAAAACTAGAACAAATTTTAAAATTTGGTGTTCACATTCGGCATACTCATCCTAAAATCTATCAGAATTGATATGTCGCATGCCCGATGCATTTTTAGTGTTGTACTCTGTTATTTACAGCTACTAAATTTCAGTAAATTATTGTAAACTGTAATTTAAAATCAATCTTTTGAAATTAGCAAAAAAGTGTACTAAAAAATCAAAAAAACTGTAAAATCTAAAAACAAAACTTTTTTTTCGATTGTAATAAGCGTACACTCATAGAAATAAATCTGTAAAAATAGCAGAAAAAGTTACTAAAAATTAGTTAAAAATGATGCTGCAGAAAAAACTCCTAAATTTAACAGATTTTTTTTACTATACTAGTAAAATGAGAACAGCAAAATTAAAGCTGTTAAATTTACAGAATTTTAGTTATATTTAGGCTAACTTTTAGTTAATTGAAAATAGCAAATTGTACTGATAAATAATTAAAGACTAAAAATAGCAAAAATAAACTGTTAAATCCACAAAATGTTTGCTATTTTTAAGCTAAATTTATTTGAATGCAAATAGCAGTTTATTCTGCTAAAATCAGCAGAAATATTTGCTAAAAAATTGTAAACTGCTGTTTTCAAAAGGTTCGATTTTTATTTGCATTAAGATAAATCAAAAAAAAAACTTCGAAAATTTTAAAGTTTTTGGTGATTTCTAGGCTACTAATTATTTAGTAAAATTTTTTGCTGATTTTAGCAGGTTGATTTGCTATTCTCCATTTACAAAAATTTAGCTCAAATATAACTAAAATTCTGTATATTTAACAGTTTTATTTTTGCTGTTCCTATATTACTAATATATATCAAAAATAATCTGCTAATTCAGCAGTTTTTTTCTGCAGCATCATTTTTAACTAATTTATTATACACTATATACTTCATCGTATTTGAAATTTGGAGCAAAATTGCAAACGGTTCTCCAGTTGTTACCTTTTTATGCATTGGAGATACAATAAAATTTTCTAAGTGTTATTTCCAAACTAAGAATATATCAATAGTAACAAAAAAAATTAAATTAGTATATTTTTCTGCTAAATTTAGCACTCGGTTTTGAAAAATTAGTAAAATATTTTGCTGAAATCAGCACCGTGAATTAGTAAAAAAATCCGTATTTTTTAATAAGAGAATAGCAAAAATGATAACTAAAAAAATTGTACTCAAAATCAGTATAAAACGAGTAAAAAGGTTAAAGTCGGGCATGCCGACTATACAATACCCTACACCAGTCTGGTGTATTGTTTGGATCCGAAATTCGAATGGGTTAAAATGGGGCTTATGTCAAAATTTTCTATAATGTGAGTCAGCGCACCAAATTTCATTAAAATATCTTAATATTTGCGACCTGCAGTTTGTAACCAAGCCAATTTTGGGGGGACCCTTATATGGGCACTAGTTCTAAACATGGACCGATGTTCACCAAAATCAATAGGCTTCGTCCTTGGGCCAACATAGGTCTATGTACCAAATTTCATCAAAATAGCTTAATATTTGCGACCTGCAGCGTATAAACAATATAATTTTGGGGGGACCCTTATATGGGCACTAGTTCTAAACATGGACCGCTGTTCACCAAAATCAATAGGCTTCGTCCTTGGGCCAACATAGGTCTATGTACCAAATTTCATCAAAATATCTTAATATTTACGACCTGCAGCGTATAAACAGTATAATTTTGGTAGGACCCTTATATGGGCACTAGGTCTAAACATAGACCGATGTTCACCAAAATCAATAGGCTGCGTTATTGGGCCAATATAGGTCTGTGTATCAAATTTCATCAAAATATCTTAATATTTGCGACCTGCAGCGTATAAACATTATAATTTTGGTAGGACCCTTATATGGGCACTAGGTCTAAACATGGACCGATGTTCACCAAAATCAATAGGCTGCGTTATTGGCCCAATGTAGGTCTGTGTACCAAATTTCATCAAAATATCTTAATATTTACGACCTGCAGCGTATAAACAGTATAATTTTGAAAGGACCCTTATATGGGCACTAGGTCTAAACATGGACCGATGTTCACCAAAATCAATAGGCTGCATTATTGGGCCAATATAGGCCTGTTTACCAAATTTCATCAAAATATCTTAATATTTACGACCTGCAGCATATAAACAGTATAATTTTGGTAGGACCCTTATATGGGCACTAGGTCTAAACATGGACCGATGTTCACCAAAATCAATAGGCTGCATTATTGGGCCAATATAGGCCTGTTTACCAAATTTCATCAAAATATCTTAATATTTACGACCTGCAGCATATAAACAGTATAATTTTGGTAGGACCCTTATATGGGCAATAGGTCTAAACATGGACCGATGTTCACCAAAATCAATAGACTGCGTTACTGGGCCAATATAGGTCTGTGTACCAAATTTCGTCAAAATATCTTAATATTTACGACCTGCAGCGTATAAACAGTATAATTTTGGTAGGACCCTTATATGGGCACTAGGTCTAAACATGGACCGATGTTCACCAAAATCAATAGGCTGCATTATTGGGCCAATATAGGTCTGTGTACCAAATTTCATCAAAATATCTTAATATTTACGACCTGCAGCATATAAACAGTATAATTTTCGTAGGACCCTTATATGGGCACTAGGTCTAAACATGGACCGATGTTCAAAAAAATCAAACTTGTTCGTCCTTGGGCCAACATAGGTCTTCGTACCAAATTTCATCAAAATATCTTAATATTTGCGACCTGTAGAGTGCGCACAAGATTGCATGGACAGACAGACAGACGGACGGACGGACAGACGGACATCGTTAAATCGAAATAAAAAACCGATCGGTATACTATAAGGTGGGTCTACGACCAATATTTTTTGGTGTTACAAACATCAGCACAAACTTATAATACCCTGACCACATAGTGGTGTAGGGTATAAATAGTAAAGTGCGATCGGAAACTGTTTACAAATTTTTTTACTAACTTTTTTATATGAGTGTACAGTACAAGCACGGGATGAGGGACGGTTTCCTTTAAAAATTACATCAAATTTTATTTCACGCCGGTACTAGCACCGGTTTTTTTCTGTCAATTCGTATGAAAAATGTCGTGCCGTGCTTGTTCTGTGATGATCAAAACTTTAATAACTTGTCATGCGATATTTGAATAGTTTTGGAATGATGCGAAAAGATTCTACTGATTTCACAAATAAAATAAAATTTTTTTATTTGTTTTTTAGAAAAAATATGAATTTTACAGGCAAAATTTACTCAAATCCATTTCAATAAATTTCAATTTCGGGTCAAAACATTAGTTAGCCCTCAACCAGAGTGGTGTAGGTTTTCATAAAGAAGGCATGCCCGGCTTTAACTTTTTTAATTTTTTAAGTTTTTACTTTGGATTTTAATAATTTTGCCGTTATTAATTTTAGTAATTAAATAATTTTATGTTAATTAAGTAAGTTAACAAATGTTTTATTATCAGTGCTATTAAGCGTTAACCGCGATTAACCGCACCAATTTTAACCGTAACCGCGGTTAAGCAAAATTGCGATTAAATGCAAACTCGACTCTTACTTAACTTTCGCTTTTGAAAATAAATTTTAGCACTTATTTTCTTTACCTAAGAGGGGGAGGGCATACAAGATACTTCATGCTGTACAATTTGTTGGATGAAAATGCGATTCTGATCGTGTATGGGCTTGTTTGACGACCATTACAAAAACAAAATGCACACGTCCATCCAGAAAGTTGGACGGCATGCAGTGTCGTGTATGGGCTCCTGTAAGCTTTATGAGTACAGGGTTGATACATTTTAGTTGTATTATCCTATTTTTTAAGTTTCGTTATTTTTTTTAACTAACTTTATGTATTTATAAGTAAATGTAAATTGTTTTTTTTTTTTTTTTTTTTAACTAACTTAAATATTTAATGTACATTTTTTTGTAAAAAACGTTGAATTCAAATAAATAAAATTTTTTCTTAATGTCATCTTTCTTCTTTTTCAAAATCTGGTCGCCTTAATATCGTGGATGTGGCATCAGTTCTCAACTGAGCTCTGTTAATTTTTGACGGGTTATCAAAGAGGTGTGGGATCTGGCGTTATCGTGATCAGTGTTGCCGTTTTGGTTATTTTTAACCAAAATTGGTTATTTTTTTTCCAATGTGGAGATGTGAACTTTTTTTTCATTATGGTAACTTTTTTGGCAATCAAGTATACTTATAAATTTTTTTTTCTGTGTTTTTAGGTTTATGTACTGTTTATGCTTGTAAGAAGCTTCCCGTACAAATTGAATATCTTTGTAGGAACATTTGAAACTTTTTTGAACATAATTCGAAACGTGTTCTTGAATTTAAAGAATTCTAAGATTATTGCAGTGTAGAGTCATATAAAATATTAGGTATTTCTGGTACCCGGTGACTGACACAATGTAATGTAATCAATCGTATAACTGAGCAGTGGCCTGTTTTGCATTTATATTTTATATCGTTCGACTTGGAAGGAAACGGTAAAAAGCTTGTGAATTGGGTTAACTAGTACTAGTACGATACTAGCTTTAAGGTTTATTTTTTATTTCTCTCATATATTCTTAATATAATAAATAAAGAAATTCAATGGGAAGAAATGCGTCTTCCATATGTTAATGGTCAATTGAAATTAAATTTTAAATTAGTTTTGAGCAATTTCACCAAAAGTAATTACGTTAATAGTTTAATTTCATTAAAAACGGTTAATTTGCTTGATGAAATTAATTGATGTAATTAATTAAATGTAGAAAAAACTTTATTTTCCAACTTAAAAAAATATGAATTTAAAAAAAAACACAATCTTTTTATATAGAACTTTTAAAATAAATCTCAAAATACTTTGAATTTTCAAGAAAAGATTTAAAACATCTTGCCATAATAACACCAAATTAAATTTTAAATAATTTAGAAATAACTTTGGAGCCTTTATTGTCATTTTTCCCAAACTTAACGAGCGGTAATGAAGAAAAGATTTTAACCCAATGGAAATTATTAAGATTTTCGAACATTACAGAATTAAAAACAGTGACATGGATATAGTTGAATTTTGGGATAAAGAATCCAAATACAAAAAGGGAATGGATGAAAACTGTTTTGAATAACTAATTTATTTCGATCACAATCCACTGACATTGCCACATAGTTTAGTTGCTGCCGAAAGAAAATTTTCACAACTTATTTTAATAAAAACAAATTTTAGAAATAACCTTGATTTTATTAATAATATAATGCAATTAAAAAAATTGTGCAAAAACCAAAATCATTCCCACTATGTGTGGTCTGCCAAAGAGATGTTATAGAATAACATTTTTATACTTTAAATAACCCAGTGATGAAATAACACAGGGATGAAACTAAGTTGTTGATCTCTATTTGGAATGAAATTAAATACAAATTTTTTAGTTATTAACGGTGGATCTCATACTGAAGGTTTTAGAGTATGAGACCTACCGAAGTAAGTATTTAATATGTAAAAGAATCTAATCCTTTTTTTTAAACATTTTGGTGGCAACACTGATCGTGATGGAACATCACGCCTTTGCCATTGGCCAGTTCATGACGTTTTTTCCTGATTTCTTCGTTCGATTTCAATAGTTGACGACAGTAGACATTCGAATCAATAGTTTGGTTTCTTGGAAGCAGGTCAAAGTAGAATATACCCTTGCAATCCCATCACTCAGAAAGCATAACCTTCTTTTGGTGAATATTGGCTTTGGATATTGATTGTGGGGGCTCATTTTGCTTGGTCCATGATAATTTCCGGACTACGTTATCGTAAACAATCCATTTGTCATCACCCGTTATGATTCTTTTTAGAAATGGGTCGTTTTGGTTACGATTCAGCAAAGAGTCGCATATGTTAATGCGTTTGGTGAGGTGGATTTCCTTTAATTTGTGAGGAACCCAAACATCCAGTTTGTTTACGTAACCCCCCGTTTCCACACTGTTGTAAGTGGAAATAAACGGTTGATTTCGATATGGCGAGCTTCTCTGCTATCTCCTGAGTTGTTAACGCCGGTTAGTTTCGATTAACGCCTTTATTTTGTCGTCATCAGTAGTTGAACGACCAGTATGTGGTGCAACTTGCACATTAAAATTTCCAGAACGAAAGCGAGCAAACCAACGCTGACACTGGCGTTCAGTAAGGCAGTACTTACCATAAACTTTACATAATTTCTTCAGAGCTTGCACCGTATTTTTGCCCTTTTGGAAGTAAAACAATAAAATATGCCGATAATGCTTCCTTTGATTGTCCATTTTCAACTTAATTTTTAACCAACTTGTTTTTTACTATGACACTCACTATTTGACTTTTTCAGTCAAAAAAAGTCTAAAGTCTAATGTTTAAAATAGTGTATAATAATGTAAGCTACGCAACCACTACTACATGAAATATACAGTTCACGTCATCTATGAGAAAAAAAAACGACATTAATTATCGAACAACCCAATAAATACTGTTTTTTTTGTAGAGCTGCACTCTTATAAATTTTTATAGAAATTTCCCAGGCAAAAAAGTGAGGAAAAAGAAGTAGTAAAAACATAACAACAGTTGAATAGGGAGTTGTGATAATTTGTGGTTTTCACTGATGAATTTAACATTGGCTTGTCATAGGAGGGAAGTTGTTCTTATTTGAACCAATGAAAAGGAAGTTCTTTTTCACTTGTTTTTAATTTAATTAAAAAAAAATCATCATGCATCGCGTGGGGTTTGAACCCACACTCGTTGGCATTTCGAGCAGACGCTCTACCCCCTATGCTATGGCTTGTTATAACTGCCCAGCAAAATATTGGTAATGACACCTCATTACTATCTGCATTACCATAAATGATATATCATTACCTTTTGCATTATTTTATAATATAAAATAATGACTTCCTAATAACGGCCTATTGTATTCATTGTTTCTAAATATAAAATAAGTACTTTTTACACAGTTAAATTTTATACATTTTTATTTATTATATGTAAATATGTTTTATGTTTAAATTTTTATGACGAGTCCTAAAATTACACACTAGAGAAAACTTAAATTTTTCTGAATGTATTTCCTTAAGCTTAACTTATTATTTTAAAGAATCAAGTAAGCAATCGGATAACCACTTATAATTAAACTTTTTGTAAGCATGTGTGTAACCACTTATTATTTAAAATCTCATAACTACTTATTTCTCATTTTTTCGTAAGTGAGAGGGTAAGCGTGACTACTTATAAAAACGACCACGCCAAACAAAAATAATGAGTTTAGACACCAAAAAATAAGTTGTGCGGAGCTATGAATTTCTATTATATAACCACATATTTGGTAATGAAAGATTTTGCTGGGTATGTAAATAAAAATGACCTTGCAAAAAAACTGCTAATATTAGCAGATTGTTTTTTGCTAAATACAAGTAGGATAAGAAGGAAAAATAAAACTGTTAAATTTACAAAATTTTGGTTACATTTAAGTTAACTTTTAATACGAATTACCTTGATAAAATCCGGAAAAAATTTTCCAGCATATTAGTAGATAAAAAATAGTTTTTTCTGCAAGGTAATTTTTAACTTATTTTTACTAGTTCTAACTAAAATGTTTGCAGGATTTTTCTTTTTCTGTTATATTTAGGGCGTGTGCGAAGAGGCTAATTTGTAACTAAACTAAAATAATTTTGATAAAAATGTTGGTAACGCAATTTAGACTACATGCTTCTTGAACTACATTATTTGAAAGCATTTTATAAATGTTATGTCAAAAAGAAATTTATATTGTGAAAATTTAAAAATTCAACATATGTTTTTAAATAGTTGTGTATAAATAATTTTGTTTGGATTACTTGTTGTTGTAAAAACATCAACTTATGCGAAAATTAAAGAAATTTGCCAGTCCTTTTTATGAAACTAAATAAAACGTCAAAATTGGTTGCCGCACACATTTTTTCTAAACTTTTTAATCAGGTATGTATTTTTGGAAAATTAGTTTAGTTTAGTTCCAATTTAGCGACACCGCACACGCCCTTAGTTTCTAAATATATTTAGTAAAAATTTGATCAAAATGGATTTTTTAAATTACAATTTTTTAAATACAAACAAAATTGTAATATTTACCTTTTTCGTATTTTAACAAAAAATATTTGAAGAATTACAAAACTTTTATATTTCCATAAAATTTCATTAAAAATTAATAGAAAATTAAAAAAATTTTTTTAAATCTTTTCAAAAATTAATTTTTTTGTACACTCAAAAATTAAAAAAAAAAAATTTTTACAGCGAAAACTACAAACAATTATTAATTGTGTAAAAAAAGTTACAAAAAATTTTTTGCGACCTGGTGGGATTCGAACCCGCAACCCTCTGTTTTCTGTGCCAGCACGTTCCTATGCAACCCCCATACAAAATATTAACTTCTTATCACCCATGAAAAAGAACTTCTGACTAGCATATATTTATTGCAGCATTAGATGTTCTTTGAAACCCATTCCTAAGGGAGTAATTCTTTGTGATGTAATGAAGGAAGTGAATCATTTAGAAGTCATTCCATTTATTTTTGCTGGGTTACTACCATAATGGTAGGTAACTGAATGCCTACCTTATTGCCTCTAAAAGTACTAAGTGTGTTAATTTAAGTCTTTGAAAATTTTGTGTTCAATACACTACATTTGTGTAAATTTAATATACATGTGCCTAATACCATACAAATAAATGGGAATAGCTACCTTAAAATGCTGAGAAATGTCTTTACTTGTGTTTTTGTTAAAAACTGCGTTGTTTACAGAAAACCACCGCGAAATTTTTTTAATATTTTATTTTAACAAAATGGATTTTAAAACATATCATTATTGGTGAACTTTATAACCAAAATTATCACCTTTTTTATAAGACTGCAGATCCCAGTGTAGAAACGGTAATGACATATCATTATTTTTTGGACTACCAGTAATGACACCAACTTACCTTCTGCATTATTTTAAAACATATAATAATGAGTTACTGATAATGACTTAATTTTACCATTATTTCAAATAGAAAATTAATTTATAGATTTTTTTGAAGATTTTCTGAAATCTATTTTTAGACTCAATATTTTTTAAACACTGGTAAGGATATATGTATGTGTGTAACCACATATTTTTTGATTTTTTGTAAATATCCCAGCAAAACTTTCTATTACCTGGTAATAAGGTTTGTAAGAAGAAATTAAGGTATGTAACCTCTTACTTTGCTATTCCAACAGCCATTATTTTAACAAGGGCATGTCATTGGAGGTATGTACTTTCCAAAAGAGGGCTAGGTAACAACATAAGAACATGTTACTTTAATGTTAGGAGTTACGTAACCACTTACATAACCGATAATGAGCACAATACTACTTACATAACAGCTTAAAGTAAGGCCAAAAAAATGTGTTACAAACAGGTCTGAAATAACACATTAAAATTATGCGCTCACTTACTGCATAAAAATATATACTTCTTACAAAAAAAAAAATAATAATAAATTAATATAAAGTTAACAAAAAACATAAAAGATATTTCAGTCAATATGTATAAAACATATAAATTATTTGTATCGAATATTTTAAATGGAAAATAACACTCATGTATCGCATTACAAATAACTCCTTATTTTGAGGTATTTGAATACACCATCGGTAATAAGTGGCTATTTCTATTAAGTGATCACGTATCACATTAAAAGTAACTCCTTATTTTACGGTTTTAAAATATCCCATCTGTAATAAGTCGCTGCTATTATTTATTTAGAACTCATGTTGTGTATTACAAGTAACTCTTTTCTTTGAGGTGTTTAAATATATCATTGGTAATAAGTTGCTATTACCACCCAGTAGTTATGCAGCACATTATACGTAAGACATTACATTTTAGTTATGAAATAATGCAATGGTAAGGGGTATGGTATTACCAGGTAATGTGTTCTGTAATACCAACATATTACCAAGGTTTTGCTGGGATTGTTACATTCTCTTCAAAGAATGAAATTTTTTTTTTATTTTTTATTATTTACCACACAATTAATATTTGCAGCTATAAATCCTATTGCGAAATTAGCGCTGAATATTAAAATATTAACTGCATATTGGTATTTTTAAATTCTTTTATGTTCAATTTATGTCTGTATTTATTTGCTCAATAAACAAACAATTTTTGACAACTTTTATTCAAACACAAATAGTTTTATAATTAGGCACAAATGTGTAAACTTAAAACTTGATAGATATTTACTATAATTGTTATGCATCTTACAATAAAGTGTATTTAGTTTTATGTGCAAAATATATAAAATAGTTATTCAAACATATTATGCTCAAAAAGGTGCATTCTGTGTTGTTTTAAATAAAAAGGTACACACAATATGCTAGCAAATTTAAAAGCACTTTTTAGAGTGTGTGTATTAGGAGTGAATGATATATTTTATTTTTAAATCAAAATTTTAGTGAAATATAATAAATTTTTACTGATAATGATATTTTTTATTAATTACTGAAAAAAATTCCAGTAATCAGTAAGATTTTATGGTCATGCAAATTAAATTTCATTATCAGTAAAAATTTACTGCTTACTGCATTTTTTTTTTCAGTAATCAGTAAAACTTTACTGGTAATGCAAACTAAATTTCATTATCAGTAAGATTTACTGCTTACTGGAATTGATAATGCACTTGATATGTAATGCAGTGTCCAATGTATTTATATAAATACCCAGTGTAGAAAATCATTACCAGATATGTAGTTATGTAACTACTTATCTGGTGATGGTAACTAGTTACTTTTGTTATTACACTTCTTATTACCTTTATATTGCGATGTCGCAAAAAATAATGAGTTATGGTTACACACCAGCATACGAAAAATCAAAAAATATATCGTTACCTATGTGCTTCCTCGACCGGTGTAGACGTCCGTTGAGACGGCATTTTTGGAAATTCTTATAGGGAGGGGCAAAAAGGGGACAAAAAAAGTACCTTTTTCCAAAAAAAGTACCTTTTTCCAAAAAAAGTACCTTTTTCCAAAAAAAGTACCTTTTGCAAAAAAAAAGTACCTTTTTCCAAAAAAGTACCTTTTTCCGAAAAAGTACCTTTTTCCAGAAAAAGTACCCTTTTCCACAAAAGTACCTTTTTCCAAAAAAAGTACCTTTTTCCAAAAAAAGTACCTTTTTCCAAAAAAAAGTGCCTTTTTCCACAAAAAGTACCTGTTTAAAATAGTACATTTTTCCAAAAAAAAAGTACCTTTTCCACAAAAAGTAACTTTTACCACAAAAAGTACCTTTTTCCAAAAAAAGTAACTTTTTTCCGAAAAAGTACCTTTTCCAAAAAAAGTACCTTTTTCCAAAAAAGTACCTTTTGCAAAAAAAAAAGTACCTTTTTCCAAAAAAGTACTATTTTCCAAAAGAAGTACTTTTTTCCAAAAAAAGTACCTTTTTCCAAAAATGTACCTTTTTCAGAAAAAAGTACCTTTTTCACAAAAGTACTTTTTCCAAAAAGAAAGTACCTTTTTCCGAAAAAAGTACCGTTTTCCGAAAAAGTACTTTTTTCAAAAAAAAGTACCTTTTCCAAAAAAAGTACCTTTTTCCAGAAAAAGTACCTTTTTCCAAAAAAAGTACCTTTTTCCAAAAAAAGTACCTTTTTCCAAAAAAAGTACCTTTTTCCAAAAAAAAGTGCCTTTTTCCACAAAAAGTACCTGTTTAAAATAGTACATTTTTCCAAAAAAAAAGTACCTTTTCCACAAAAAGTAACTTTTACCACAAAAAGTACCTTTTTCCAAAAAAAGTAACTTTTTTCCGAAAAAGTACCTTTTCCAAAAAAAGTACCTTTTTCCAAAAAAGTACCTTTTGCAAAAAAAAAAGTACCTTTTTCCAAAAAAGTACTATTTTCCAAAAGAAGTACTTTTTTCCAAAAAAAGTACCTTTTTCCAAAAATGTACCTTTTTCAGAAAAAAGTACCTTTTTCACAAAAGTACTTTTTCCAAAAAGAAAGTACCTTTTTCCGAAAAAAGTACCGTTTTCCGAAAAAGTACTTTTTTCAAAAAAAAGTACCTTTTCCAAAAAAAGTACCTTTTCCAAAAAAGGACCTTTTTCCAAAAACAAACATTTTTCCAAAAAAATTTTAAACAAAAGTACAAATAAAGTACTTTGAACAACAAAGTATCTTTTTCCAAAAAATTTCGCTTTTTCTAAAAAGTACCATTTAAAAAAATACCATTTAAAAAATATAATTTCAAAAAAAGTACTTTTTTTTCTCCCCCCCATGGATATCTCCACTAAAACAAGGTTTCTTGATATTCGGCATAGACGTGCGCTAAGACGGTATTTTTGGAAATTCCTACCGGAACGGGCAAAAAGGGGAAAAGTCTCACCATAAACAGTCTCACAAATTGGAAAAGTGCCTGCCCAAACCACTGGAGGTAAGAAGTTGAAATTTGGTATAAAGGTTCCTCCACTGTAGTAGACATTGACTAAGTTTGTATCTTTGGAATTCCGTACAGGATATCCCAAAAGGAAATTCGGTATGTGAGTTCCTCCTTCTGTGTAGGCGTCCGCTTAGACGGAATATTTGAAATTCCTATCGGGAGGGGAAATAAGGGGAAAAGTCTCCTCCTTGACGGCCTGCCCAATCCCTTTTGGCCAACCTAAAATTTTAAATATGTATTCTTTGGAGTAGGACTAACTCACCAGCAACGTAATTTTTCTATTTTGGAACAGGAACATAGTAAAAATGGTGGTTGAAAGGGAAAAATGTCCCCAATAACGGCCTGCCCAAACCGCTGAGGCAATGAAGTTGAAATTTGGTATGAATGTTCCTCATCCATCGCAGATAGCCACGAAGATAGAATTTTTGTAAATTCCTAAAGGGAGGGGCAAAAAGAAGAAAAGCCTCCCCTTGGTGGCCTCTAAAAACCCCTTCGGCTAGTAACCTGAAATTTAAAATGTGGGTACCTGGAGTAAGGGCTAAAGATACTTTTTTGAATTTTGGACAGGGTCGTTATAAAATGGGGGCTCAAAAAGGGAAAGTGGCCCCTTAACGACCTGTCCAAACTGCTGGAACTAGGAAGTTGAAATTCGGTACTTAGGTTCCTCTTCCAGCCTAATTCCAACCGGGAGGGACAAAAAAGAAAAAGTGTCCCCCTTGACAGCCTACTCAAACTGCTGGAACTAGGAAGCTGAAATTCCCTGTTGATGGATTTTCGGAAATTCCAACCGAGAGTGGCACAAATAGTAAAAGTTGGCTAGAAACCTGAAATGTAAAACATATGTTCCTTGGAGTATGGGCTCAATTATCGGAAAGGTGTTTTTTGTAACTTTGGGCAGGGACATTGCAAAAATGGGGATTAATGAAGCGAAAACTGCCCCTTAAAGGCCTGCCCAAACCGCTGGAGGTAGGAAGTTGAAATTTGGTATTAAAGTTCCTCCTCTATTGTACACATCCGCTAAGATGAGATTTTTGGAAATTTCCACAGGTAGGGTCAAAAACAGGAAAAGTCTTCCCCTTAACGGCCTGGCCAAACTGATGGAACTAGGGAGCTTAAATTCGGTATTTGGGTTCCTTCTCCAACGTAGACGTCTCCTAAGACGGAATTTTTTGATATTCATATCGGGAGGGGTAAAAAGGGAAAAAACTTCCCTCTCGACGGCCCGGCCAAATTGCTGGATATAGAGACCTAAATTTATGTATTTAGTAGATTCCTCCTCCAACGCAGACGTCCTCTAAGACGGAATTTTTGGAAATTCCTACCGGGAGGGGTAAAAACGGAATAATTCTCCCCCTTGATGGCCTAACCGAACCCTTCGGCTATAAACCTGTAATCTATAATATGTTTTCCTTGGAGTATGGGCCAACTTATCGACAAGCCATTTTTAGGACTTTGGAGAGGAACGTGGTAAAAATGGTTGTTCAAAAGGGGAAAATTGCTCCCCCCCCCCGCCTTAACGTCTGCGTCTTTAGCTAGAAACCTAAAACTTAAAGAACAAGTGTATATGGAACACTAAAATTAAGAAACTAAATAGGAAACGAGTGGAATTGAAACACTACACAAGTGGAAAGAAATGGATATAAACGTTGAACGAGTGGAATTGAAATTATAGACAATGGAAATGGATTGGAAGAGGGAACGAAATGGAATAGACTATAGAACGAAATGGAATGAGGAGCGAGATGGCATAGAATGGGGAACGAGTGGAATTGAAACACTGCAGTTAAAAGAGAAATGGAACGGAGCAAGTGCAAAGAAATGCAATGGAAATAGAAGCGACTGATATCAATATCGATACACAATACAGTAGGAACGAAATGGAATGAAACGGGGAACGAGTGGAATTGGAATAACAGATAATGAAAACGAAATGCAATGGAATAGTGAACGAAATGGAATCTTGGAAGGAGTTGCATTGGAACACTAAAATTGTTAAACAAAATGGAATAGAATTTGAATGACTCAAACTGCCGGAGTTTGGTACTTGAAATTTCGCATGCGATTGAGGCAAGATTTTGGGATTTTTCTGGGAGGAACAAAAAGCGTTTTAATTACCTGTTCAAACACTATCCACGGAATATGAAACTTATGTAGCATTGAAACATACTCTCCAAAAAGTTAAACAAATTTTCTAAAAGAGAAAAAACCTTAGAAAAGGAATGGAACATATATATTCTGATATTTAAACTGCAGGTAACAAAGCACCGGTGGAAGAAACCGACGCAGTAAATTTTCCAACTGAATTTGTGAATTTACTTGAATTGCCAGGTCTACCTTTACATAAACTGGAATTAAAAAAAAAACTTTAAGACACGCTAGCAACGTAGCGGGCTTTGCCCGCTATTTTTAATATTATAAAATGCTTTCCAACCGTGCTTTACGTTATTTATTTTCATTCAAAACACAAATGAACAAAACTACTTACGGGTCTATCTACCTAAGTTCGCACTTTACCAAATTATCTTAACATACACACGTATATTGCAATTTATTATGGATTCATTACTAACAATCCACTTTCATGAGAAAAAGTGATCAAATATTTATTTATTTTAAACCCATTGTTGTGCAGAATTATTTATTTGTGGTGGCTGGGTGAAGGCTTTTATTATAAAAACTGTACTTTATATAAAAAAGCCGATGGTTGAACAACAGACAATTAGTTGCTACATGCTCACGTGTTGGTATAATAAATGATTTATTTATATAAAAATTAAGAGGCAAAAAATAGTGTTTGTACAATAAATTTAGCTTAACAATTATTTTACCTTCTCAACAAATATTGTGTTTTATTTTATCTAAAAGAAATTTAATTCTAAACTTTAAGGCATGCTAACAACGTAGCGGGCTGCGCCCGCTAGTGAGACATACATGGATCGATCATATGTTGCCATACGTGAACATATGTGAATATTTTTAGCCGGGTAAACAAAATAGTGATGTTGATATAATCAACACATATTCGTCATTCGAGTACTTTCAGTATTCGTAGTATTAAACTGTCTTTAAAATATTATTTTACACTATTATATAACCAAGATATTTATAAAAATTGTTTTTATCATGCTTTGATTTAACATAGATTACAATACTTTTATTGATAAAATCTTCCAAATAACATTATTCGCCTATGATTAACGAGTCAATCGTTTACTAACTTTATGAACCACTAACAATTTATTTGAAAATGTGTCTCCACATTAAATAAGGGTGTTGCCAGAATAAAACGAGAAATCAACGAACTGTTATTTAACGATTATGCATGACATTTTTTAATAAACTTTTAATAAATAAGGAAAATGGACACTTCAGTAATTGTATTCCTTAACGCAAAATTAAGAAACGCTTATGCATTAGAGCCCATGTGTGTACAGTTTTAAGTTTACGCAAATAGAGTAAATTTACTGACATTATAGTAGCTAAAATGTTACCTAGTATAAATAAGGTAAACCTAAAAAAATTTATTAGAGTGAATATATCTGAACAAGCTGAACCCTATTACGCTTTTGCTCTTGACTATACATTAGAAATCACAAATTTCATAACTTTCTCCATAAATAGATGTTTTATATGCATCCCATAAGTACTTTTAATTAAAATTGTTACACTTTAGTATGTAGATTCAAAGTTAAAAATAAATATGTTTTATTTACCCATAACACTGCCTTCCTTATCGGTTGTGTACTCTATATACGCCGTAGTCGTATCTTCGACGCGCATGTTTCCAACACTAAAATCCTTTGGGGGTTTCGGTAAATGCTCGGTAACAAACCATTGTAAGCGCGGCCATCCTTTGAGTTTTGCAATTTCGCCCGTACTTGATTTGGGTAGTCCTTTTAAACATGCTTCAGATGTTAGAGCAACAGTTATGCCACAAGAACTTAAGAGGAATCCAACTTGTTGCGGAGGTGTATCAGAACTCGATAAAGGTAGTTCTATGGGCAGCGGAACAAGCCCTCGCAACATACATCCATACCAAGCAGTTATGAAACTGAAATAATAAAATCAATTGTTAGTTGTATTTCATCGTTTTAAAATGACACTGTGCTCGAATCGAAGACATTTTTTTCGACAAGCGTGACACCCTGAAACCACGCTGAATCCAGTGGTGCTAGCCGTTTTTCTAGGTTAGCTCTTAAAAAAAAATATTTGAATATGAAAATTATGGCTCCAAGGACCCCAGATCACTCGATTTTTTAGTTTGTGTACCATAATTTTTTAGCTAGGTTGTTTGTTACTCTCCCAAGCAGCTTTGTTAAAGTGAATGTGATTGAATATATCTCCATACAAATTTTTCATTTCAATACAAATTTCAGTACATTTTAAAGCCATTAATCAAAACAATAAAATGTACTATTTTGTATAAAAAATTTTCGAAGTGTCCTCACATTTTCACTCGCAACTTTTGAACCGCCGCACCTATTTTGATAACTCTTGACCCAACGCTGATTGCGTGAATAACAAACAACCTGGATAAAAATAAGAGGTCCTTGGAACCATATTTTTGAAACACAAATATCTTTTTTTTAAGAGCTAACCTAGAAAAACGTATAGCACTACTGGATTCAGCGCACGCGAATTAGCTTGTCGGATTTCTCAACTAGCACAGTGTAATTATCCCATCAAGTAATTAGTCTGACCGAATATTCGGTTTCGCCCTTGGTTTCGGCAAAAAAAAAACACAAATTTTGGTCGAACAATTGCCGAAACCAGATGAGGCTGAACATTATTACTATTTTTTTTTTTAATTTTGATTTTTATAAAAATCAATTGATCTAATTTGGATTACTGAAATATATTTTTTTGTTTTTTGCTAAAATTCAACATAATTTTAATGGAAAACATTGAAAACAAAAACTTAAAAAAAGTTTCGGATTCCGTTTTGGCTGAACACAGCGTTCTAAACTGAGGATTTGGTTTCAGTTTCGGTATTTACAAAAATTGTTGAACGATACAGCAATCCAATTTAGAAAAATACTGGACAGTACTGATTGGACTTGAACAAGACCACACACACGTGAAACTAGAGATCGTATATGTGACAGCGCATAGAGAAAGGGACCTAAGGGTAAAAAAATCAATTTTTTTTTTTTTTGTGGACAACATCTGAGCATCGAATGCGACCGATCCCATGCTCTCCTGACCTTAGGTCCCTTTCTATTTTGCGCGTCACATATAGAAAAACTGTGTACTCAGTTTTACATTTTCTGGTATTGTCTCCTTCTTAAACGATTTCAAAATTTAAAGGATTTAAAAATTAAATATTTCTAACCTTCACTTTATGTCAATATGGATATTAAAAGAAAGACGATAATCTCTGGAATTGAAAACAATTTTTTGTTTTGATTTTTCAGGACGAAATTTTGAAAATAAAGTCCTTTGAAAATTTGATTCTTTCATATCCCTGAGATTTTCCAATAAATTTTTTCATTGTAAAACAATTTGAGAGTGACGGACGTGTTTCTAATAAGCTCCGCTTACAATATTTGTGAACTAAATAAAAAAAATCTTAAATTGTGTTACTTATTGCTAGTTACTTGATCAAAAAAGAGTGTATTTGGTTGATAGTTTTCTTGCTTGTAAACTAAATATAAACCAGCTCAAAAATTCAAAATAAAACAATTTAGAACAACCAAACATAAAACCAAAAGCCAAAGCAATAAGACAATTGCATTGAAAAAAACAAAGCAAAGCAAAACAAGAAAAACAATCAACTATTATCTTGCAGGGCTTCGTTAGGCATACGTAAACCTCAAGCCCTAAGTAAAATAAATTCATCAATCAAATACGATAAAATTATAAAAATAAAATAAAACAACCATATAAAAAGAACTTAAAATAAATTGGAAAGCAAATGATTAAAAACACCACAATGCCATGTAATAAGTCAAATGCATCAAAAAGAAAAGGAGAGCCAATGCAAAATAATAATGAAAATAATACAAAGTCTCTTCGATTATCAACAAGTAGCGAACCCTCTCTAGAATTTATTCAAATCATGGAAAAAATTAAAGAACAACGCAGTTCTTTCAGAGATTTAATAAGAGAAAATGAGGATATTACATCCGCAGTTATAAAAAATTCAATAAAAAAAAGTGAAGATAAACACTTTGATTTTATTAAGAATATGATTTAAGAAAGTGAAGTGAGAATCCTTTCTGAGATTTATAAAAAAATAAATGATGTTAAACACAGATTAATACCAGATGTGAAACTAACGACAGGTGTCAAAAAGTATTCTCTAACCGTATGGTTTTGTTTACATGGAAGTCAAGTCAAGAGGGAGATAACAATATAAAATCTCCATACATTTTGTATTGCGCATTTTTTGTATATATCTGTCTCTTTTTAGATTATTGTGCTTTATCTTTTGTGTTTTTCTTAAATTTATGCGTTTTGTTTTGCTCATTTTCTATCGGCCATATTGCCCAAATCAGCTGATTCATATCTGCTATAATTTGTGATGTTAAACTTCAACTAAGCTCAGTTACCGAGAGAGTAAACATACTGGAAAACACTAGCACTGAAATAACACAAATGAAAACAGAAATACTCGATTTAAAACGTAAACTCTTAAAACAGGAAAACTCTGTTGCAGTTGAAGGTATACGAATACGTGGTGTACCCTACCGTACTGATGAAAATCTTTACAACATATTTTTTTTTTGCAACTAACCACCAAACTTTGTAATATGAAATAGGCATTATAGTCCCTAGATTATAAATTTGAGAAAACCGCACTTAAGAAATTCAAAAATAATGGTGGGACGCGAAAAAAGACTTTATGGTAAAAAAATTTAATTATATCACTTATTCAGCGATTTACATTCTGCAAACAAATCTATTGATATTGTAAGAATTTTTTTTTTCGCGAATTTTTTCGCGGTTTTTTTTAACTAGCTCCCAAACTTTCTTGTATGAAACGGGTTTATGGTCACTAGAATATAAATTTTAAGAAAACGCACTTAAAAAACTCCAAAATAATGGCGGGACGCGAAAAAAGACTTTATGGTAAAAGAATTGAATTAAAACACTTAATCAGCGATTTACATTCTGCAAGCAAATATATTAATGCAAAAATTTTCCTTTTTGGATTTTTTTTTGCTTGCGATTTTTTTCGCAATTTTTTTTTTTTCAACTACCCATCAAACTTTGTTTTACAAATGAGTATTATAGTCCTTAGATTATAAATTAAAAAAAAACGCACTTACAAAATTGTACAATAATGGCGGATCGCGAAAAAAGACTATGGTACTAGAATTGAATTAAAAAACTTAATCAGCTATTTATGTTCTGCACACAAATATATTGATGCAAGAATTTTCCTTTATGCAATTTTTTTTCGCGATTTTTTTTTTGCAACTAGCCAGCAAACCTTGGTATCAAATATGGATACCTTAGGCCTCGGATTATGAACTAAAAAATACTTTTAGTAATTTGTAAACCTCATATTTTTAAAATAAAAAAACTTCGACAAAAACGACATGTAATGAAAAACAAACGGGTATTTCATTACTACGCGAGTAAAAAAAAATTGATCTCGCGCAATATCAAATCATATCCAATTTGATATTGTTTAAGATCTGCTGTAATATCTAGCTGATCCAATTAGATCTCAAAATTGGGTGTATCCAATCATATCGTATTAGATCCAATTGTATATATGGGGATAAACTAAGATCAAGTTATATCTCAAAATTGGGAGGTCCAATGATATCTTTGGGGATAAACCTAGATCTATTTTGATCCGAAAATTGGCGGATCCAGCTATATATTTGGGGATATTTTTAGATCTAATTTGATCCGAAAAATGGCGGATCCAATTAGATTCAGCTATATATTTGTGGATAAACTTATATCTAATTTTATCTCAATTTTGACAGATCGAATTAGATCCAGCAATATATTTGTGGATAAACTTAGATCTAATTTGATCCGAAAAAGTGGCAGATCGAATTAGATCTAGCAATATATTTGGGGATAAACTTAGATCTAATTTGATCCGAAAAATGGCACATCGAATTAGATCCAGCAAAATATTTGTGGATAAACTTAGATATAAATTGATCTGAAAAATGGCAGATCAAATTAGATCCAGCAATATATTTGTGGATTAACTTAGATCTAAATTTATCCGAAAAATGGCAGATCCAATTAGATCCAGCAATATATTTGTGGATGATGTGGATTACGTAAGATCTAAATTTATGAAAAAATAACAGATGAAATTAGATCCAGTAATATATTTCGGGATTGCGTAAGATCTTAACTTTTTCAATAAGTTGCAGATCGAATTGAATCCAGTGATATATTTAGTGATTTGGTAAAATCTTAATTTTTCCCATAAATTGCAGATCGAATTAGATCCAGCAATTTATTTCGGTATTAAAATGGCAGATCGAATTAGAAACAGCAATATATTTGGGGATTGACATCTAAAAGTATCCATAAAAATGACAGATAAAATTAGATGCCGCATTATATTTGGGTACTACGTAAGATCTCCATTTATTTGGGATTAAATAAGATCCAAGATGCCAACTGTTCAAAAAATAATACACTGGCAGAGCACTGATTTTATAAAAATTACAATATTTTGTTAAAATAAGGTTTAAACTCAGAAGGTCTCGAGTTCGATATGCATTTTTTTTACAAAATGAATTTCTTTTTATAAAATTAAAATTTTTTTTCTATAAATTTTTTTATAAAATTATATATTTATTTTTTTATTAAATTGAAATCTTTGAATAAAATAATTTTATTTACATATTTTTAACGCTCTACACCATTTCAATTGTATTAATTGTTTTTAAGATTTATTAATTGTATTTCAGAAATAATCAATTGAATTTCAGTTTTATCAATTGTATTTCAGAACTTATCATTTATTTTTCAGATTTATGAATTGTATTTCAGAACTAGTCAATTGAAGTTCAGTTTTATCAATTCTGTTTCAGAAATTATTAATTGTATTTCCGAAATTATCAAACTGTATTTCAGAAATTATCAATTGTATTTCAGAAATTATGAAATGTAATTTAGAAATTTTTCTCTATTAACTATGATAAACAATCAACAAGTTTTGAAATAGATTTGATTATTTCTGAAATACAAATAATAATTTCTGAAATACATTCCATAATTTCTGTAATACATTTAAAAATTGTGAAATGCAATTAATAGCTTCTGAAATACAGTTAATATTGTAGTTGAGTTACCATTTATGACCATATATTGCTTAAATGGCACCTTATATGACAATATACTGTTTAAATGGCACCATATATGGTATGTTCCCTATTAAAAAAAATAATATGGAGCTTTATATGGTAATATATAAAATGGCCCGATAAAATTGTATCAGTTGTTTATCAGTTTTTAACTTATTGTATCAGTTTAGATCTGACCTGATTAAATTATGTGTTAATCAGATGAAATTGTATCTGATTTTTGCCCTGATACAATTTTATTGGTTTATATCACATGGTATCAGTTTAGGTCCAAATAGATATATTTGTATACAAAATTATATAGTTATATCCCAATTTTGACCTGATATCAGTTTAAAACTTTAATACAATTGTATAAGGTAAATGTCGGATACAATTATATTTTATTTATATAAAATTGAACCAATTACGATCAAACCCGACACCATTACATATAAACCGATAAAATTGCATCAAGTCAAAAATCGGATACAATTTCATCTGATTAACACATAATTTAATCAGGTCTGATCTAAACTGATACAATTAGATAAAAATTTATAAACAATCGATAAAAATATATCGGGCCATTCTTCGGATGAAACTGTATATTTATACAGATATAACTTAATCACATATATGACTATATGTAACTATTTTTATTCGGGTTGTTTAAATGATACGATATATCAAAGTATATGGTACTATATATGGTAGCATATATTATCATATCTGGAACTGTATTAAAAATGTTGTTAAAATGGCACCATATATCATAATGTATGGTTTAAATGTCACCACATATGGTAATATATTGTTTAAATGATACCATATATCAATATATATTGCACCATATATAGTAGCATATATTATTATATCTGAAACTGTATTAAAAATGTTGTTCATGAGGTCCCATATATGAGCATATATTGTTGAAATGGCACCATATATGATAATATATGGTTTAAATGGCACCATATATAGTAATATATTACTTAAATAACACCATGTATAAATATATATTGCACTATATATAGTATCATATCTGGAACTGTATTAAAAATTTTGATCATGAGTTACCATATATGGCCATATATTGTTTAAATGGCACCATATATACTAATATATGGTTTAAATGGTACCATATATGATAATATATGGTTTGAATGGCACCATATATGATAATATATGGTTTGAATGTCACCGTATATGGTAACCCGAGTAAAAAAGTGTATATAAAATTATATGTGAATGGATATATTTGCAATATGTAACTGGATATAATTTCATCCGAAAAATGGTTATATTAAATTGTATCATATTGGATATAATTGTATTTACAAGGATACAAAGTTATATCAAATGATAAACTTATATCCGAATTTTGTCCCGATCAAATTGTATATAAGTTAATCCAATACGATATGATTAAATTTAAATGATAAAAAAAAAACTTTGAATTGGAGTGCAGCAGGATTTCGGGTCCTACACACTCAGGGGTGTGATGAAAATCGAAAACGAACAGTTTTTCAATCTAGAATAATTTGTTTCGCGAAAATCAAATTGGCTTCAAATTATTATTTATCGTTTTTTTTTTTTTGACGCCGGACATCTAAATTAGGAAATAAAATATAAATTGGTATTGTAGATCCTAAAATATTTACCATTGAAAATCAGATCGTTTTCGTTTTCGATATTCATCACATGCCTGACTGTCAGCCGAGGGCTACTGTTGATAATGAGTAACTATTAAAGACGTTAATGTATAAATCTGTTATTCTTTAAAGACTAGATAATTTTTTATGAAATATGGGAATTTTCTTTGGACTTTGAGTGGAGAAATACCACTCAAAACTTATCGGACCAGAACAAAATATATATATCGTTAGGGAGGTACTTGAAATACCTATCCAATGATATGCAACATGCCTAGACTTATTAACCCATTACGAGCCGGGCCATGATTTTAAATGTTAATTTTTTTAAATTGGATTTTTTAAATTAAAAAAAAAAACTTTTAGAAGTAAAAAAGCTCAGAAAATATTAATTTAATGAAAAAATTTAGTAAAGCATATAAACAATTGTTTTTGAACAAATATTACATTAATCTCGAATATATTAGTTAATCTCGAACATTGGTCTGATATTAACTAATATATCGTCGGCTTGCCTGCAAGAAGTGCTATGTTTTTGGTTTTAACAGGTTTTCAGGAGAGCGAAAAAACTGATTTTTATTATCCTTTTAAGATATTTTATTGACATCATATGCCCTAATGATTCACGACCTTATTTATTACAATCATTATTAAGGCATATGATGTCAATGAAATATATTAAAAGGATAATATAAACCAGTTTTTTCGCCCTCCTGAAAACCTGTTAAAGAACACATAACACTACTTGCAGGCAAGCCGACGATATTGTTATATAAAAAATAAAATTAAAAATATTTTTCGTATCTATTTATATATAAAATTTTGAACGGTTTTATCAATAATATATTCCTATATATACAATTTTCAATAAAGCAAATACTGATATATGATTTAATATGATTACATATGAGAAAATTGCTAAAAAAATTTCTAATATATCACCATATAAAAACATATAAGGTCGCACACAATATTTTATATTATCATATATTTTAATATTAAAAAATATATGTTATATATACTCTTTTTTACTCGGGAATATATTGCTTAAATAGCACCATATATAAATATATATCGCACTATATATAGTACCATATATTATCATATCTGGAACTGAATTAAAGATTTTGTTAATGAGGTACCATATATGACCATATATTGTTTAAATGGCACCATATATGATAATATCTAGTTTAACTGGCCCCATATATAATTATATATTTTTTAAATGATACCACCCTATTAAAAAAAATTAATATGGAGCTTTTTATGGTAATATATAACATAATGTGATCCATATACCATTTCATCCGAAAAATGGGCCGATATAATTTTGTCAGTTGGTTATCACATTTTATCTAATTGTATCAGTTTAGATCTTAACTGATTAGATTATATATTAAGCAGATGAAATTTTATCTGATTTTTGACCTGATACAATTGTATGGGTTTATGTCGCATGGTATTAGTTTAGATCCAAATAGATACATTACTATACAAACTTATATAGTTATATCTGAATTTTGACCTGATGCAATTATATCTGCTTTAAAACTTTGATACAATTATATAAGGCAAATGTCGGATACAAATATATTTTATTTATATAAAATTGTACCAACTACGATCTAAACAGATACCATTAGATATAAACCGGTAAAATTGTATCAGGTCAAAAATTGGATATAATTTTATCTGAATAATGTATAATTTCATTAGTTGAGATCTAAACTAATACAATTATATAAAAACTGATAAACTGATACAATTACATCGGGCCATTTTTCGGATGAAAGAGTATATTTATACAGATATAACTTCATCGCATTTTATACGACTATATGTAACTGTTTTTACTCGGGCATGTATAATTATATATTGCTAAAATGCTACCATATATATTAAGATATAGTTCTATATATAACTATATATGCAATAAGATCAACCATGTCATGTAATATATAATTATATATGCCATATCTAATATTATGAAGGCCGATATCTAATTAGATGAAATTATATATGGCATAATATAAGGAAAAATTTTGTGAAAAAACGTCATATATAATTATATATGGATATACATAACGACATGTATAATTATATATTGTAATATATGCCATATATGATTATATATAATTTTTTTTACTCGGGTATGTAAACATTAGGTAAAAGTAATGAAAATTAAAAAAAAGTTCATTTAAGTTTTCAAAACAAATGAATTTTAAAAAAAATATTCATTACCATTTTTTAACGCAATGGTAATGAAAAAAAAAAAAACATTTCCATTTCTTCAAAAAATGGTAATGATAAAAAAAGCTCCATTACCATTACATCAAGTAATGGTAATGAAAAGGAAATGGTAATGATTTTAGCCCATCTCTGATTATACATGATTCAAGCGTTGTGGTTAGGTTAAATTTCTTTAATTTTTTATCATATGTGAACTTCTCCGAGAAAAGGGACCTAGTGTGTCAAAAAACTTGGGAAAATCGATAAAAATGAGAAAATATCGATTTTCCCAAGTTTTTGACACACTAGGTTTTTTGACACACTAGGTCCCTTTTCTCCGAGAAGGTCACATATGCCAATTCAAGATATAAATATATCCCATTGTAGAGACGGAATTGCAAATATGGTTATACTAGCTAAACAAAGAAGTGGTATCAAAATCTGCCATATTAACGCACAAAGCCTCATTTCAAAAATTGACGAATTTCGGTTTATATTCGAAAGTTCTGGTTTGGACATTGTATGTGTATCCGAAAAATGGTTCGATGAATTTATACCCGATGCCTTAGTCTCGATGAATGGGTTGCAACTCTATAGAGCTGACAGAGCAGATGGATATGGTGGTGTGGCCATCTACGTGAGAAGTGGATTACCATGTAAAGTTTTATGCAGAAATGCTACGAATGAAAATGATAAAGTAGAACGTATATTTCTTGAGATAACAAGTGTTGAAAGAAAGACTCTAATCGGCTGTGTATACAGGCCTAATAAAAGAATAAATCTCGGCCATTTCTATAAAATGATGGAAGAAGATTTTGCACTTTTTTATAATGACATAATAATAGCTGGCGATTTCAATTCGGACCTGCCCAGCAAAAAAAATTGCAAGTAGTGCTTTACAAACTACTTCTTTCAATGCTTCGCAAGTATCCGTTAGTGTATATTTTTTGCTTTTTTAGAAGTTATTCTGAACAACTTCAATAAATCACTTCTTTCATTGCTTCCCAAGTATCCGTTATTACATTTTTACAGCGTTTTTAGAATTACTTCTGAACAACTTCAAAAAATCACTTCTTTCATTGCTTCCCAAGTATCCGTTATTACATTTTTACAGCTTTTTTAGAATTACTTCTGAACCACATCCAAAAAATCACATAAGTATTGCTTCTAAAGAGTAATTGCTCTAAAAGTGATCGTAAAAAGTGATTTTGGTATCATTTGGAATTTCCAAACAAAGGGTCCCGGGTTCAATTCCCGGCGGGAACAACACTTTTTTATTTTTTAAAACAATTTTTTTTAACCTATTTTTTTTTTTTAATATTTATAATTAATTTGTTTAAATTCAATATTTTTTTAATTTTTAAAAATATGTATATATAAAAATAAGTGAGAAATTGATTTTTATGTACCTGTAAAAATAGTACTGAAACCAATATTGAATTAGAGTGCACCTTTTACACTTGTTTAATAAGTACTTTTATTGAAGAGAATAAGGAACAATATCTCGCATTAACAAAGTGGTGTTTTTATACCAGTCAACTTTCATATCAAAGAATAGCTCAGCGGTAGAGCGCTAGACTAGCAATCGTGAGGTCGTAAGTTCGATCCCCGGTGGCGGCAATAAAAAACTTTTGTAAAATAAAAAAAATATAATTTTTATTTGTAATGATTTTTTTTTTAATTTAATTGGTGAAGAAGACCTTCTTTTGCACTCGTTCAAAAAGTACTGAAAAAATGTTTAAGTGGGAGTACTCCTTTCCTATGACAACTCAATGTTAAAATCATTAGGGCTGTATTCATAAGTTAAAAATAACGACTGCACAACGAATGCACAACTTTCCCTTATGGGAATTTGTGTGTATAAAAAGTTGTGCACTGGATGTTAGTCGTTAGTTTTAACTTATGAATACCGCTATTAGTGTTTATGTTAAAAAAGAAGTACATCTAGATCATCAATTGTAGTGCTTTTTCTACTGCTTCGGCATCTCTTTTTTTGCTGGGTGATTAAGGAAATAGACCTTAGTGACGTCATGAAATCCTTCGGTGTAATTTCTGCAAACACTTTCATACCAACGCATTGCTTGATTTATTTTTTGTATCTGATTTACGAAATATTCTAATATATGACCAGTTGTTGTTTTTCGAAGCACGACCTTATTTTTATGATATATAACGTACCCCTACAATCTCCAAACAAAACTATTAGATTCCGCGACTTTAAACACATTAACCAAGGTGTTCTTGAGGAAGAATACAGTAAGATATATTGGAATTGTATTGTGTGGATGGTCAACTGTCATTCTTAGAGCAACACGTCTTAGCATTGTATGATTTAGTAGTTCCTGTCAAAACAAAGATAGTAACCTATCGACAAAAGCCATGGTTTTCACCAGCTATTAAACGTCTAATGGAAGCCCGAGATAATATTTACTTTCGATGGAAGCGTTACAAAACAGTAAGACTACACACTCGATATCGGCTTGCTAGAAACACTCTTAATAAAAGCATAAGGCTGCAAAAACACAATACTACTCCAAAAAATTTGGCAGCTCAATTAGTACCAAGAAAATATGGAAAACCATTCGGGATATTGGGATTGGAAAGTGCAATATCCTGGAAGACAATTTAATATCAAACCCAGATGAATTAAACGCAAAATTCGTTAATATTCCAATGCCACAACCTAATCATCTGTACTATGAAAACTATGACGCTGACTTCTCTCAACAAACTGCGCTTAGCTTTAATTGTGTCAGCCAATTGGATGTCCTCAAAAGCTGTCTTGACATAAAGTCAAATACTACTGGAGTTGATGGTATTCATCCCACATTCTTTAAAATGCTATTACCATATCTTTCACCGATAATAACATACTTTTTAAATAGAATTCTCATGACGAGTACGTTTCCTCAACGCTGGAAGCAAGCTAAAATTTTACCAATACCAAAATCATCTACTGAGTATCGTCCTATTGCTATTTTACCATATCTGTCAAAAGCATTTGAAAGACTTTACTAATTAAATAACTGCAAATATTAATGATAATATTTTGCTCACTGATCGCCAGTCAGGTTTCCGTGCAAAGCATAGTTGTGTTACCGCTCTCGCCGATGTGGCCGAAGAAGGGAAATTGACGATGGCTGTGTAGCAATATTGGTACTGTTAGACCATTCGAAGGCGTTCGACACTGTAGATCACACTATACTGCTACAAATATTAAAGAAAATGATGAACTTCTCCACATCTTCGGTTAAACTAATGTCTTCATACCTAGCCATTAGTGTGCAGTGTGTAGTATCCATTTTTCCCTGTATTAAGAGGTATCCCACAGGGTTCAATTCTTGGGCCCCTCTTATTCTCCATTTATGCAAATGGCGTTCCTAACCAACTGGTGCACTGTAAAATTAGAATGTATGCCGATGATGTACAGTTACACATCGGTAGGGCAACCAAAAAAAAACTCTAAAAGCAATGTTTTAAGCTCTTAAAAAAAAGCTCGGAATAACAGTAAAATTAGCAGTTAAAATGCAAAAATAAGCCCTTAAACTTCATTATTTCTTCATTAAAATCCTCATAAAATTATATTTTTTATAAATAAAAAATTTTCATCGGGAAATACATTAATTGTATTAAAGAATTAAATGTTCTAAAATCCCAAAACTCTAACAAATTGTGAAAAATAATCCGGATTTCATTCTTGCCTAAGGAAACCGTCATTGTCATATTTGTATTATTAGAATTCGGGAAGGAAAAATAAAAATTTTACTTTAACAAAAGAGTTTTTCAATTTAAAATAAATTTTAAGAAACTAATTTTAAATAAAAAAATTTATGTCGACTTAAAATAATGTTTAAAATTACCGAATTTATGAAAAAAAGCAAAAATATGCTCTATTTTCGCATAAAAAAGCTAAAATAAGCTTATTTTTTAAAGAAAATAGCACAAATAAGCCAATATTTACAAAATATGTAAAAACAAGCAAAATTAGATAAAATAAGCAAAAAAAGCTCTAACAAATATAGCTTAAAATTCTTATATTTTTAAGATCAGAACTTGTATTTAATCTAAATTGTTATATCCTTTCAAATAAAAAACATGCTATGACTTCTTTTTGGTTGGCCTACACATCAGTAACAAAAACGATACGCTTAACGAATGCACGACAAAGCTTGATCGTGTCCATCTTTGGGCTGCCGCAAATGGTCTAATCATAAACCCTCAGAAATCCAAGTGTATTGTAATCCGCAAAAGAATGCAGAAAAACATAGATGCACCCAACATATTTATAAATAATCAACGAATAGAAATTGTAAAAAGTGCAAAAAATTTGGGTGTTACGTTTAATAGCACTCTAACATGATCTGATCATATAATATGTGCTTGTGGCAAAACGTTCTCTATGCTAAGAACTCTCTGGCCTACACAATATTGTGCATCAGTAAGAATAAGATTACTTCTTGCGAAGACCTATCTAATACCCATTTTGACATACGCAAGTGAAATTTTTTCAAGCTGCAATACTTCAAGTACATCCAGATTGAAGTGCTGAAAATTAGATGCCTGCTCTTTATGCATAAAATAACAACAACTCGTGAACCTGGCTATATTTTTAATCGTTTGAGATTTGGCACACTTGTAAGCAGGCGCGGATTCAAGGGGGGCTATGGGGGCTGAAGCCCGCCCCCCCCCCTTCAGGACCAAAAAAAAAGTTTTTTTTTGCAAATAATGCTATAATGGACAACATGATTAATTTTTTAAACATACGCTTAGAATTTCACATTAAACAAACATTTTTAATTTAGAGATTTTGTGTAGATTCTTGGATTCAAGAATTTGTTTTGTTTAGGAAAATATTTTTTAAGAGATACTTGTAATTCCCAAAATTTTTTTTATAATGTGTTTTTTTATAGAATTATTGTGATATCATTAACCATCTTTTGCAATTGAACAAATGTTTTTAGGCATTTAACTTAAAAATTAATATTTAGGATCAGTTTTATTGTCAGAACTTAGATCGTTTCCAAACAATATTTCTTACTTAAGAAGTATTTAAGAAAACCACCCTTATGTTCTAAAGTGAACTTAAATGAACTTCTTTGACAATTGTTTGAATTTATTATTTGGTTTTATTTAATATCGGCCCTCAGATTTTTTGATATGAAAATTCTCACATTCTAAAACTTTTTCGGAAGAAATTCCTCATATTTTTTTTACATTCTTTCGTAGAAAAATTTTACATTAAAAAAATATCAGAGGGGCAATTCTATAACTTTTTAACGACAAAATTTGGTAGTTAAATTGTCAAGTTTTCATACTAACAGCTTAACTACGGAATTTTGTCGTTAAAAAGCTAGAGAATCCCATTACAGTTTCAGAGTCATATTTTTATAAAAAAAATCACATTTCTAAGCAAAAATTACGCCATTTAAAATATTTTTATGTGCAAATTCATAAATGCTTTTTAAAGCTATGAAATAAATAAATTTTGTATGGAAAATTTGTTTTGTAAACCTCCTATAACTTTATAAAGCATTTATGAATTTACATATAAGTGTTTTTTCCTATTATTTAAGAAAAATTGTAGACAAATTAAATATCTTTAAATATTTTCCAGTGTTTTTATTTTTTTTTATTCGAATAAAACTGGCGTTTTTAGAAACATTTACGGTGGGTCTGATACTGTAGGTTTAACTTTTACTTAACTATTAAATAAAAGAAAATGTCAGAAAATTGTATACAAAACAACAAGCATTAGTTATTAATTAAAAATTTGTTTTAAATTTGACAAGTAAATACAAGCAGATTTCAAAACTATTAAATAGTTTTTGATTAATTGTAAATGTAATATTCAAAGTATGTTAATTTTAATTTAAAATTTAATACACAATAGACGTTTTTTTCTAATCACTTGGATTTAATAAATCCAAAAAGTATTTCTAAAAGTTCTCAACAGATGGGGTTAGATTCTTCCTATTTTAAAAAAATTTTCTGTCCGACACTTCTTTCACCCTAATTTTTATTACCGAATTCGATGATGAAGGATTTTACTTTAACTTTTAATTTATAATTATATTTTACATAAAACAGCGATAAACAGTCTGCATTTTCAGTTTTATCACTTCAATTTATATTTTTACACAATTGAAAAATTCCATTGCAATATTTAATATTCACTAATTGGATTTAATTAAATTACTTACTGTAGAGTGAAAAATTGCCATTTCTATTTGAGCTATTTCTCCATGTCCAAGATGAAAAATATGTATTTGGTGAGGTGTAGATTTTTTTTTCTAAACATATTTCATAAAAAAAATTTAAGAAAAACCTTTTATTTGTTAGTTTTTCAATTTTTTTGTTTCTCTTTTAATTTTCATTCGTATTTTTTTCAGACATTAAATTAATAGGCTGTTTCATATATTTGTGCTTTTATTGTGGATTTATTAAATGCAGCTTTTTTTGGATTTAATAAATCCATTTTTTGTATGAAAAATTCTAAATCCAGATGATTAAAAAACACGCTAAATATCAAAAATATTCGGACGGTCCTATGCTCCTTGTGGAAATTATCTGAGAATTTTGTGAAAATCTTCATTTTAGTTATTAAAAGTATTATACTAGGGATGCCAAACGGGAAATCCCGAAATCCCGGGATTTTCGGGATTGGCAAAATCCCGAATCCCGGGTTTATTTCTCAAAAATCCCGGGATTTTCTTATTTTTTAATATTAATATAAACGCAAATAAACAAAGTGAGCAATTTTAAATTACCTACGTTTTTCTTGAATTTTCTCATATTGACAAGAAATTGATGCCAAGATATTGGTAAAATTATAAATCAAGTTGATTATTCGAGTAAACTATGCAAAGACTTTGCAGAAAAATTTGAAATTTTGGTAAACAATATTAAGTTTTTGAGTAATACATGCGAAAAATCAAGTTTGTTTGTAATTTTACCGATTTATTCTTCCAAGCGAAATTCGATTTCTGAAACCTAATTTTGGCTGGGTCTGTAAGTTTGAATTCTTCCATGAAAACATTTGATAACGATAAGCAAATAACTTTGTTGCTGTAATTACACGATTTAGTGTGCAAGGTTATCGCAACGAATCTGTTTTAAAATCTGCTTACAAAATACTGGGCGCAAGTGTACTTAATGACAGGCCTTCAGCCAGAAAAATACAAACGGGAAAGCGATGGCAAGGTATTTTAACAGGTGGTACAAGCACTGACAAAAATTGCTTTCCCATTTCCAATATGATAACGTCAATAGACAAAATGACCGACAGTTCAAAAAGCGCCGGAAAAGTACTGGAGAAAGAAAATTTTTAACTTTGGCAAAACGCTGCCGAAACCAATAAATACGTGGTTTGGAATTATATTTTCCAAAATAAAATTTAAAGAAAGTTCATATGTATTTTTTTTTTTTGGCTTTGCCGTGATGTTTTGTAAAACAAATACTGGCAAAACGATTTTTGCAAACGCTGGCAAAGCGTCCCAAATGAGTGTTCCGCCAGTCATTTATTTTTAATATCGCGGTTACCCAGTTACTTGATTTTTTGTACCACTGTCAATTTTTGACTGAGATGTTTCAATATTCATAAAATGTACCACATTTTTAATTAACAACTATTAAATAATTATAAAACGCTTTATTCTATAAAAAAAAAATTAGTAACATCCCTACGGGAAATTTTAACAAACTGTCACCGAACTGGCCCCTTTATATGAAATAGACTGGTTACTTTTACATGGCGTTGTCATAGGAGGGGGAAATTGACCCCTTGTGACATGTCACAAGACAAATCCCAGGACAGGTCCCTGAACTTTGTTTTTTATGAGAGTGATATATAGATATACATATTTAATTGTCATTACATAAAAGTACCTACGCGTTTGCTTAAAATTTCGAAAATAACTCAATAACTAAATTAATTTTGATCAAGTTTATATTCATTTTGTTTATTATTAAGAAATTTATTGAAAGGAAATTATCAACACATGCTATCAAAATACCTGTACTATCTTTTAAGACCCCTGGTCTTGTTGTACGGGTTAACAAATAAATAAAATAAAATAAAATAAAGCATATAGCATGGAATTATTAAACTGACAATTTGTTTTTATTTATCAGGACGCATAATTGTAAATAATAAAGGTATTAATTTAAAGTATTTACGCCTCGTATACTGTGTATATGTTGTAAGTTTAATGTCGATTAATGTCAAAACTAGTTTACGAGCCCTCGTAAATAGACGCTTACATTTTTATGTGTAACCTTTTTCGTATTTATACACACATTTGAATCTTGTCAAAAATAAAATTATTTTCTATTGTTTTGTTTGTTGTTTTTTATTATCTGTTTTATTTGTTTTTAAATGATACAAATTTAAGAAAATTCTGTGTTTAATTTATGAAAAGATCAAAAAATTGGCTAAATAGTTTTAAAAGGTGCGTTCATTCAAATAAACAGGTAAAGTTACAAATATACGTGATTACAAAAATACACGGTTTACGAGGGCATAAATGCAGTTAGATGAATACCACTAATGTATGAATATTTCATCCTGGTATTTTGGAATAAAAATGCCCCGAGAAACAGTATTTACTAAACCTGTCAATCTGGCAGCACTTCACTTAAGCATAGTGAAAGTGGTTGGTGTCGCTGCTAAGAAAGTAGTTGTTGTCTTGGCTAAGAATGTGGTTAGTGTCTTGGCTATGAATACTCTGGATTAGTGCTGGTAAAAATATTAGTATTGGGTATCGAGTATTTGTCTATTTTTTTGGGTAATCGATACTCAAAACTACTACTCGATATTTTCAGAGTTGCACTTTGGACAGACAAAATATATAAAAATGTGACTCCGCTAAAATATTTAGCACAAAAATGTGACTCTGCTAAAATATTTGTCACAAAACTACAACTCTGCTAAAAGAAAAAATCAGAAGTAAAATATTTAAAATAATATGTTAAAAAACTATGAAAACGCGATGAATAGTTGGTGAAAATGTTTGAAAATATGTTTATAAATTTAAATATTGAATTATCATAAACATTTTCAAAGAATTTTACCACAAAATTTTAAAAAATTTCAAATTTAAAAACCGTTAAAAGTATCGAGTAGTATCGAGTATCCAAATCAAAAATATCGAGTAGTATCGAGTATTGAAAAGTAACCGAATTTACCAGCACTACTCTGGATGCTTCTGGAATCCTCTGGTTTGTTCTACAACCATAAGTAACAATCTGGGGCTGCTAGAACCTTCGAGCTTGGTGTCTCTGGAACTTTCGAGTTCGTTCTACTATTACAGAGATTACAGCTTAGTTTTGGAGAGTCAGTGTCTGAATTGAGATTGGTTATTTTGATTGCAATAGACAAGAACCTGGTTTATCTAAAGGAGATAAACCAACGTTTTTAAAAGGTAAAAACGTAGCAATATTTATAAAAAAGAACTGAAAGATACTGTACCACATAACATCTAGTGAATAGTAGCTTTGAATTGGTACGTCAAAATTCTTAAAAATAATTTTAATTTTTGTTACATGAATTGAAGGGCTTAGTGTAAAAACATGATAAGCCACATGATTTCATAAATTGAGTTTATGTGTTCATTGTATTACCTAATACCGTAAAAACATCCACTGAAAATATCTAAGCCATATTGCAATAAATTTCGGATCTAGCGTAAAAGCTACTTTTTACAATTCGATTTTATTGTGAGAATTTTCTATTCAATTTTCCACACTTATAAACTACACCTCTAAACAAAAAGATAAATTCTGAAGAAAATATAAGCGGAAATAAAGTTTTTTGTGAAGATAATGATAGTAGTATGGTGGACAAAGGTTTTCTGCCAACTGATGATGAAGTAATTTCAGAAACCAGCGATATGTGATTTATATTAACTTTTGTGGCTTATTAAGTTATTGACGAAATTTTTAAAGATATTTTTATTTTGAAAAATCGTAGGTCCTTTTCAGGGCTATCATACTTAGGATACTTTTACTCAGAATGTATGCAAAACTACTATCAGATATCCGTTGCTGGACCACCACTTATTTCAAAAATGTGGATTGTCAAGTTATTGCGGAACTATTATCAGAGATTCCTCTATTTTGAAGGAAAGGTAGATTTGTTGTAGTACTGTAAAAATTTAGATACTTGTGATAAGTGCTATGTTAAAACCTCTAGCACAAATTCGTCGCTTTAAGAATGGAAGATAGTGCAAACCGTTATTTTAAAATTATGTGTCTTATCAAATTATAGCAGAAATTTTATTAAGAATTTTTCTATTTTGAAGAAAAGGTTGCTATTTGCTGGACTTTCATAGACTACATACTTGTAAAAAGTGCTAAGGTAAGATATCTATATAGAAGTTTACTATTTTACTTCATCTGCTACTTTTCTCGTTCAATTTGATGTTGTTTAAAATATTTATGTCGTATTAGTAAAAAATACATTTATTTATTTATTTATTTAGTTAAGTCTATGGATTTTAAATCCTTACAGACTATATTATTTAAATTAATTACAAACAATATTATTTAATTTAATTACAAACAATATTATAAGGCTATGTATTTAAAAACAAGATAATACTACGTTTAATGACACTAACACTCAAAGAAAAGTCAATAAAATTATACATCTCATTAAAATCTCTGCATATTCTACCAAAAGGATCAGAATTTGCGTAATTTGTTTGAAAGACCTGAAGAACAATGGTGTAAAATTGCGAGTTGATCGTTGCGGAACGTTAAATTTAACATTATTAAGCAGGAATTCAGAACAAACTTTACCATTAAGCAAATTAACTAAAAACGTAATGTTAAGCATTTTTCTTCGGCTTTCTAGTGTAGGCAATTTAACTCGTTCAAGTATAACTGAATAGGATGGAAGAGCTTCAGAAGGGTTCCAAGTTGAGTTCCCTAAGCAGAACAATAAAAATTGTTTTTGGACAGATTCTATTCGATTTATGTGAACATCATAATCAGGATCCCAGATAATAGAACCATATTCGATGATTGGTCTTACCAAAGGTGTGTATAACTGCTTTGTAATTATAGGATCAGTGAACTCCTTTGCCCAACGCTTTATAAAAGCAAGTACTCCACGAGCTTTGTTTATCATTGACGTAATGTGTTTTATAAAATCTAATTTTGAATCAAGTAAAACACCAAGATCTAAAATCTCTTTGACTAATTCAAGTTGACTGTCACCAAAAGTATAGAAACCAAGAGAATTCCATTTTCTGGAAAAACGCATGTGCTTGCATTTTGTTAAATTAAGTTCCATGAGGTTAATATTACACCAGTTATAAAAGTTATCCAAGTCAAGTTGAAGATTGAGCATTTCCGAAGGTTTTTTGTAGCTTAAGAAGATTTTTAAATCATCGGCATACATTAATACATTACAATTGTGTATTGCACACGGCAAATCATTTATAAAAAGTGAGAATAAGATTGGACCAAGGTGGCTTCCTTGCGGTACTCCAGAATTGACGATGGTGCCCTTGGATGTTGTATTATTAAAACGAACACTTTGTTTCCTACAGAAAAGGTATGACTTGAGCCAGCGAAGACTGTTGTTAGTAAACCCATTAGTGAAAGTTTACTAAGAAGAAGACTATGGTTGACCTTAGCAAAAGTTTTACTGAAGTCTGTGTATATAACGTCCGTTAATTGACCATTATTAAATCCATTATTTACAATAGTGGTAAGTTGTAAGATATTTGTCATTGCTGAGCGACCTTTTCTAAAGCCATGCTGAAAAGGTGACAGTAATGAAGATGCTTGATGGGAGATACAATCAGTTATGCACTTTTCAAATAGTTTAGGGATAGCACTTAGTTTAGCGATACCTCTATAATTTGATACATTTGATTTGTTTCCAGACTTAAATAGCGGAATTATGTAAGATTCTTTCCACAATTGAGGAAAGTAGCCATATCAATTGATAAGTTAAATATTATTGATAAAGGTGTGGCAAAAGCATTAGCACAGTTAGTTAATATACAGCTTGGAACACCATCAGGTCCACTGTGGAAGGATGATTTTACGCTTTTCAAACTGGTTACTATTTGGGAAGTTATAACGGGAGAAAATGATATTGCCTGGTGTTCATCAATCGCGTAAGGGTAATTATTGGAGTTGTTGTGTTGAGCATCAGAACATGTAGTTGCAAAGAAGTCAGCAAACATGTTACTTATTATTAAATCATTACTAGATTCATGATTTAAGTACTTCATTGTATTTGGAAATCCTGTAGATTTCCGTTTAGAATTTACGAATTTATAAAATGACTTAGGATCAATTTTAAATTTAACCTTCATATCGTTTAAATAATTATTGTACAGCTTCATTTTTAGTAAATTATATTCGGTACGTGATACAGAATATTTACCATAAGTACAAGATGATCCGGATTTTTTATATTTTTTGTAAAGTTTGTTTTTTATATTTTTTAGTCTGGATAGCTGTCTGAGCTCCAGGGAGGGCCTGACTGTTTAAACACAGTGATTTTCGGAACACATTCATCTAAATATTCAAAAGTAATCAAAAAATAATTCGACTACTTTCAAAGATTACTTTTGATTGTTTTTGATTATTTTTTTTATTTTGCGAAATTATGGCAATACTGTCACAAATAAATTTTTCTACATGAAATTCTACCAGTATTTTATGCTAGTTTTTTTTTTAATTTTTTGTTATTATTATTGTTGATCGATTTGATAATTGATAACCTGTTTGCATTCTTCATAATTCTGCATTCTTCTCAATTTCTTGTATATGTATTTGAAAGCAATTGCTTGCGGGACTTATTGCCGACTTTAATACGTCCTTTTGTTTTTTACTTCAATTGTACTCTATTTGTATAAAGTATATATTTTTTTACGTGAGCTTATGAGTACATTTATCTTGTTTTTTACTTTAAAGATTTGACTTTGCAGATGATGAAATTGAAGTAAGTCCTTCTCCACAAGAACAGATTAAAGTTAAAATATCTGTTCTTCAGCTATTTAAATGATAATGCAAGTGCTGACGAGATTTGGCAAAAATATGATTTACTAAGGGATGCATTTATTTTTTTTAACACGCCCTTAAAGTCTTCAGCTCCAGTTGAACGACTGTTTTCTTTTGCCGGGATCGTCAACAGTCCAAGGCGGCAATCATTGTCTGATTTTTCTTTTGAAAATTTAGTTGTAATGAAGGCCAATTGTAAATATATGTAAATTATAAAACTTTTTTTTTGTGAATTGGATGTAGTCTGAATGTATTTGTTTCTCTTTATTATTTTTTCACGTATTTTTCCCTTTGTTGTTGATTTAGGATGTACTAAAATTGTTATTGATTGTTTTGTTATTGAAGTGAATATACCTATATTTTGAATACAAAACTATCTAATTTTGTTTTATTTGTTCAGAATTTATTTACGTTCTAAACGCAAATTTTTCAAAATAAAATGTATGTATAAAATGATGTAAATTCAAAATTTTTAAACAATAATCTAAAATAATCAAAAATAATCCTTGAAAGTAGTCAATTATGTTTTTGATTACTTTTGATTATTTTTGATTATTTTCTCGTAATCCTAATTAATCTTGATTATTTTTGGACTATTTGTAATCATAATTAATTAACAATCAGGAATTGTTCAAAAGAGAATTATGTAATCAAACCATTATTTTTAAAATGTAATCTAATTGATTACTAATCGTAATCCAAATTTAACAGCTCTGATTTGAACTAATAGTAGTTGTGGAATTATTAGTAGAAGATTTTTCCGCTGACAACAAAGTTACAGAACTACCAGGAATATTCGTAGTTGAAGTATTAGTAGAAAATGGAATTTTCACAAACGGAATTAAAGCACTAACTGGAGTAGTTGAAGAAGAAGCGGGATCATCGGGTTTATCTTTATTTTTCCTGGACGATTTACGTCGTTTTGGAGAAGACTGTGGCGGAGATTTAAGAGTATCGAGCGACTTAAAGTCTTCAAAAAGCTTACCATATGCCGAAATACGCTCTGAAAGCTGAGACGCTTCATTTTTAATTTCCAGAAAATTATCTTTTGTTCCCTTGAAAAAACGATAAAAGCTTACACCGATTTTTCTACAGTCTGGACAACACCAATTTAGGCCCTTATATTTGTAAACAGCTTCAGCAACAGTTACAGTAAGACCACTACATTTAATGTGACAGAGTTCATGACATAACCAGCAACATATCATTCTTTCGTAATCACTTTCGATTGTACAACCTTTAGTTAAACACGCCATAATTTGGTTTATTTCAATATGTATAAAGCTGCCTACACACTAGGGAACATACTTAAAAAAAGAGAGCATTTTTTGTGAATGTGTGAGTGCTTTTGTGTGTGTGTGCGTGTTGAGAGCGTGCGTTTCGTGTTTACAAAATTTTTTGATATTTTTTGTTCCCTCAACCATGTTCCCTAGTGTGTAGGCAGCTTAATAAAATAAACACTATTGTTGTTATTGTAGTAAAAAGAGAGCAAGAACTTGTTTGTCTTGTTTATTATTGAAAGGTTTGTTGTTATTGTTTTTTTATATTATCTGTTTATGCTTTGTTGTATGTAGTGTTTGATGATTTTAGAATTTTAGTTTAATAAAAAGTTATTTTAAATAGATTAAAATTGAAATATAATTTTCACAATTAATTAAACGAAAAATCAATATTGTTTTAAGGTTTATTGTTATTAAAATAATATTTTTTAGCAAAAGGTTTATAAAAATGTGATTTTATTTTAGGAAATTTAATTTTTTCTACGGAGCAAATTTAAAACACGTCTTAATACTAACTAAAGTAGGAGAATAAACAAATATTCTATGCAAAAAATAGAAACAAGTAAACGGCAAGTCTTAAAAAACGTAGAATATAATAAAAATCCCTACGACAGCACATCGATAGATGATAGTTTATAATTGCGATAGTGGTCTTAAAAAATCTTTTATCATAGTATTTTCCCAATAATGAGTGTATTCACAGTTCATGTTATTTTAAGTAGTAAATTAGCATTTATCGTAAATTTGACAACTTTCTATGGGTTAAACTTAAAAAATTCTCATGGGACATATATTTTTTTTTTTTTTGATGGACCAACAAAAGCTATATTCCACTGGGTCCCTGTATTAACACATCATTCTCCTCAGCAAATTTCGAAGATGTAAATGTGATAAAAATTAATTTTTAAAAAGTAACATCAGAATGTTATTTAAAATACCATACATGGAAACAGGGCTTTGATCATAATCAATTTCTGTGTCACTAGTATTTTTTTACTGTCTTCTAGTCCTGCGAAACACCTAAAATTTCTTCAAAATACAAAAATTTTGAATAAAGTTTCTGCAATAACTTGATAAGCCACACTATTTTAATAAAACGGTTTTTACTGCCTTCTAGTCTTCCAGCGAGGGATATATAGTATAAGACTTACTTTAGCACTCGTAAAATGTATATAGAGAACAAAGGTCCTGCAAATCACCTAAACTTTCTTGAAAATAAAAAAATGTTTGATAAAGTTTCGGCAATAACTTGATACGCCACACTTTTTATTTGAAACAATGGTTTCTGCTTTGCTCCTGGTATCCATCGATGGATATGAGGTATTAGTCTTCCTAAAACACTTATTACGTCCATCAAGAGTATTATTTAATTAAAAGCTGATTTTACACATTTTTTTTAAACTTTAAAGGCGATTATTTCAATATTTTTATTTTGTGGCTTATCAACAGTGTTGCCAATTTAGCATATTTAATGCTAGATTTAGCATTTTTCAAATCATTTAGCATGAAAAAAATGTATCTAGCATATAGCATTTTTTCAGCATTTTTCCAAAAAAATTTAGCATATTTTTTGCATTTTTTACAGTATTATTTTGTGTTTTTTAGAATATTTTGCATTAATTTGAATTTTTGCTATAAAAATATTATTGATGTTGTTTTCGATATAAAAACGCAACAAACAGTATTAAATAAACCTTTTTCAGGGTTCTCGTTTATCTTTACTAGCGAGCGTTTATCTTTAGCTTTGCTGGTAAAGCTAATTCGAGTACGCTGAATTCAATAGTGATAGCCGTTTTTCAAAGTTAGCGCTCGTATTGGCGATATTCGCAATTTTTGATAAAAAAAATAATTTAAGGAATAGAGTTTAAAATAGAATTACAAAATATTGATAAGGTTCATTTTTAATCTCTGGAATTTTTAGTGATTAGTGAGGGTAATGTGGATAGCGTTTGTGATAAATAGCGTTTTCCTGTCTTTTAGGAATTTTAGTGAATTTTGATTTTTTTTTCTGTAACACCTGTAAACTTTTTCATTTAATCATACCAAAAATCTTACAATGTAAACTAACACCACAAAAAGTAATAAACCTGACCGTGAAAATTATTTTTTTTTAAAGAATTTCATGAAGAAAAGCCCAAAGATGCAGAAATTTGAAAACGGGAAACAAAGCATGCAATAAAAACCATTAAATTAATTTGGAGTAGACAAATTAAGGCAGAATGGGAAATTTATATTATATTTATACCCCTCAATTAGGGTTTATGTCCAGGGAATTCCCGGGAATCCCGCCCTTTTTTGAATCCCGCAATCCCGGGAATTTTGTGCGGGATTTCCCGGGATTTTTTTTAGTCTTTTAAAGTAGTTTTAGCTAGTTTTATTGCAATTTTAGAAGCTTTATTTAAATTTAAAGCATTGCTTTTTTTAAATTAATTTAAATAAGGAATATTTAAAATTAAAAAAATATGGTTTAAAATTTAATAATTAAGCCAAATTGTTTTTGGATGCCAATTGAATTTGGTTTAGTTAAACCGAAAAATATTATATTAGCAATTACCAAATTTACAAACTAAAATACTTGTGCTTCGGGAATTTTTTTCTTCTTTAACATGATGATATTTGTTCAAATAAAGTAATATTTATATAGGCTGTTTTAAACTACAAGATTCTCGGAAAGATTTTGCAACCTTGCCTATAAGTTTTGCACGTGTACTGAAGTAAAATCGTACCGAAAATCTTATAGTGTAAACCAGCCTTATACAACATTTCAACATCATTATTTCAGTTCCAAATACCTCCAATAAACTAGGGATTAAAGTTAAAAAATAATAATTTTTTCGTATTTTCAATTAACATAAGTATTTTGAGTTTCTTTTACTTCAAATAATTTCATTTAAAGTTCAATTGCTATTCCTTTATTTTAAATATATTTTTTAAATATTATTAATTTTTAAAATAATAAATACATCAGATGCTTTTTCAAATTATTTTGAATTTTTTAAATGCTAATTTAAAATTCAACTAAATATGAAAATTAAATAATTTCTTTTTAAGGAGTTGTGGCATAAAAAATTTATATTCAAGAAAACTAATTAAATAAATGAATGTTATTTTAGTTTGACTCAAGATCATAAATTAATATTACTTTCTGTTTAAATTATTTTCAAATAAAGAAAGATGATACAATTTTTACAAATAAATTACAAAGAATAAAAATTATTGAAAAAATTCGATAAGACCAGCAAGGCAGAATGCGCATTTTTGGCTTTCGCTACAAAGCCATCATCAGTGCCTTTCTTTGATTTGAAAATAATTTAAACAGAAAGTGATATTAATTTATGATCTTGAGTCAAACTAAAATAACATTCATTTACTTAAAACTAATTTAAGTTATGAAACTATTTAATATTTTAGTGTCTACTTTTATAAAACAATTTAGGCGAATTTGCCTAAAAATTTCTGTGAAAAATGCTCACTTTTAAAGTTTTTTATAAAACTTATTCTAGACGGATACTTCTGAAAATCTGCATAGAAAAAAACAAAATATCTAGAAATAGAAATTTTTGGATTTAATGTATAAGAAATATTTAAGCAAAAAATTGAATTTAGTTCTGACTATAAAACTGGTCCGACAGAAGTTTGCCCCCATTAACAATTCCAATATATCCTGAAAAAAGGGATCAAAATAATATAACCGTGTCTTTCACTTTTCTATATCAATTCGTTTAACAGCTTAAACCGCGAAATTAATATTTAGTTAATATATTACTAAGAGGTTTTTTTTAATTAGGACGGCCTTCCATATAAATATATTACATAAAAACTAATTCACGATTTAAATTGTTAAACGAATTGACTTGGAAAAAGTGGAAGACATGGATATGTAGCCCTCCTTTCAGAACATTTTCTCATGGATACAACCAAAAGATGAACTTTGTCGAACGGTGTTTAACCAAAAAGTAGTTTTTCAAGTACAATATATGTCGAATTTATGTATTTTCTAACGAGCGGGAATTCCCGGGATCCCGGGAAATTCCGAAAAAAATCCCGCTGTCCCGGGAAATGAAAAAGTCCGGGAAAAGAAAACCCCTACCCTCAATTCATAAATGCTTTGTAAAGTTATAGCAGGTTTACAAAACGTTATTTGCATACAAAATTTGTTCCATAAACCTCCTATAATTTTACAAAGCGTTTATGAATTTAGGGGATATATTATATTTTAGAAATAAAACATTTTGGAGTACTTTTGTTAATCGCATGTAACTTTTTGAGATAAAATATTTTCAATGACACAGTTGGGAAATCAAATACATAATAACAAACTTATTTTAAAATAGGGCATACACGTTCAATATTATTGATCAATTTTTCAAAAATCAACCAATCAGCACATTTTATTTCTAAATACTTTGTTCTGATTGGTTGATTTTAAAAACATTGATCAATAACATTGAACGTGTATGTTTGCCTTAAAAGATTTTTTTTTTTTTAAGAATCAACTTTTGAATTGTTTTTAATTTATATTTGATATAATTTTAGTTAATAAAATGAACTGAATTCATAATCATAGACGACTTATTTCCAGTTTAATTTTAAAAAGTCTGCTTTCTGCGTTCAATTGGGCTACTTGTTTAAAATGTCATCGGAAAAAATTTGTTCTAAATGTTACAAAAACATTGGTAAAGACTGTGCTATTACATGTGAAATTTGCCTATGTAAATTTCATACATTCTGTGCTAAAGTAGATAGTGAGGGTGCTGTAAACGCCCTTTGCACCTTTGTTAATATTGTTTATAATTGTGACAATTGTTTACAAACATCCAGTGACCTAATAAGGAAAATCAGTTTATTAACATATGAAGTGGAACAATTAAAAACATTATTCGCTCAATTTGTTAATAATAATGATAATAACAAAAATAACAATAATAGCAACAATAACAACGTTAAACCTCTGTCTCATCGTAGTTTGCCTTTACCAAAAACCGGTTTGGCTTCTAATTTGATTTTTGCTAATTCCTCACAGACAAGTTCCTTTAATGTTGATGCAAATAATGTAGTCTCTCAATCTATTGTTCGTAATAATAATAATGATGTTACTACTAAAAATGTAGAGATCATTAATAAACATGATGATGTAGTTGTGGCTACTCTTAATAAGCCTAGTGGTGTTGTTAATGCAGCAGTTTTAAATGCTGAAAACGTTGTTTTTCCAACTGATAATATTCAGAGTGTTGCTCCTGTTAATGACAATGATAATGCTACTGTTTCGGTTATAAACGTGGATAATGTTGATAATGATAATTTTAAAGTTGTGACTAAGAGAAAGAAGTCTAATAAATCCCGTAAAGTCATTGTTGGGCATAACAATAATTGTGAATTAGATGTTGTGGTTAAAATGAAATGGGTGCATTTATCCTCTTTTAAACCAACGGTTACTGAGGATAATATAATTGATTATGTTGCTAAGCATCTTGACATAGATAAAACACATTTATTATGTCACAAACTGGTGAAGAAGGATGCTTCTTTAAATGATTTTAAATTCATAAATTTCAAACTTGGCATTTCTCCTGGATATTACCAAGAATTGTTTCAACCTGAACTTTGGACGTCTGATATAAAGGTACGGCCGTTTAAGTTTTTTCCAAAACAGGTGGCGCCGGAGCGGATCATCTAACAGCCACCAATAATGATTGCAATACATTAAAAATGTATTATCAAAATTTCTCTGGAATGCGGACTAAATCAACGTTATTTAATATCTTCACTTCTCAATGCGACTTTGATGTTTTCATTATCACTGAAACTTGGCTTAATACTGACTTCTATGATGAAGAATTCTTCAACCCATTCAAATATGTTGTCTATCGTAAAGATAGAGATAAAGTGAAAACCGGCTGTAGTAAAGGAGGTGGTGTCTTAATTGCAGTCAAGAAATCGTTGTGTTGTAAAGCAATTCCACTAATCAATCATGACACATTGATCGATCAAATATGCGTTTCTATTAAGGCGGTAACTGGTGATCTCTATATCTGTGCTTCTTAAATTCCACCGAAAAGCTCTGATGATTTGTATGCTGCTCACTCTTCAAATATTGTGCACCTAGCCGAGAGTTTTAATTATGGTGATAAATTGTGCTTATTGGGTGATTTTAATTTAACGGATGTCTGAAATTCCAAACTCAGATCTTTTTTTGCCTAGTAATCTCAATAAATCTTTCGAAATAAATTTTATTGATTCATCTTTTAGTATAGATTTGCATCAAATTAATACAGTTTTTAATAGATTGAATAAACTACTTGATTTGGTATTTGTTAGCTCGGACTTGAAATACTCATTATGTGAATCTGCTTTTCCTATTTCTCCTTCCACGACTCATCATAGTGCCTTGGAAGTTGAAATAGAGTTCTATGAATATGCATATAATAACAAAATCGATGATGTTCGTTATAATTATTATGATTGCGATTTTAATAATTTAAATTCTATTATTAATGATTTAAATTGGTACAATTTGCTAAATAGTGAAATTGTTTCAATTTGTTATGAACAATTTTTGTTTAACATAGTTAACATTTTTCGCACAAATATTCCTCGGGTTAACCCGAAAGTATATAAACTCCCGCGGTACACTAAAGGTTTAAAGAAGTTGAAAAATCTTAGAAATAAAATTCACAAGAAATTTAAGTCCACAAATAATGCCTCCGACAAAAAACTCTTTCTTCATTACGAGAGAGAATTTAATTTTTTAAACAAGTTTTTATATAACCAGTATATAATGAGCCTAAATAATTCAATTAAGGAGAATCCTAAGCAATTTTGGACTTTCATAAATTCAAAGAGGAAAAATTCCACAATTCCAGCTTCAATGTCTTACAATGGTTTAACTTCAAACACATTGAAAGGTTCACTTAACCTTTTTGCTAGGTATTTTCAGAGTAATCTTAATGATGATGTTTTTCATAATGGGTTTGACCTAAATTCTATAAATTCATTTTTTTTTTCAATAAGAATGATGTATCTAATTACACAGTACAACAGCCAATCTGGGGGGTGAGAAATTCCAAGTCAGGGTGATGGTACTAGGTCAGTATAGTAAAACCCTCAAAGGGTTTGGCGTTCGTATGTGTCATTTTTTTTTATGACCTTTTAAATTTTTTCCTTATCTTGATGTTTTTTCGCTTAGTTGTAACTCGAGAACCACTTGTCCGATTTTGATGAAACAAATTTAGAAAAATTTAGAATTACAATTTCTTTAATCCGTTCATATAACATTTTTCTTTATAATCAACAGTTTTGCCGGTAAAAATAAATTTGTGGAGAAAAAAAAATATTTTTTTGCCTAAAAATTAAAAAAATTTTTTTTTAAATTCATAAAAAATTTTAATTTTTAGGCAAAAAAATATTTTTTTTTCTCCACAAATTTATTTTTACCGGCAAAACTGTTGATTATAAAGAAAAATGTTATATGAACGGATTAAAGAAATTGTAATTCTAAATTTTTCTAAATTTGTTTCATCAAAATCGGACAAGTGGTTCTCGAGTTACAACTAAGCGAAAAAACATCAAGATAAGGAAAAAATTTAAAAGGTCATAAAAAAAATGACACATACGAACGCCAACCCCTTTGAGGGTTTTACTATACTGACCTAGTACCATCACCCTGACTTGGAATTTCTCACCCCCCAGACAAAAATCCCAAAAATGTTCCATAGTGTTATAGCCCAATTTCTAAATTGACGAATATTGCGAAGGTTTTTGAGCATATCGTCTATGATAAGCTCTTTTTTCGTTTAAAAAATTACATTTCTCCTTCTCAACATGGTTTTATGGCCGGAAGGTCAACGACTACAAATTTTGCGGTTTTCACCCAGTTTTGTGTGTCCCATTTCGAAAAAGGTGTTCAAGTCGATTCTATTTACACAGATTTTGCTAAGGCATTTGACCGTGTACCGCATGAATTGCTTTTATTAAAACTTGGTAAAATTGGTTTCCATTCGGAAATGTTAAGTTGGTTCCGTTATTACTTAACTGGTAGATATTGCACAGTTTCCATTGATGGTGTGTGTTCCGATTTTTTCATTTCAACCTCTGGCATACCGCAAGGTAGTATCCTAGGTCCACTTCTTTTCAATATTTTTATTAATGACATTTGCCATTGTTTTATGAATTGTAATTACCTTTTATATGCTGATGACCTTAAGATTTTTAAGCCTATATTCAATAGCATTAATATAGTTGAGTTGCAGGATGACTTAGATCGAGTGGTGTTGTGGTCTGAACTTAATGGCCTTTTTTTTAACACAGCTAAATGCCATTACATGACATTTCATAGATGCCATCACGTCTTGTTAGCTCAATATTCCATGGGTGGTCAAGTTTTGTCATCAGTTATTGAAATTTTAGATTTAGGAGTAGTATTTGATTCTAAGCTTACGTTTTGTAGTCATTTGAACTACATAGTACCAAAGGCTTATTCTCTCCAAGTTTTATTCGCCGTAACACTGGTATTCTGTTTGATTATCATACTAAAAAAATTTTATATTCATCATTTGTCCGTTCTAGACTGGAATACGCTTCATTCATTTGGAGTCCTAATGCTAATACCCACATTAACCGTGTGGAAAGAATTCAAAAAAAATTCATAAAGTTTACCTTTTCTTTTTTGAATTTTTCAACTCCCTTTACATCTTATGAGCACAGATGTTCTTGGATTTCCTTGAAATCTCTTGAATCTCGTAGGAAAATTACGGCTTTATTATTTTTGCAAGGCATTTCCTCTGGTGTAATTGATTGTCCTGATTTATTGCATTTAATTAAAATTATAGTTCCGCAGAGAACACTTAGGCGAAATAATTTCTTCCATGTAGATATTCATAGAACTGATTATGCTTTGAATGAACCAATTACTAAGTCAATGAGGTTATTCAATAATCATTGTGAAAATTTAGATTTAAGTATTTCTAATTTTAAGTTTAAAACTCTTTTAAATAAATTGTTATAAATAATTAGTTTTAGATATAAGTTGCTAGTCTGTAAGGATAATATTGTATCCATAGACTGAAATAAAGGATAATAATAATAATAATAATAATAATAATAATAATAATAATAATAATAAATACTTCTTTTTTTTAACAAATTGCAAAATTTTTTTAAAAAATTTTTTTATCATATTTTTAGCATATTTTTTTCGTTTTTAGCATTTTTATCAAAAAAATCTAGCATTTTTCCCTAAAAAAGTTTTGGCAACACTGCTTATCAACTTATTGCACTAAGCCCTTCAATTGTTCTTTTTTGTTTTTAATTATAGTAAAAATAACATATTTTTTCATTGTTCAATCGATTTCTGGCTATTTTTTACAATTCTTGTTTAGTTTATGGGTGAAAACACATTCGGATTTACCATCTCCGATTTGAATGAAATGCGCTATGTAGTGTGGTACACTTCAAGAGATCAACGATGCATACATTTTGGTGTCCGGACCTTTTCGGTTTCCGAAATATGACGTCACGAAAATTGGACAACAAAACGACAAAATTAGACTAAAGTATGATTACAAAAACGACAATAACTTAAAAACGATTCAAGTTATTTAAGGGCGATTTAAGGCCGTAATCGCAAGTTGAAAAATAAGGTCCACCCTAAGGTAACTACACTAGGGCTACAAATGATACTTAGGGACACGGTTTTGGCTATAACTCAGAAACCAATCGAGATACCACCTTAAATTTTTCATACAAATGTAGAAGAGAGTTTAACAATAACACAGTACAACACTAAAAATGCATCGGGCATGCGACATATCAATTCTGATAGATTTTAGAATGAGTATCACGAATGTGAACACCAAATTTTAAAATTAGCTCTAGTTTTTGAAATATTCGCAAATTTAATTTTTAGCAAAGTCAGTTTTTTCGTTAAAATTTCTTATTTATTCATATACCTGCCTAAACTACGGATAAAGTTTAATATGGTTTGAAAGTATAGACTTTGGGCTTTTAGAACACCACTCTAATACATTTTCATGTAAGTTTACCCTATTTATAGTAGGTATCTTTTCTCCTACTATTATTAGGGTAAAAATACATTTTGTTAGTAAATTCAAATATTTACGCACATTATATGTGAAATCATTGCACACAATGTGTGTAAAAATACGTTTTAAAGTGTCTAAAAATGTTTAGCAACATACTCCTTTCATGTAAATTTACATGTTATGTGTCTGAAAACACATACGTTAACGAGTAGAACTGCACTATAAATGCCTAGACCTACCATACCATATATGCAAATAATTAGTTTTCCAAATACTTTATTTTTAAATTTCTTTACCATTTAGTATGTATACAGTTACACAAATTACACGGTTTTTTTTAAATCTATTAACAAATTTGTTTTTAAAACTTTCTTTAACACAATCCACCAATGGTCTTAATTACAGAAAAAGGGGCGAATCCTACAGAGTTTCTGATGATGAGAACGGAAATACTCTGGGAAATTTAAAAGTGAATTTAGGGTAGTATGCTACAGAAATTACAATTTTGGCTAACTATAGAAACATATCGTGGATGAACGGATATTACTCGATTTCTGAAAGCACTATCGTAAAGCACTAGACTTTAGCAATAAAGGACATACAGGTCATATAACCTAAAGGATAGGTTTAAAATTGCATAAGTTAGGTTAAACAATCATAAATGCTCACTTAAAAAAATGAGGAATCCCAAACTTTGTTGTATGAAATGGGTATTGTCCCTGGATTATACATAAATTAAAAAAAAAAACTTAATCAGCGATTAACATTCTGCGAACAAATATATTAATGCAAAAATTCTCCTTTATTAAATTTTTTTTCGCGATTTTTTTTTATTGTATAAAATGGATATTATAGTCCCTAGATTTTGAATTTTAAAACCCGCACTTAAAAAATTGCAAAATAATGGCGGAACGCGAAAAAATATTTTGTGGTAGCCTTTTTCGAGTTCCGCCATTATTTTACAATTTTTGAAGGGCGATTTTTTAAAATTCATATTCTAGGGACTATAATACCTTTTCGTCCACTAAATTTTGGCTGCTGGTTGCAAAAAAAAAATTGCGAAAAGGAAAATTTTCCATCAAAATATTTGTTTGCGGAATGTAAATCGCCGTTTACGTTTTTTAATTAATTGTTTGTACCATGAAGCCATTTTTCGCGTTCAGCGAATTTTTTTGCAATTTTTAAAGTTTGGTTTTTTTAATTCATAATTGTAATACCAATATCATATTCCAAAGTTTGGTGCTTAGTTTGCAAAAACAATCACGCAAAAAAATGTTTCCAGAATGGAAAATTGTTGCATCATTATATTCGTTTGCAGAATGTTAATGGCTGATTGTGTGTGTTTAACAAATTTTTTCTACCAGAAGGTCTTTTTTCGCCTCCCACTATTGTTTTGCAATTTTTTAGGAGTGGTTTTTATAAATTAATAATCTACGGACTATAATACTAATTTCATACACCAAAGTTTGGTGCTCAGTTTGCAAAAAAAATGGCAAAATTTTTTTTACAAATTTGGGCTCAGAGCCCAAAATTTTGCTTGGTTCTTTTTTTAAAGCTTTTGGAAGCTTGCTCATTTTAGAAGGCTCATTATTTGTTTGCTTATGAGCTGGCTGATATTAAGAGCAGCTCCTTCTATATGGGCTCCGAGGTTTTCTTAAAAAATTAGCAAGTCTTTGGACCTTTCAGGGGCTTTTTCCATACCTTATTTTTACTTTACTGTTTTTAGGATTTGAAAAAATATTTTAAATTATAAATTTAGCCAAAATTGTAATTTTTTAACAGTACTCTAAATTTGCTCTTATACCGACATCCAGCGGTTCTACTGAACACTCATTCCTTTTAATCATCAGCAAAATCTTTGGATACACTATTCGTGGTCAAAACCACACGATATTTCTAGTCATGATGTGTAATCAAAGTCCGTAGACATGAATCCAAAATTCTTGAAGTATCAGCTTATTCAACACGTTTAATACACATTAGTAATTTTAATATCGGCTAAGAGGTATCCTCGAAATGTTTTGTCATGCCCAGTTTTGTCTTTCAAGATGATCCCTGAAAATGTTTTATTGACTTTTTAAACGCATTGCGATTAATTTCTTTAATTCTCTCTTCCACTAACCTTTTTTCCATACACAAAATTTTTCTTACTATTTTTGCATTATTTGAAGAATTGTTTAAGTTATGCGAATAAATTTCAATAAAAACAATAATTTTCTTTATTTCCAAATAAAATATTATTGACAACTCCTACATAAACACAATAATTGGTAACTTTACATACATGTGCGTTAGGCCGGGTCGATTTGTGGGGAGGCAAAATCGCTCATGGCTCAGGGAAAATCGTATTCTAGGGATCAAAATAAGAAACTTTGCCTAAGGAACCATACCTCTAAAACGAATTCTACTACCCCCCAACTGTTGACTTTTGTCCAGTAGGGTCAAGTTTTGAAAAATCACACTTTGACCCATTTAGAGTGCCCCAATCGAGTCCAAATGTATGACCGACCCCCACTACCTTTGGAGGGCCGATCCACCCATGCCAGTGGCACACCCCCTGGAACTCCCCTGGGGGGTTCCCCATACAAACATTTTAAAAAATCACCATTTTTGGCACTTTATTTTATTATTTTTTATTTATTTTATTTATTTTTATTATTTTATTTATTTTTTCTCCTTAGAAATTTATTTAGTCAGAACATATGTAAATGAAAAAATTAATTTAACTTAGTAATAGAAAAGAAAAAATAAAAAAGTACTGTTTGAAGTCTTTTTTGCTTTCAAGTCTGGGCAATTTCGCACGGCTCTCTAATGTCGTCGCCATAACAGCCTCTACATTTTCCGGTATAACTCGTTTGGAAACGCTAGCTAGCAATTGAACGTGTCGTTCTGTTTCTTGTATGTGTGATGGAATTTTTGGATCATTAAACGGTGGATCATCTTGATTTAAATATTCTTTCAAAGTATCGTATGGAATGCTTCGCGTGAATGGTGGTTCAAATACGTCATTTATGTCATTCATATTGATCATTTCCGTGTAACTTGTGCAATAAAAGTTTATATCTGGTTTTTTATAAGCTCTAAGTCCCGTTGGGTCGTCAACATCGGTTCGATAGCGTAGAATTATCTTGATAGCACAGTCGCGCTTTTCTTTGCTATCATCAAACAACATTGATAACAAGATATTTTCCGAATGCGCATAATATGAATTATCTGTAATTACTTTATTGACAATTTTGCGTAAACGAGGTTCTAGAAATCTTGACCAACTAATGAATTTGAAAAATAATCTACTACCGTACACGACAGAGCTGTAATACTTGATATTGAAGTACATTGGCACATAACATGTAATTATAAATTCAACCAGTATTCTTAAATTTGCATCTGGATTTTCCGTTGTCACATATAATCGTAATAGTCTAGCGGCCTTGGTGAGCCACCGAGAATGTACAATTTTCCCTGGTTTGATGTTTGCCAGATCCACTGAAACCACGCCGCTAGAAATTGCATGGGCCATGTCGTATAAGTACTTGGAATCGGTGTAAAATTCAATTTTTTCTGGAGCAGGGGGCATATTTTTCAACTCAATTTTCTGAAAGCCGTCCACCACCTGAAAATATATAAAAATAAAACAATTAAAAACGGTTGACAATTATAATAAATGAGTGATAGCAATAACTTACCGGAAGAGTTTCACAAGTTTCGATTTGACGGCTCAATTTTCCGGTTGCCGATCTTGGTCCAGTGCTGGTTGATTTATCCAAAGCTTCAAACAAATGCCGAAACGGAAGTTCGTTGAAGTGTAGAAGGCAAACGAACCAATGCAATGGTCTTTTTAACAGCAATTCGAATCGTCGTATAATTCCACCGTTTGGGCCAGTGTTTGTTGGCTCACCGTCAGTGCATATGCCAATTAATGCATCCAGTGATATATTTTTATCGTTGAAAAAATCATTTAATTTGGTTGTTTTGTATTCAGCGGTTTCATGTTCCAGTCTTACGTAACCAATCAATTCAGAATTCGGTTCTCTCAAAATAACAAGATGAGGTTCTTTTACCATTCTAGTATGATACTTCTCATCAATTGTATCTCTCGTTAAAGTATCATCTTTTCTGCCATCGAATGAAAATGCTAACAAATTGGTATCATCTAACCGTTTGCGAAGCACTTCTTGTCTGCATTTCTCTTTTTCTCGGCGAACTTTCGATTTATCCATGATGAGAGGTTTGCCATGGATATCTTTCATTTTAAAATCTTGGAAAAGAGCTGTTCCCATTGCTGATGCTACTCTATCAGGCACGCCAAATCTGTCACATACCAAGGCAAAGTTAAAACAATCGTATCTCTGTGTGTATTGTGAACTTGTGCTTATATCCAAATCTTCTTGAACCGGTGGCGGTGCGTATGTTGAATCATCGGGATCTTGGTATGTTGGCATTGATGACATAGACGTTGCTCCTTGCTCTTCAATTTCCATCGCAAATCCATCCATTGTTAGACTTCTCTGATTATGTTGATCGTGCATAAACTCTTTGAGGCGTTCGGGAACCAAACCGCATGCACATGGAGCTGCCTTCAAATCGCATTTACATGTTCCAATGAAAAAAATTGTTTCCAGAGATTTTACATACTCTGTAAATTGTTGGGGTTTGTTTCTTCTCTTGATTTGCTCTTGATATTTGTCAAGCAATCTATTCAATTTATTACATACACTTTTTTTCAGCATTATTTCCATACCAAGTTTTTCCCAAATTCCAATCAACTTATCTTGTACTTGAATAGTGAATGCTTTATAGGACAACTTTTTTTGTTCGCTCAAGTAAAAATAATATCTCAAGATATCCAGATGGGTTGGTAAATTAAGATCAGTCAAATCAGTAGACACACCAAAAACAGTAACATCATGCCTGGGTATATGACTCATTGGGTTTTCGATAGTTGTTGATGTTGTTATTGCTTCATCTTGCGGTGTAGAGGATGGTGGATTCATTGTAAACTTCTTGATTTGGAATGATTTTTTTTTTAATATTTTTTTATCTCAAATTAGCACTTCACACTTCGAGTTCTTCACAACGACTTAATGCATTCACAAAAACTGTTGCGTTATATATGGTCTAGGAGACGAGGTAATAAGAATGAAATGGTAATTTCAATTCTACCTGTAACCGTTTTTGTTGTCAAAACTGCCCATAAAGTACTTACATGTAAATTAAACGTTAATCTGACCACAAATTCTGTTAAGCAAGTGCGCCTTTTATTACTTCTGGAAAATCCTTTATGATAATTTTATGCTCAATTCTACCTGTAACCGATTTAGCTTAAGTAAGTTTACGACATGCAGCTGTGTCTTGTGGTGGCTTAAAAAACCCACACAACCTATTTTACGACCTGCAACAGAACGACACGTTCAATTGCTAGCTAGCGTTTCCAAACGAGTTATACCGGAAAATGTAGAGGCTGTTATGGTGACGACATTAGAGAGCCGTGCGAAATTGCCCAGACTTGAAAGCAAAAAAGACTTCAAACAGTAATTTTTTTTATTTTCTTTTCTATTACTAAGTTAAATTAATTTTTTCATTTACATATGTTCTGACTAAATAAATTTCTAAAGAGAAAAAATAAATAAAATAATAAAAATAAATAAAATAAATAAAAAATAATAAAATAAAGTGCCAAAAATGGTGATTTTTTAAAATGTTTGTATGGGGAACCCCCCAGGGGAGTTCCAGGGGGTGTGCCACTGGCATGGGTGGATCGGTCCTCCAAAGTTAGTGGGGGTCGGTCATACATTTGGACTCGATTGGGGCACTCTAAATGGGTCAAAGTGTGATTTTTCAAAACTTGACCCTACGGGACAAAAGTCAACAGTTGGGGGGTAGTAGAATTCGTTTTAGAGGTATGGTTCCTTCGGCAAAGTTTCTTATTTTGATCCCTAGAATACGATTTTCACTGAGCCATGGGCGATTATTAAATCGACCCGCCCTAATGTGCGTAAAATTTGAATACAAACATAATTTACTGAAATTAATATGTAATTATACAGAGTAAATGTCTAATAACTTATAAACAAGTATATCAACACATTAGTTACTGTATTTTGTGCGTAATTTTATAGACAAATGTATGTAAATATTTCTATTAAGCACTTTGTGTATATAATTACGCATTTTATGTAATTTCACATGAAAATTTACATACCTTAAAACAGTAATTTTACAAGCAGTTTTTAGAGTGCATACCAACTTATTTTTGTTATATAAAGGATCTAGGATAAGTATAATTGCAATTTAAATGAGAACTTCACTTACTTTCCTATTTTGCTAATCAAGTAAAATCCCTTAATCGGATTTGCAAAGTCTTTACACATGACGTAAATTTGTATTCCACTAAATTCTTTTTGACAAAAAAATCACAACATTTGCATCAACATTTTCCGAAAATTCAATCTGAAACACAAATTTTATCGCCAATTTATTATTTCATTTAAAATTTTGGGTGGCAGTATGCTTTGACTTGGTTTATTTTTAGAGCATTCTGATTGGTTAACTTACTTTCAACCAATCAAAATGTTTGAAAATATAAATATTTTTGTATGGTTTTCATACACAAAATGAACAAAACCGTGTTTTTAACAATAAAACGGACTAAATTTAAAATGCTATTTTATAGTACTTTTTTGAACATGCATATTTTAAAATTGTTCTTTTTTAGGAATTTGCACTTAAATTATCTAAAACTTTGTTGAAATTGATTAGAAAATATGTGTGTCATATATTTCAATGGTTTTATCTGAGTTTTTTAATTTCAGATTCGCCACAGACTCCTTAATTTTTAGGTATTAAAAAACAATCTTTTTCAGCTTTAGCCAATTTTTTTAATTTTAAAATATAAGGTGCGAAATTTTTTTTATAAATTAAGTAACATGAGATGTTTAGTAATGGTATAAATTAAAAATTGGATATTCCTTTCATCGCAGATTAATTATTAACGAAATCATGAAAAAATATAAATTTCAAAATTAAATGCACATGTAGTGAATATAAACGCAGCTGTCAAAACGTGCGATATATCAAATTAAAGGGCATATTTCATCCTATTAAAATTTTGCAAAGAGTCGCGTTCATACTTTTAATTTTGCATTTTTTGGCAAAAAGTTTATTACAAAATTGAATTTGTCTGCAATATTTCTTAAACTATAGCTATTAGAAATGATGTGTCGCAATCCCGATGCATCAAATTCTTCTTATTTTGTTGTACTGTGTAATCATATATTTTTTTAAGAATTTCAAAAAATGCGCATTTCGAGCAATGGAAATTTGAACTCAAGACCCCAAGAAATGACCTTTGACCCTTCGATAAAAAAATCGATATGTATACCATTTTAAAGTGTACATTCTTGCCTAATAAATAATACCAAAATTTATAACTTGAATCGTTTTTAAGTTATTGTCGATTTTGTAATCATACTTGAGTCAAATTCTGCCGTTTTTTCCAATTTTTGTGATGTTATATTTCGGAAACCAAAAGAGTCTTGGCTCTGAAATTTATGTTTTAATGAGCTGTTATCATGTACGATAGTTGTGGTAAATTTCATTGAAATCGGAGATGGTCAATCCGAAAATGCCACTTTTTTGTGTTGCATTGAGATGTTTTCTTAGTTTGGAAATAACAGTTTTTTTAGATTTTACAGTTTTTTTTTATTTTTTAGTACACTTTTTTGCTAATTTCAGCAGATTGATTTTAAATTACAGTTTACAACAATTTACTGAAATTTAGTAGCTGCAACTAATTATTTATACTAATTTCGTTGTACTAAAATTATGATATTTAGTAAGTTTTTTAACTAATTTTAGCAAATAGATTTTGAATTGCAGTTTACATAAATTTTAATAAAATTTATTAGCGGCTACTATTTTTTTCTACTAATTTTATTGTACTACAGATCAGCAGACATGTGTTGCTAAAATTAGCAAAAAATACCGCTGGGCTCAAAACATTTAAATTTCCCGTAATAACAGCAAATTTTTCAGTAGCCATTACAGACTTTTTTGGTTGAGTCTATAAGACAATATAAAATCTGGAACAACTTCGGTCATATTTCAAGAAAATTAATATCTATGCGGGTCAAACATTAGCCGCTTTTTCTATTGAGTTGGATTTAATAAATCCAAAAAGTAGTTCTAAAAGTACTCAACAGATGGGGTTAGATTATCCCTATTTTAAAAAGAATTTTCTGCTCCACACTTCTTTCACCCTAATTTTTAATACCGAATTCGATGATGAAGGATTTTACTTTAACTTTTAAGTTTTAATTATATTTTATATAAAACAGCAGTTTTATCACTTCAATTTATATTTTTACACAATTGAAAAATTCCATTGCAATATTTAATATTCACTAATTGGATTTAATTAAATTACTTACAGTAGAGTGAAAAATTACCATTTCTATTTCAGCTATTTCTCCATGTCCAAGATGGAAATATGTATTTGGTGAGGTGTAGTTTTTTTCCTAAACATATTTCATTAAAAACAATTAATAAAAACCTTTGTTTTGTTAGTTTTTCAATTTTTCTGTTTCTCTTTTAATTATCATTCGTATTTTTTTCTGACATTAAATTAATAGGCTGTGCTTTTTTTGTGGATTTATTAAATCCAGCTTTTTTGGATTTAGTAAATTTACAAAAGAGTACAGGCTCAAACATTGGTGACCCCGACGAGATCGTTTAAATAAACACATTTGGTGGTTGTTTTGTGCGGTCGTTGCAGTTAAACGAGATGTTTAAATAAATAAAATCGTTTCGGTTTAATATCAATTCGGATAATTAAACATTTTAATTTAAACATCAACTTTTATTGAAAATTAAACCCATTTGGTTGTTGTTTTGTTCGGTCGTTCCAAACTGCATATATACATAAATATTTGCATACTGTACATCAAGCTGTGTTGGCTGTGACATCATATATTTGAGACATCATACGACGAGTAAGAACGACGACACAAGAGAGGCTGTAGATTTGTTGCCTTATAAAAGCAAGATTGCTGCAGTTGTAAACCAACTGGAAAATCTAAACATGTTGCTGAACGTGGTGCAATTAAAATGTAGAGATACAACCTTGCGGTTTGTTCTGCGTTTATTTTTTTTTATATGGAGTTTTGACAATTAAAAACGCACTGCGGATTTTCTCTAAATTAAAACTTAATTTAATTTCTCTACGTTTTCCCTCATACTCGCATATTTTCATTCTCACACTCACTACAATGTTCCCATATTTTCACAAAATAATCCCGATATTTGATGATGTTCAGAGATGGAAAAGTTGAAACGATTGAACTTTTATTTTCAAAAATCATTGTTTTTCATGTTTATTACTAGTTTCGAACTCATTTAGCCTATCATTTTAATTTAATGATCTTTGCCGAAGTTAAAATGAAAAAAAATATAAAAAATTAAAAATTTTTCTATACTGAAACAAAAATCTCATTTCCCATCGCTGGTGCTATCCACACATACACTAAATGTACACACACATACATAAAAACAAAGTGTGAATGTATGTTTAAAAACAACCGTCACCGCAGCCGCAATCATTTAATTTGCTTTTTCTCTCCGCAGCGGAATCCACAGCCGCAAGGTTGTATCTCTACTCAAAACAGTATGATGATTCAGAGCATTCAGTTCGCTTGAAATATGTCGAGAACTTAAATAAAAGCTTTGAACAAGCACAATCATCTCTAGAAGAAATTGACAACAGTGAATTGGAAGTAGGGTTGCCAGATACCAAAAGTCAAATAACTGGACAATGGAAAAATTTCACCTGGATTTTAAAGAAATAACTGGACAATTTAAAAATGCACTTATAGTTTAAAAAAGTAAAATTTTATTTAAAATTTTTTTTTTCAAAAATAAAAAAAAATATAATAATAAAAAGTTAAAAAAACAAGGAGACATAACAATTAAAATTCAGTCTTACATCATATTAAATACATATATGTGACCTTCTCCGAGAAAAGGGACCTAGTGGGTGAAAATGAAGTTTTAAATTAAACATTAAAATTTTAATGTTTTTCTCATTTTTATCGATTTTCACAAGTTTTTGACACACTAGGTCCCTTTTTTCGGAGAAGGTCACATATGTTAATTTAAATCACATAAAAAGTATAACTATTTTTTTCCCACATATATTTTATATTTTTATTCACAGTATTTACTAACTCTTTTGCTTTGAAAATATTTGAAAATTTTTCCAACTTTCTTCAAAATTTATTCTTACTAGAATTTCGGCCTTTAGTAGGTCGAAGGACATTTTATGCCTTTCTTGTGAGTATATATTATTTAAAATATTAAAAGTTCTTTCACAAAAAACATTGCTAATTGGTATGGGAAAAATTGAGCAGATCAATTTATAAATATCACTATGCGACAGTCAAAATCGGGATGGGATAAAACCAACGGGAAATGTTATATCGGCCAAAAACAAGTTATACGTGTCCCGGCGTTTCGCTGGGTCACGTCTAGGAATCGAGAGATATCGATTTGAAGTTAGTAACCCAGTGTAGAAAATCATTACCAGTTATGTGTTTATGTAATTACATACTTGGTAATGGTAACTAGTTACTTTTGTTATTACATTTCTTATTACCTTTATATGGCGATGTCGCGAAAAATAATGAGTTATGGTTACACACCAGCATACGAAAAATCAAAAAATATATCGTTACCTATGTGCTTACCAGTACTGACAAAAATAATGAGTCTAAAAATAGGTTTTCAAAAAAATAAATTATATAAAAAAAATATTTTTTATTTTATTTTTTTTTTTAATAAAATTTGTTGGTGCGGGAATCGAACCTGGGTTTACAGATTGCCAGTCAATAGCTCTACCATCTGAGCTATGTATATCGACATGTAATATTTAATAGATAAAAACATAATTGACCTGTTGCACACAAGTAAGCTTACTCGCCAACATACAAAAAATCAAAAAATATGTGGTTACAAATATCCTTACCAGTGTTTAAAAAATATTGAGTCTAAAAATAGATTTAAAAAAATTTAAAAAAAAATCTAGAAAATTATTTTCTATTGGAAATAATGATAAAAATAAGTCATTATCAGTTACTCCTTATTATGTGTTTTAAGTTAAGTGGTTGTCATTACTGGTAGTCCAAAAAATAATAATATGTCATTACCGTTTCTACACTGGGAACTATCATATAGGGGAAATTGTCACCTTTGGTGGTCTTTTTTTTTGACATAACTCGAGAACCACTAGTCCGATTTTGCTCAAACAATTTTAAAAAAATTAAAAATTACAATTCCTTTAATCTGTTCATATAACGTTTTTCTATATACTCAATAGTTTTGTATGAAGAAAAAAAATTTATGCCTAAAATATTAAATTTTTTTATTTTTTAAATTCATAAAAAATCCAAAACGGAAAAAAGGCAAGTCGTATTACTTTCACGCAAAGTCACATAACCTTTAAACAAAATGAGACATAGATCATGAAAATCGATGGACGCGTTTCGCTTTTATTCACAATTAAGTGAAGGTATCTCATTCTGACAAGAATATTGATTTTATGTTTCAATGAGTTTGGATAATATTTATTATATATTATTTATTATTAACACGTAAAATTAAAAATTATTACAGGTAATTATTAGGTTATTACATAGATACATAGGTTATAAAAATCGATGAACGCAAAACTTATTTTCGTTTGTTTGCGCCCTTTACTTTCTTGCGTGGTGGTTCGCCCACTTGTTCAGAGTCTGTATCGGATGAGGATCTGTCTTCATCTGGAAAAAATCAATTGTTTTTAATCAGTCAGTTAACTTCATTTTTGTGACTTACCCTCGGAGGAAACTCCCATTGTATATTCTTCTTCTTCATCTTCATTGTCGGGATCGTACGTCTTTTGCGACCACCAACAAATTTCAGCCAGCAGCGAATCGAGCCTTTTGCCTTTATATCGCGTTTCCATTGGCATTGCCACTTGATGGAAGCGCTCGCCATGTTCATCCGACTCTGAGGCTAGCTGCTTGCTGAAGTATTCGAGATGCTGATGCAAGAAGTGAATTTTGAGGGACATATTCACTCCAATTTTCTGGAAGTAGTGCAACATCTTGGTCACAAGAGCGGGGTAATTGTGTGCTCGCGTACTTCCCAAAAAATATCGTATGACTTTCTTCACTGCCCTCCACGCAAAGTAATCAATACCGTCTAAATCACCTTTAAATTCCTTTGATTTCATGAGGTTTCGTATATCCGGCCCATTCAGAACACCTTCCTTCAATTTTGCTTCGCTGATTCGTGGGAAAATATTATTCAAACAATCAAGAATTTTCGGTTGCTTCACAATGGCCTTGATGAAATTTTTTACGATTCCCAGTTTGATATGGAGAGGGGGCATGAGGACGTTCTCCATTGGCACCAGTGGATCATTTACGCAGTTGTGTCCTTTCTCCGTTGGATCTCGAGGAAGCCAGTCATGCGTTTCGTATTGGTTTCCTTTAAATCGGGTATCCCAAAGACACAAGAAACACATGTTTTTCGTATAGCCTCCTTGGAGACCTCTTAGCATCGCCACGACTTTCAGATCACAACTGATCCGCCACATGTGATCAGTGTAGCAAACTTTATCCAAAATTATTTTCATCGAATCGTATGTTTCGCTCATGTCTGTGCTGTAGCCAATGGGAATGCTTGGTTTTTTATTATATTTATGTAGCAAAACGACTTTCAGGCTTGATTTCGAAGAATCGATGAACATTCGCCAATCAGCTGCGACATAATTAATGGCCATCGCCTCCATCAGTCCCTTTATATCGTGGCAGTAAACAAATGTGTTCCCTTCGTTGAGTGTGTAGTACCGTTGGAATAGCAATTTTCGTCTTCGATATCCGGTGACTTTGACATTAGGCTCCAAATTGTTGCCTTCTTTCAAAAGCTGGGCAAGTTTTTCTGCTTCACGTTGAGAAATGTTTAATTCTGCAACAATCTTGTCCATTCTTGCTTGTGATATTGGAATTATTTTGTTCGATGGGCCGGCTTCTGGTGTTGGTTTATAGGTGAAATCCGATTGATCCATTGTTTCAATAGAAAAAGAAGTTTCTCTGTCAGGACTTGGAAGCGGTGGAATTGGTATTTCATCCGAATGCGGTAGAGGTATTTGTGCACTTCTAACAGATATGTAAACTCTTCGTTTAAGGCCTTTACGATTTACTCCACATATTTTGTTTGCGCAAGCGTAACAGTTATCGGAATTGTGCTCTCCTGCATCAGTCCAAATCATTGGTACACCAAAAGAAAGTGAACTGCGTTTCCCTTGGATCCACATGTTAAGAGCATTGTAGCACGTTTTACAAATTTTGTCTGGGGCCCACGAAACGCCGCGAATTATTTCGGAATCAAAATAAAGTTTAAAAGCACGCTCCACTTGCTCAGTGAGTAATGCAGTATTTGTTGAAAAAGCTCTTTTGCCACAAACGTAACAAAATAAATTGATATTTTCTGGACAATTTGCACTCATTTCGGTTTTATACTTTTATTACTTTTTCGTCACTTTAAAAAAATCGTACTTTACGCGTTCGGAGACACTTGTTGAATGACAAAAATCGATCAATGCACACCTATAAAAACTACGTAAGTTTCAATATTTTACTGAGAGGTACTTATGAATTGGCGCATCTTTTAAGGGTGGCTATATACCTGATTCGTGTGCATTTTAAATTTTTCGAAACGTTCTAAAACATGACCACTCAAAAATGTGGGTGCAATTTGTGTAACAAAATCATGCAGGTAGCCAACGGAAAAAACCCAAATAATTAAAAAAGTGCACTTTCCTTTTTTCCTTTTAATTGTCCACGCACATATATGACCGTTTTTTAGTTTGTTACCGCTACCATAAAAATCGAATAATTACTTTTTTTTAATATTTTAGGCAAAAAATATTTTTTTCTTCATACATTTATTTTTACCGACAAAACTGTTGAGTATATAGAAAAACGTTATATGAACAGATTAAAGAATTGTAATTTTTAATTTTTTTTTTAAATTGTTTGAGCAAAATCGGACTAGTGGTTCTCGAGTTATGTCAAAAAAATGACCACCAAAGGTGACAATTTCCCCTATATGATAGTTACTTACTTCAAATCGATATATCTCGATTTCTAGACGTGACCCAGCGTAACGCCGGGACACGTATAACTTCTTTTTTACCGATATAACTTTTCCCTACCATTTGTCTCACAGTGTATTTAGTAAATTATTTTTAACGCATTTTTGAAAAAAAATTTACCACATATTATCAATTGGAATATCTTTCGGCAAATTTCTCGGTTTCTCACAGGCAGCAGAAGTCAGTGTACAACATGTTGTTGTCAATTAAATATATTCCCAAAATTTTTAGAAGCTCTAATAAGTTATCCCACGATAAAAGGGATTGTTTTAAATTTAAAACAGAAATTTTTTTGTAAAGAGATTCGTCTCCTTAATTAAATCGTTGCTCCCAGTAACGACATTTCTTAAAAACTGATTTGCTTCTAATTTAAAAGTTTTTGTTTCGTGATAGGGAATTTTTTTCTAAATAGTTTGCTTCCATAAAACTCATCTTTTAATAGATTTTTAAGGCAATTCAAAACAATACACAGGCCGACAAGGTTTTCTAACCAAGAATCAGACTATACACACAGAGAACAGATTCGTTGTGGTAACCGAATTTCTCAATTCTTTATTTTATAAAGTCTATGGATAACAATGATCCTTACAGACTACTAGCTAAAAATAAAATTAATACAAATTATTTAAAAGTAAAGTTTAAACATATCTTTTGAATAACTAAAATCTAAAACAGTATTATTCTCTATATTATTAAAATTTTAAGCAATTGTGGATTGATGTTACACTTGATGTTGATAAAAACTGAAAAGGACGTATTCTAATGTCAGAGGTCCACAACTCAGGTTTAAACAGATTTTCATACAATTCAACTCAAAGTCCAAGTTTAAAATTAACAAATTTTAAATCAGACAACGAAGCATCCTTTTTTACAAGCTTATAACATGTTATGCGGGACTTAGCAATATTAAGATGTTTTGCCACATATGATAAAATGTTTTCTTCTGAAACTGTTGACTTAAATGACGACAAGTGGATCCATCTCATTTTTTGTACCACATCCAATTCAGAATTATCACTATCACCAGTTATGAAATTATGTTTTTTAGGTTTTTTCTTCCTATTTGTAACATTACTGCAATTTGATGAACTTTGAGCATCAATTACGTTATTTAGATTAAAAACCTCCAAATTAGCAATACTGTTACTAACAGATCCATTTAAATTAACTGAGGCATTTGAGTTAACAGGTACTTTAACAGCAGAAGCTTTAATGGCAATATCATTAACAGCAGTAGTAGCCTTAACAGCAGAAGCTTTACTGTTAGTAACCATTAAAGCTTTTGTACTTACAGAAGGCAACTCATGATCAAGTGTAACATTAGCAGTAGTACGAACAGTGTTTAGATTTTTGTATACAACTTTGGTATCAACAGAATATACTTATGTGAGGACACCATAAAAACCTTTATGCAAATTTTTCACTTCTATACAAATTTCAGTACATTTAACGAAGCAATAAAATGTGCAATTTTGTATGGAAAATTTCGAAGCGTCCTCACATTTTAACTCAGAACTTTTGAACCGCTGCACCGATTTTGATAATTTTTAACCCAAAGCTGACTGGGGAAATAACAAACAACCTGGGTAAAAAAATGGTCAAAAAGCTAAATCGCTTTTTGGGGTCTTTGGACCCAGAATTTTCAAACACAAATATCTTTTTTTCAAGAGCTAATCTAGAAAAATGGCTAGCATCACTGGATTCAGCGTACTCGAATTAGGTTTACCCACCGGGTGCCCCGCTTGTTGGATTTTTCAACTAGCACAGTATTTTTGTTCATCTACTAATCTGAAAAAAATTAAGAAGGGAATCCAGTAATTTCTTAAAAAAAACAGTTAACTCCCCGACTAAAAAAGTTTTTATATAATCTTATATGATTTGATATAACTTTAAATGTTTATATGCGTGGCTTTATATAACCATATACATTTATATTAACACTTTGGTTTTATAAATATGTTTGATATAACGTTATATATAATCATATGCGATTTGGTCTCCAGCCATATATTAAGAGATCTGCAAATATAGTTCATACATTATTTTATATAATGGCATATAAGCTTTTATAAACCATATTATATTATATATATAACAAAGTTAATAGAAAATTGTATTAATTTTATATATAATTATATCTGACATGATATCTAATTATACTAAATTTTATAAAGTTTAATTGCAATTTTTAAATTTAAAAATAAAAATTAGAAAAACATATGTTGAAATAAATATGGTTTAAGTTCAGTTATTTATTCCGTGAAAAAAAATTAATTCTGAAAGTTATTTTTTTATTTTATAAGACAGTTGTTCCGACAAATTTTTGTAATGTTTTATTTTGTCAGCTATTTCCAAGTTTATTAACAAAAATTTTTCTAAACATTAAGCATTAGTATTTAATATGAATGAAAATAAGTGATCTCAACAATATTTACTAAAATTTTATTTGAAAATCTTCATCAAATTATATGTATTAATATATAATTGGATGAAGTTAGATAGACCCATTTTTCGGATCAAATTGTATCAGGTTAGATAACATGCTTATCTCGCTTGATATAATTATATATTCCAATATTCGGATCAAATTAGATATGGACGTATATATGGGTTTATATATGGTGATATATGATTATATAATATCATTTTTAGTCGGGTCACCATTTCTAATTTTTTTCATCTAATTTTTTGTACACTAGTTAAATATTGAGCCATTATACTGATTGATTTAAGTTTTAATATTTATTGTATTTATTGTTTTAGAAACACTTTCAAAATTTCGAATTATAAATTTTTTATTTTTTTGATTATTGACGTTTGAAAATATATATTTTTTTGATAATTTTTTTGTAATTTTTTTTCGGTTGTAGTCACCAATGTTGTTTCAGCAATTTTATTTTGGGTGTAAGATACTTCCGATGTATTATAAACATTGGTTAATCTGGCCATCATTCAATATAAAATTGCTACCCCGACTAAAAAAGATATTATATAATCATATATCACCATATATAAACCCATATATACGTCCATATCTAATTTGATCCGAATATTGGAATATATAATTATATCAAAGCGAGATAAGCATGTTATCTAACCTGATACAATTTGATCCGAAAAATGGGTCTATCTGACTGCATCAAATTATATATTAATACATATAATTTGATGAAGATTTTCAAATAAAATTTTAGTAAATATTGTTAAGATCACTTATTTTCATTCATATTAAATACTAATGCTTAATGTTTAGAAAAATTGTTGCTAATAAACTTGGAAATAGCTGACAAAATAAAACATTACAAAAATTTGTCGGAACAACTTTTTCTAGGTTAGAGTTTTGGTCTGTCTTATAAAATATGTGTCTTATAAAATAAAAAAAATAACTTTCAGAATTCATTTTTTTCACGGAAAAAATAACTGAACTTAAACCATATTTATTTCAACATATGTTTTTCTAATTTTTATTTTTAAATTTAAAAATTGCAATTAAACTTTATAAAATGTTGTATAATTAGATATCATGTCAGATATAATTATGTATAAAATTAATACAATTTTCTATTAACTTTGTTATATATTTTAATATAAGATTCTTTATAAAAGCTTATATGCCATTATATATAATTATGTATGAACTATATTTGCAGATCTCTTAATATATGGCTGGAGACCAAATCACATATGATTATATATAACGTTATATCAAACATATTTATAAAACCAAAGTGTTAATATAAATGTATATGGTTATATAAAGCTACGCATATAAACATTTAAGTTTATATCAAATCATATAAGATTATATGAAAACTTTTTTAGTCGGGACACTCAAAATAATACGTCTGTTGGCTGGACAGAAAAATTTGTTGCTTTAACAAAATTTATTCCTGTTTTTCGGCTTAAAATAAAATGTGTTGATTTCAACAAATTCTTTTGTTAAATTTAACACATCAAAATATAAGTACGAAATTCTTAAAACTGCAGTTTTATCTGTACTTATACTGAGTCGTAGAATTTATCCAAATTTAGAGTCTCGGGACCCTCCCCGGGCCTAGTGCAAATCATGTGAGGCAGTGTTGATAGATTTTTTTTTCAGACCTTATCCCCAATTTCCAATTTGTAATCCCCAAAAATCCCCAATTTTTATTTTCTGTAAATTCATATATTCATAATTCATATTCGTTAACTTTTTTTTAAAAATTAATGTAAAAATACTGTATTTATTTAATTTTGTTCGGTAAGTTATACACTCAAATTCAATAAATTTTGTAATTGTAACAAATTATGAAAAAGATCAAATAAAATTAAATAACAGCAAAAAAAATTGGAACCAAAATTTTGCATTTTAAATATTGCAGAATCAAAATTTTCCGATTCATCAGCTTCACACATTTTGTTGCGTATGAATTGAATTTTTGACAATTGAATAACATGTAAAATATATATTTAAATTAAGAAGAGCTTCTTATAACTCATTTACATTCGAATAACCTTAAATATTTTAGAACCAAAAGGAATTCAACTTTTCACCAAAAGGAATTAAGGTTTGTACGCACTATAACTTGCCAGACACAAATTTGTGTACCCAAGTAAAAAAAAATGATATGGAGCCATATGAAGTTATATTTAGTTATATATAATCTTTTATGTAATTAGATATAATTATATCCGAAAAATGAGAACATCTTATTGTATCTTATTGTATAGAATTGTATACAATTGTATACAATTTGGTACAATTTGATACAATTTGATACAATTTTATGCTATTCGATACAATTGTATCCGAATTTTGTCCTCATCCAATTACATCAAATTATACCTTTTTATATAAAATTATATAAAATGTTATAAAAGTGGACATAGTTTGATACAATTATATCTAAAAATTTACCTTATACCTTTAGATCATATTATATATGACCACATCTAACAATATACAAAAATTATTTTTTTAAATAAAAAAGATATGCAATATCTGGAGATCAGACCTGGGGGATTTCAATTACAATTGCAAATAAATGTAATTGAAATTAAAAAAACTCAATTACATTTCATGTACTTTTGAAATTCTAGTTTTGTTTACATTTGTTTTTAATAATAGTTGTGTTTGTGTGGCAAGCTATCAACGTTTGCTTATGTCATTCCCATATAAATTTGACATTAGCCAACGTTTAGTGTTAACTGTTAACGTTACTAAATAATGTAAAATTTGTATGGGAATGACATACGCCAACGTTGATAGCTTGCCGCACAAACACAGCTAATATAGACTGAGTTTTCAAATAAACACTTAACATTTTTTATTGTGATTAGAAATCGTAAACATAAAATATTTTAAATTCCGTTAGGTAAATGGACCTAATGATCTCAGTAAGAGGAAACTATCGGTCTAATCTACGTTTCATCAAAGAAAAATCTTTGATTTCTATATATATTATTCAGGTCTTAACCAACTAGTACAGTACTATTTCCAAAGAGTCACTTCAGAACTGGTTCCGCGAGTGTTACATTAGCACCAGTTTTGTTCCCTATTTTTCGTCCTTAAATTGTAATTTTCAAACTAGTTCTACAACTAGTACCGAAGTGAGCGTTTGGCGACAATTGCCCCCATTCCTATGACATCTCCATGTTAAATTCTACAGTTGTTTGTATGGAGAGGCGGCAGAACTCGTACTAGTTGCCTGGTTCAAATAAACTAGTACATAACTGGTTCTGAACTAGTATTTTTTGCTACTGGGGTATAATTGAAAATTTTCAATTTCTTGTAATTGTTTTTTTTTTTATTACAATTACATGTAATTGTGTAATTGCATGTGTAATTAATTTCCAAATATAATGATTAACCCAAAGGTCTGCTGGAGATCCTATAATTTCGATAAATCTTCCATTACTTTTATCCAGATTTACCATGACAGTGCATTAAACATGAACAAAATTTTCTTTATTTTTAGTAATTTTAAAATAAAGTTAACAGGACTGAAATTTTAAAGTTAATAGGATTATGTTATACAACCAAGATATAAGAAAAATAGTAAAATATTACAAAATAGTAAAAATGCCTAAAAATATATGATGCAAAAAATAAACTCACACACGAATCATGCACGGGTTATATATTCTTATTCCCGCTCACGCACGAATCAAGTACGAATTATATATTCTCAGACTCACGCACGAATCACATGAGTATAGTAATTATTACTCACGATCACGTCTGAATAACGTGACTCACGAACATTTCTAGTCACGCGCCAATCCCTAGTAATTACTAAATCTAAAACTAGTTCAAAATCATTGTTAACATAGAACCATATAATATAATACGGTTTTATATGGACCTTATATATTTTTATATAAAATCACTTTGAAATAATTGCTTATGTGGGATGATATATAATTATAGATGATGTTATAAAGAACGTTATATTGTTATATATTAAAGAAATCATGAAATATTGTAGATATGTAACCATATTAAGTTATATATGGGTTCTTATTCGTCCATATATAGTCATATCTAACACAAATTATAAAAGATTTCTTATATGGCTCCACATATAGTATTATATTATTATGTATACTGTCATACTAAATTATATATAAACGTATACGTAATTATATCTGTAATATGTTACTTTATGTACTTATATATAGCACATGCAATTATATGTAGGCCAGTATGTAATAATATAAAATCACATATGTCTCCATATTAAAACCTTTGAGGAAAAAATATCTAACATATGACTATATAAAAGTATATCTGCTTGAATTTAAAAGCATATGTGGCCATATGTAACTATAACTTACTATATGCAATTACATAAAATAATATATGGTTATATCAAAACTTTTTTACTCGGGTAGCTTAAAATCATGCACTATTATCATCAATCTTAAAAGAAATATATAAATATTTAGAACTATCAGGGTTAAATCCCCAGATCCCCAAACGGAAATTTTTATCCCCATTGACGAAAAAGTCCCCAATTTTTGGATAAATCCGCTAAACTGACAACACTAATGTGAGGGCCTATAAGGGCACTCTGAAGGAGCAAAGATATTGTCCGTTTAGCTCTATCTCGCTTAGTTTTCAAGATATGGGCTATTTTATAAAGTGGAAAATTTTTATTAAAAATTTCCGAGGGTCCAAGGCCCCGCCAAGGTCCATTTTTGGATAGAGATAACCTCTTTCGGTAGGGTATTGCAACTTTAGGGTAGTCGAAATTTTAATCAATTTTGCTCTATCTCTATTAGTTTTCGAGATATGGGCCATTTTAAAAAATCGGGACGGAACGAAATAGCGCCGTCTTGAAAACTTCAGATTGGTGGCGCCATCTACCGGGTAATTAGAGTAACATGAAAATATTATACTTTAACAATAAATTTTGTAAAATTTAACGAATGGGTTCTTAAAAATTTGTTTAAAATAAATTTGAAAATTAACACTCAAAATTAGTTAAAGTACTGAGGATTTTTAGTATTGTGTTAAATGAAGATAACGAAAATCTTTGCTTAAATCAGTGTTTCAACTAAATATTTGTTATCGATTTGAAACCAATTAGACAGATTTTTTTACTGACGTATTATTTTAAGTACCCGGTGAAAAATGTCCATATATGAACATTTATGGTTCAACCATATATGTATGGATCCGAAAAATGAGGTAACACCTAAGTATATGTTCATATATGGACATATATGAACATATTTTGTTAATTTTTGTTAATTTTTTTTCTTTATCAAAAAATAACAATTAAGAATATAAATCAAAAGCCATAGAACCAATGACTTCACCAATTATAATATCCTGATGATGTCAACTAGTGTTAATAAAAGATTGAACAGTGATTTAAAGTGAGTAAATATGTATATTCCAGCAACTTCCGGCAATCCATTTAGCTCAATTTTTAATTTTTATTTTATTATCAAATAAAAAAGTTATTGATTAATTTTTTCAAAAAAATCATTCTGTAACTTTTATAAAAAGTTTTAAAATAAAAATCAAAAAACAACAGAAATTTATAGAGTAAAATATAAAAATTGAAAAAATTAAAATCTTTGCCGAACTTTGTGATTTTTTTGTGCAATATGATTTATAAAATATAGTGCATTATTGAAGTATTATAATTAAATAAATTTGGGTTGTGACTTTTTTAGAAATATAACAGTTATTTTGGGTCTCTGCTTCTAATATAAAATGAATTCTTTCCCACTACGAAAATTCCAAGAAAATCACCTGAGTTTTTTCACGATCATGAAAATTTGAGGTCTTTAAGACATTTTATTAATAAAAATTTTAAAATTACTAAAAATATTTTGTAATTTATGTCACTTGCGGGATCCCGGGAATTCAAGATAAATTTCCCGCTATCCCGGGAAATCAAAAAGTGCGGGATTTTGCATTCCCTAACTGTAGGGTACAAGGGTAGCAAAAGAGTTAATCCCGAGAAATAGAACTACTTTTTTTATAATACACTCAAAAAAAATAAGTTAGTAGAAAAATTAGTAAAACGTCTTGTATATCAAGTACACTCAACCAAAAAAGTCTGTAATGGCTACTGAAAATTTTGCTGTTATTACGGGAAATTTAACTGTTTTGATCCCAGCGGTATTTTTTGCTAATTTTAGCAACACATGTCTGCTGATCTGTAGTACAATAAAATTAGTAGAAAAAATGAGTAGTCACTACTAAATTTTAGCAAAATTGTTGTAATCTGTAATTCAAAATCGATTTGCTAAAATCAGTTAAAAAACTTAATAAATATTCATAATTGTAGTACAACGAAATTAGTATAAAGAATTAGTTGCAGCTACTAAATTTCAGTAAATTGTTGTAAACTGTAATTTAAAGTGACTCTGCTGAAATTAGCGGAAAAGTGTACCAAAAAATAAAAAATACTATAAAATCTAAAAAAAAATGTATGACAAAAAAACTTTTTTCTTTCGATTGTAACAAGCGTATAATCACTTCATCGTACCTGAAATTTGGAGTCAAAATTGCAAACGCTTCTCCAGTTATTAGCATTTTATGCATTGGAGATGCAATAAAATTTTCTGAGTGTTATTTCCAAACTAAAAATATATCAATAGTAACAAATATAAACTAAACAAGAATTGTAAAAAATCAACAAATTATTGTAAATAAAATTTTTTAAATTAGTATATTTTTCTGCTAGTGCTAGGTTTTGAAAAATTAGTAAAATGTTTTGCTGAAATCAGCAGCGAAAATTAGTAAAAAAAAAATCCGTAATTTGTAATAAGAGAATAGCAGAAGTGATTACTAAAAAAAAATTGTTCTAAAAATCAGTATAAAAATAGTCAAGTGCGATTGGGAACTGTTTACAAATTTTTTTACTAACTTTTTTATCTGAGTGTATACTAGTTTTCAGCAACTTTTCTATATACATATACAAGTAAAACAATCACATAAAATATTGTTACGAAATTTTATTGGTCTAGTTCTGGTATTTTAGAAGAAAAAGATTCCGAGAAACGGGATATACTAAACCAACAATCTGGTAACTAGTATCCGACCGATTAATCGGCTTCGGCATCGGCCAAAAATTCACAATCGGCCAATAATCGGTAATCGGCTGTAATTTGGCCGATTACCGATTATTACCCAAAAACAATTCGAAACAGCCCAAACAACATCAATTTTCGCACAATTTTCAGTACGGAAACGCTTCTAGGCTGTTTTGAGTTACCAGGACAAATTATTGCTTAAAATATGTTTATTTCCTATACTTTGCTTTGGTAAACCAAAAGCGTTCCAATAATGTGTGTATACTGCTTTTTGCCCCTAATAAAAATAATAGGCTTCGGCTTAGGCCGCACTAAACAAGTCGATTAACCCACATTTTAAGCTGTTGATTTAATAGTTACTCCGACTTTTAATCAGGGCACTATTTCTTATAGATTCTGTATTCACACTGCTTATTGAGTGCAACTCTGGGATTTGTTATACCGACTCTGCAAAAAATGGATGAACTCTAATCAAGTGAATTATTTTTGTACAAGCTATACAGAAAAATTTCAACTGAAATTTAAGTAGTAAACTGATTGCAAAATTCATTTGCGGGCCAGATAACTATTAAATTGTCCTATTTGCAAATTAGAAAATGGTTTTGACATCAAAAAATATTGCGGACATGTTTCATCTTTTATAAATTCCTTAAGGGCGGGCACTACTATTTTCATGATCGCAACTGACTGATTGTCAATTGATGACAAATTTAATTTTATTTAAAGGAAAATAAGAGCTTACGAATAAAATTGTTTTTTTTTTTTATTTCGTTTATTTGTAAACTTGTAAACACAGTCCGACTTATTTTAAAATCAAACAAAGATGATTTACCTTAATGGATCATTATTTGGATAAACCAGCGCAACTCTGTCGCCTGGTTTCAACGTGACTTGTTCGGGACCTTTACTAAATATTTTTGTAGATAAAGCATACGCAATTTTCTGTGCCCTGGACATTAATTTTCCATATGTTAAAGTAGTTGTTATCTTGCCATTAGGATCTACAACAGTAGCCATGGGAGACTTATATGAGTTAGTTCCAAAACGTTGTACGGCAGCCTCGAGAGAGCGTGGCAAACTTGCAGATACTGACAACTGTTCGCCTTGCACAGCTGTCATCGTGCTACCTTCTGGCTTAGGAGCATTTGGATCTTTAGGATTGGCAGCTATTTCAAGTTCTATATCATTGTCCTCATAAAATTCAGGCAGAGGTCTTCGTTTCGGTCGCTTAAGAGTATTTAGTAGTTGTTGTATTTTAGCAGAAACCTTCCATTTACCATTCCCGTCTTCGTTTACATCGGTTTGAGATATATTGACGTAACGAGTAACACGATCCGCTGCCCGTCGGGTATTATTAAATTGGGTTATATCTGGAGCAGCATCTGTAAAACAAAGGTAATGCAAAATAAATAATACGTTATTAATGGTAAAAATATACATGTGTGGTTCACTTGAATTTGGATAAAATTTGGATATGTGATAGAGGAGCCATAAAATCAAAAGGAAGTGAAAATATTTTCATAACAATTGATATGATTGAAAACCTATAGGAAACTGCCCGGTGAAAAATGTCCATATATGAACATTTATGGTTCAACCATATATGTATGGATCCGAAAAATGAGGTAACACCTAAGTATATGTTCATATATGGACATATATGAACATATACATTTATTAAATATATGCGAATACATGCGAACGTTGCTGTCCTTTATTATAAGGTTGTACGATAGATATGAATTTATGTATGGCATTCATATTAGGCGCTACATATGTTCCTTTTTTTATTCATGGCATTAAATATAATTCCATATTTATCCAAATATGAGTTCCTTTTACATATATGGAAAAATGTATTCTTTGAAATATGTTCATATACAAGTCCCTTTTGCATAAATTGAATAACATATACTTTCATATTTGTCCATATATGAGTGCCATTTCCATATATGAAATAACAGATGCTTCCATATATGTCTGTATATGATATTTTTTCCATATATGGAATCACATATACTTCCATATATGTTCATATAAAATCCATATATGTTCATAAAAAATCCATATTTGTTCATATGTGTCCATACATAAACCATATATGAACATGTTTGAGCGTATATGAACATTTTTCGCCGGGTGATTTCAATTTTCTTTAAATACGATATCACAGATTATCCAGATAGGAAACGGCTGTTTTTAGAAATATGGCAACCACGGTAACCATTGTAACGCAAAACAGAAATAATTAAATGTCAAAATTGAGGTGATTTACAGAGAGGGACAAATATATAAAAAATATATCGATTTCTTTCATTTATTGAGAACATTCTAACCAGGGATAATTCAATACTTGAGTACATTTTTCAGTACTTTTTCACATGCAAAAGTACCGCGTATCCCCGCGACCGATTTAGTACTTTTTTAATGATAAAAAACAAATCTAAATTTTAGAAAATTTCTTTAATTTTATTGTAGATTTTCAGTTGATCTGAAGATTGTTACAATGAGTGTTATTTTTGTTTGGTTTAATATCAAATATTACAAATTCCAAATAGAGAAAAAACTTATGAAAAAAAAACTTTCCTAGAATTGACAATTAATGCATTTTACCAGATTGTCTTTATGGGGTTCTCCCTAGGCTATAATGTAGATTTTAGTTTTTTTGTATATATATATATGTTCAATTTCAAAGAAAAGCATTTGAGAAGTAAATTTACACATTTTTACTTATCCATTTCATATAACTAACGAAAACCACATGTTTTTTAACAAAACTATTATTTTTCTCTATGTTATAGTTGTTGCTTATTTATTGAAGCTCCTTCAATTGTAAATTCTATTTGGAATTTGTAATATTTGATCTTAAACCGAACAAAAATAACACTCTAGTGTCCGACCGAACAGTTCGGCCAAAAAGCTACATTTGTTCGGTTTTTCGGTATTTAGAGGAATTCTGATGCTGTGAAAATGTTTATTGAGCCGGTTTAATGCTATTTTGAATGTCAAATTTATGGAAAACCCCGTAGTTTAGCTGTAAAGTTAACTGTTTGGCCGCCGAGCTTTTTCCAATTTGGCCGAACTTTTGGCGGCCGAACAGTGACTTAATGGCTTAACTGCGGACTTTTCTCTAAATGTTACACCCAAAATGGATTCCAATCGGTCCAACAAACATTTTTGCATAAGCAAAATTTGTCCATAATGCTTCATCATACCGAATATCGTGCAAATACATTTTGCGGCCGAACTGTTCGGTCGGACTCTATAACACTCATTGTAATTTCTTTAATTTTTTAATAGACAAAATTTTTTAAAATCCAAACGATAAGAAGAGTCCTAGAGTATTTTAAAGTCATAAAAAATGAAAAGTTTATTGATAAAAAAGAAGAAATTGTACGAATATAATATTTCAACGGAAAAGTTCATTCCAATCTCATTTTTCAACAAACAATTATAAAAGGTTTATTACCAAAATTAGTGGTTAGATTTTTTGGAGGTTTTTCGAAACTGGAAACTACGAGTTGAGTTTAGGGGCACAGCTCGAATTTTTTTTTTTTTTTTTATCCCTTATATTACTTTTTGGGCTGAATAGAAAACAAATTTTTTGTCGGAGACCCTATTTCGGCAGTAATTTCGGTTCAAAGGTGAAAAGGTGACACGGAGGAAATAAGAAGATAAACAGAGAAAATCTGAAGTAGAATGTTTGTATATGTCTGTTTGATCACTTCTGAAATTATTCATATAGAGACAATCTGACAATAAAAATATAAACAATAATACAATTTAATGGAAGATCACTGATGAAGCCTGTCCATAAAAAGGCAGAAACTAGATCTAGTCTGATTTGCAAATTTAATGTGTTTATAACTTTTTAGGAAGGTTTATTCTTCTTCATAACCTCAAACCTACTAAATTAGAATTAATAAAAATACATATTAATGACAATATTAATTGTATTTGGTCTATACGACGCGTTTGAAAAAACAACACTTTACTATAAAAAATAAAAATGCCCTGTTGGCTGTCCGTCTCCAATATACACAAATTGCCTGCACTTGTACGTACAAACCATACGTCAATGTGGCAATATTTGTGAAAAGGTGACACGGAGGAAATAAGAAGATAAACAGAGAAAATATGAAGTAGAATGTTTGTATATGTCTGTTTGATCACTTCTGAAATTATTCATATAGAGACAATCTGACAATAAAAATATAAACAATAATACAATTTAATGGAAGATCACTGATGAAGCCTGTCCATAAAAAGGCAGAAACTAGATCTAGTCTGATTTGCAAATTTAATGTGTTTATAACTTTTTAGGAAGGTTTATTCTTCTTCATAACCTCAAACCTACTAAATTAGAATTAATAAAAATACATATTAATGACAATATTAATTGTATTTGGTCTATACGACGCGTTTGAAAAAACAACACTTTACTATAAAAAAATAAAAATGCCCTGTTGGCTGTCCGTCTCCAATATACACAAATTGCCTGCACTTGTACGTACAAACCATACGTCAATGTGGCAATATTTGTGAAAAGGTGACACGGAGGAAATAAGAAGATAAACAGAGAAAATATGAAGTAGAATGTTTGTATATGTCTGTTTGATCACTTCTGAAATTATTCATATAGAGACAATCTGACAATAAAAATATAAACAATAATACAATTTAATGGAAGATCACTGATGAAGCCTGTCCATAAAAAGGCAGAAACTAGATCTAGTCTGATTTGCAAATTTAATGTGTTTATAACTTTTGAGGAAAGTTTATTCTTCTTCTTAACCTCAAACCTACTAAATTAAAATTAATAAAAATACATATTAATGACAATATTAATTGTATTTGGTCTATACGACGCGTTTGAAAAAATAACAATTTACTGTTGAAATATAGACTTGTCTAAATCTCCGCCAAATATAATTGGATTTGAACAGTGTGTGTACTATTGTAAAGGTATTTGAAATACCTTTCACATCTTGAATGAAAGGTGTAAGTCTCGACAATAAATTAATAAGCACAAATTACATTGTTATATACACAATCTTCTGAAATTAAAAAAAAACCTTCTAACTCCCATTAACCCAATGCCCTGTTAGCTACTAACTGGGACTTTAACTCACACATTTGTTGTTGTTTACCACATACAATTTTTATTTAACTTTAGGTTAAATTTTAACCGGACATTGTGTTATCCGGCCTAAAAGTTATAAATTTTAAACCGGGCCGTAATGGGTTTATTGGTATAAAAATCTTTAATGATATATGAAAGGTATTTTAAATGCCTTCCCAATGGTGTGCGTACTGCTATGAGCAAGTCCAACTTCAAACTTTGAACCGAAATAACTCCCGAGATAGGTCCGACCGACAAAGAAAAAGAAAGTTGTTTTGGAAACCCAACAAAAAGTTTTACCTGAGGTAAAAATTTGGACCCGATCGGAGCTGTGCCTCTAAACTCAACTTTAACCTTTTTTCATTTTTTTAAGGATTATATTTAATAACACATGGACTGAAAACTTCGACTTTATCCATCAACATTTAACATTTTATATAATCCCTACCCAGTGTGCAGAGTTTCGAGGCGGTTCATTTTTTCGAAACTTTATCGAAGTTTTTTCGAAAAAATTAATAGAAGTCGATATCAAATAGAGTCGTCATTTAAATTTTTATCGAAAACATTTTTAAATTGAAATCTATTCGTTATTTCTTAATTTATCGTATTTTTTACTATTCGAAAATTTGTTTCGTGTTCGATACTCCGTTCAATCTATTTCAAGTCTAAATGTTGAAATTTCTCGATATTAATTTTACATCCAAAAATTATGCGATTAATAATTTTGTTTATGCTTTTTAGTATCTAAATCGTAGTTTACCTAATAAAAAGTAAAAAACGAGATATACATAGTTATATAAAAAATAAAAAAAAAAAATTTTTGGGATGAGATTTGAACCACCACCCTCAAAAATTTAAATTTTGCCAATGCCTGATCTTCCAGACATCTACACCACAACCGATTTGAAAATTGTATGAATTAAATTTGAAATTAAAATATTTTGACATATTTATTTATACAACAAAAAGAAATTTAAACAAACAAATATACCCAGCACACAATTTGAATTTATAAAAATAATTTGAATTTATCGCACGACTAGAAAAATTGGACAACTGTTAACTTCGTTTCATATCTAAATTCTTTTGTTTGTTTTAACTTAAATACTTGAATATTAAATGATATGAATTCAATCAGAATTTACTATAACGAAATTATCGAAATTGATTGCTAAATTTATTTGAATTGTTAGTAAAAATGTTTAAATTGATTTGATAATCACGGGGTTACCGGGTTTTAAAAATGTTAAGAAATCTCGATGTCAGTTGCTAGCATAGGGTAGGGTCGGCATATACGACAAAAATATTTACCATACAAATCGTCATAAAAACTAAAAATATAAAATTTAAAAATTTTTAAAGCCCTTTGAGGGGAATTTTTTTTACAGAGTTTTTATATTTAATTTTATGTGGAAGTAAAAACGAAAGATTTTATGATTTTTTTTTTATTCTCAGAAAGTTTTATGCGTATCAGAAAATAAAAAAATACAGAGTTATAAATTTTATTCAAATGAAGATTTAACTTAAAAAATTAAAAAAAGTAAATATAATGCAAGTTTTTCTTAATTAAAATTGAATTTTATAACTGCAGTTAACCCATATTATTATAGCGTCGTCATATGACGACATGCAAAGGCCTATTTTTAAATGTGCATAATACCATTACTTTAAACATCCCAGTGTAGAAAATCATTACCAGATATGTGGTTATGTATCTACATACTTGGTAATGCTAACTAGTTACTTTTCTTATTACATTTCTTAATACCTTTGTATGGCGTTGTCGCGAAAAATAATGAGTTATGCTTACACACCAGCATACGAAAAATCTAAAAATATATCATTACCTATTTGCTTACCAGTACTGACAAAAAGAATGTGTCTAAAAATAGATTTTCAAAAAAATAAGTTTTATAAAAAAATATTTTTTTATTGTAAAATTTTTTTTTAATAAAATTTTTTAGTGCGGGAATCGAACCTGGAACTCCAGGTTACCAGTCAATAGCTTTACCATCTGAGCTATATGGACATGTAATGTTTGATAGATAAAAACGTAATTGACCTGCTGCACACAAGTTAGCTTACTCGCCAACATACAAAAACTCAAAAATTATGTGGTTACATATATCCTTACCAATGTTGAAAAAATATTGAGTCTAAAAAAAAATTTCAAAAAATTTAAAAAAAATCTAGAAAATTACTTTCTATTTAAAATAATGATAAAAATAAGTCATTATCAGTAACTCATTATTATATGTTTTAAAATAATGCACAAGGTAAGTGGGTGTCATTACTGGTAGTCCAAAAAATAATGATATGTCATTACCGTTTCTACACTGGGATGGAAGAACTTCTGTTAAGAGTTTTGTAAACAAAACATGTCTAATATTCATTCTGTGTTTATTTTATCCACTTGGGTTATTGTTTCTGGATACAGTGAATGACCGAAAATCACAAAAATTCCAAAACTGCAAAAGTTATGATTTCTTTCATTAGAGAAGGAAAAAATTGAAATTTGTTACATTAATATTATTTTCTTGTTTGGTTTTTCCAAAAGCCAACTAAATTTGCTCCATATTGGTAAAACTACAATGTCCTCATCGCAATTTGGAAAAATTATATAATTTAATGAATTTGGGTGTCGTCAAATGATGACGCTAGGAGAATATGTGTACAAAATGTACAAAATTTTTATTTGTTTTTTTTTTAATATACCCGAGTAAAAAAAATAATATGATGTCATATGTAACGATATCTTATTTAATATAATTGGAGATATACTATGATCCGAAAAATGGTGGACAAAATTATATCGGATAAGATCTTAATATATTGAATCATATAGAATCCTTTTCGGATTTTGACCCGATATAATTATATCGAATTTGATGTAAAAAGACATAATTATATAACGCTTTATATTTCAGGTTCAAAACAAAAGCTATTAAAAAGTAATAAAAAATAACACCCTTAAGTTAAGAATTCAAAATTTAAATAAAAATTTAAGTATTTAGAAGAAGTTGTACTTAATTGTAACGAAGCATAAACTGTATAAACCTGGTATGTTTATGAGTTTAATGTCAAATTCCACACATAAAAAATATGGCTTGTACAATATTTATACGAGGTTTACAAGGAATTTAGGAGTTATAATGAGTACGCCTTTTATATTTTGAAATCATACATAAATATATCTCAAAAAAGCATAGAATTTTTTTTAACATTGAGCTATACTTAAACATATCTAAAACTTAGAAAAAAATTTAACATTGAGCTATATAAAACTTTATATGTTTTCCGATAAAGCCATTTTTAATTATGTATGTACCTAGATATGGTACATATTAATATATATGGGGACATATATATTTATACTGATCTATATATGACATCATATCAGAAATTTTTGAAAAACTCAAAGCTATACATATTTATATCCACAAAGATATAGTGTCACACTTGACTATATATAAACATATTAGTCCATATTAAATTATATAATTTCCTATATAACTTTTTTTACTCGGGTAGTCATTTTGGGCTGTCTTTGACAAGGTTTGGAGCTTCGTACCTTACCTCAGTATGGAATCTACCAAGATCGACGGAAAATAGCCTTAAACTTCCCATAGTAGCTACTTTACGTTATGGTCGAATAGAACACTTCCTAAAAAGAAGCCACAACGATAACCAAATACAATGTGGAGGCCTCGATATCAAATCGACAGGTCGGGCACAGTGTTCCAAATGCGAGGCTGGATCTTCTTTTTATATATGCCACTTACGAGAGTTATAATTTTTATTTTCTCTCGCTATTCAATGATATAATGTTAGTTTATTTAAGAAATTGAAGTATATTTGAATTTATTTTGGAAAGTAACCCAGCAAAATGTTTCATTACCAAATAAGTGGTTATATAATAGAAATTCATAGCTCCGCACAACTTATTTTTTGGCGTCTAAACTCATTATTTTTGTTTGGCGTGGTCGTTTTTATAAGTAGTCACGCTTACCCGCTCGCTTACGAAAAAATGAGAAATAAGTAGTTATGAGATTTTGAATAATAAGTGGTTACACACATGCTTACAAAAAGTTTAATTATAAGTGGTTATCCGATTGCTTACTTGATTCTTAAAAATAAGAAGTTAAGCAAATACTATTAGCCTAAGGAAATACATTCAGAAAAATTTAATTTTTCTCTAGCGTGTAATTTTAGGACTCGTCATAAAAATTTAAACATATTTACATATTATAAAAAAATTTAACTTCGTAAAAAGTACTTATTTAAACTATTACGAGTAAGTCATTATTTTATATTTAGAAACAATGAATACAATAGGCCGTTATTAGGAAGTCATTATTTTATATTATAAAATAATGCAAAAGGTAATGATATATCATTTTTGGTAATGCAGATAGTAATGAGGTGTCATTACCAATATTTTGCTGGGAATTCTAATTTTCTATACCTTTGTGGCCCTTTGTTCCTAATGGAACCATAGGACACAATATATTAATGGAAAAATGTAGTTTTTAATAAATATTCCTGTTATTCTAAAAAATATTTTTTGATTTTTTTTGTAACAATTGTACACATATTCTCCTAGCGTCGTCATATGACGACAGGCAGTAACTACGGCTCTATATAAGACAAAATAATTTCAACTTAAGTTTCGTGTTCCTAGGGCCCTCAGTAACAAATCATGTAAGTTTCAAACAAGTGGCACAATTATTTCTTAATTCAGGAGAATATGGATTAAACACTAAATTCTAGGTACTTTGATTTATGTAAACTTGTATTTCTGATATTGGCTCATATGAATAAAAAATAGATATTACTAATAGGGGGAAATACAGGGTTTTTTAAGCAATTACTTCACAAATCTAGTCTACTTGGGAGTAGACTAGAAATTAAATTTTTAACTTTTCGTTTACATTTCATCCTATTCTACCAGCCAATTGGTAAATTTGGAGTTAAAAGCCATTCCTAAGCCCAAAGTAATTACTTCGAAGTAATTGCTAAGTTTTATTCATATGACCCATTGGCTCATATGAATAAAAAATATATATTACTAATAGGGGGAAATACTGAGTTTTTAAGCAATTACTTCACAAATCTAGTTTGCTTGGGAGTAGACTAGAAATTTAATTTTATAATTTTCGTTTACATTTCATGCTATTCTACCAGCCAATTGGTAAATTTCGAGTTAAGCCCAAAGTAATTACTACGAAGTAATTGCTAAGTTTTATTCATATGACCCATTGTCGCTTTTAAAATAATTATCTTCAAGCAGGATGATTTTAAAATCTTAAATAATGTTAGGATAAACATATTTTTGCGCAATTTTGCTACAAAGTTTAATATCGATAGCTTAATGAAGAAAGACACTACACAAAGAGAATTTTTCTGGACGAGTTTTAATGAAATTTTTCGATAAACTACTGAAGTTTTCTTCACGACATAAATGAACAATTTCTTAAATTCGATAATAAAAAAAAAAAGCTTCGTATATTATCAACGGTGGTTTTTAAATATTTTTTCACAAATTTTCCCGGGTAAAAATAATTTTATATAATCTTATATGATTTGATATAGTCATATATTGTTAAGAATTGTGCTAGACGATACCATATATCATTATATATAATATGATGTGACCTTTTGTAGATTGAATTTTATAAATATGGGTTCATGTATGATTATATCTCATTTGGTCTGTTTGCATGCCCAAATATATATACCTTATATAATTGGATGTGCAATATGAAATCTAATTAGGTCGCATATATAGTTATATATGGGACCGCACAGTACTATATATAACAATATATACTGCCATATTCGAGAAGAACTTAAAGTGACTGCAGATATAATTGTATGTAATACCATATACATAATTTAATGTGTATATATTTATATATGGGGCCCATATCTCATAAGACCGTATTATATGAAAACCCGATAAATGAAAAACTTTACAAAATTTGAACAAAAAAACAATATCTGGCAAAATAGTTATTTAAAAAATTAATAACTATTGTGTAAATAAAACAAGACCAAAATTTTGACATATTTTTATTACAAGACAGATTTTAATGAATTTGGCTTTTTACAAACATATTTTCCTACTCTTATTAAATGAGTTATGTATTTTATTTCTTTTAGATTTATTAGTATAAGGTTGTTAGTATCTAGAATTGGATTAATATGTTCAATAACGCAATTAGTTTCATTGTGTGTTAATATATTTTGTTGATCAATTTCAAAGCATTTAACAATCAAATACAATTCCGTATCTTGTAGTATTATCTTTTAGTATTATATGAATTGTATAGTTGTTTGTTTTTGTAATTTTATAAAATTGGGATGTATAAATTTTCTGATTTATTTTAACCCTGGAGTAATAATTTACAATTTCGTGATTTAAGCCTTTTAATACTAATAAATTAGAATGTGCGCTGTAACGAACTGTTTTTCCCATGAACTCGAAACAAAATACTTCGTTGTTTTGGGAAACATGTTGACTACCAATTTTCAATCTATTCCTTATTATCTTTGCACCTTCATAAATTTTCAAATTATTCATAATCTCCTGTCCCATATGATTAGTTCCATGAAGTGATTTTACTAAAAATCCATTGTGAGACTCAAATGAAAAAGCAGAAGTTGCCCACAATGGCCCCCATCGTTCGACACACAAACAAAGATGTAATAATTGGTGAATGTTGTAGGACATCTCACGTTCTCCATAAATTATGTTCACTTGTTTTACAAATTTATGCAATAAGTTGTTCGATTTTGCTATATCTTTGGGTTTTATCTGTTGTTGGAGCAAAATAAATAATGAAATTACCAATAATGTCCAGTGTTGGAAATATATTTCAGGTAGAATTTTTTTAAGAGTTGGTATTGAATAAAACATAAGCCAATTATATAATTCCGTCGCTTTATAAGACTTAAATTCCAAGATGGATCGAGGCTTCCTTGCAAATGACTGCAGCGGTTTTATGTCCATCAAATATTGATCGATTTTTCGTACATGCTTTTTCAATTTCCATGGACCTTTTTTACAAAGCCAAATTTTTAAAAACTGCTTCACAACACCCAATAAAACACTATGCATGTATTCTGGAATTACACATGTGCCTATATCTATGAAAGGTAAACAAGACAGAATTGTGTAGCCTTTCACCCCTTTTATATGTTTTAAATAGTTTGAATTCTCCACATTTTCGGCTTGTTTTTTCATTACACTACCTTTTCTCAGAATAAAATTTTTTTTGTAGGGGTATATTCTTACTATTCGTTTTCCACTAAGGGGCCGACACTGTTTTGTGCTAATTTCACAAACGTTACATCCAAATTTTCCATTAAAGTTGAGCATGTTTAATATTTGTGCTCTGGCTGGTGCGTCAGCGATAAATAAAGGTGCTCTTATTACTGATTTAACAATATCTTTAGAAAATGGTTCAATCCACTGAATTCCATCAGTAAAACATTTTTGGATTTTGATGCAAAAGGGTTGCAGGAATAAATTCATTTCTGGTTTGATAACTGTATCAAACCATAGGCCAGCAGTTATAATGTAATTATTTCTAATTTCAGCTGGTAATTCCGCTATTGTAAGCATTAAAGGCCAACAGTGAGTTTTTGTACTTTTTGACAGTGATATGCCATCGGTGTACATTACAAGTGTCAAGTCATATTTTTGTCGTCCTATGTTGACTCGTTGGTACTCCATACCTCCAGTTATGTCGGAAATACAATTTGAAAAATGAGTATTTTTAAAAAGATTGCAAATGTTTGGTGTTTCCAAAATTCGCTTTAACTGTTCAATAAAATCAAGTTCAAAAAAATATGAAATATCAGTTTGGCCACATTCGACGCAGCTATCTGTTTTTGAAAAAATAAAAATTAATGTTAATTCAAAATTGCAAATCATTGAAGTATAAAATATCATACCGGCATCAGTAAAGTTTTCAGAAATATATATTAAGCATTTTCTGCAAAAGAAATGCTTAATTAAAGAACACGGGGGTGCTTGTTTTTCCACATAATTAAAAAATTTAAATACGCTTTTAGGTAAAATATTATTTTTTGGCAACATATTACTTATCAATTTTAATTGTGAGTTAAGTGTTGTTTTTGAAAGATTATGTTTAACCCACATTTCCAATATATTTGAAACAGCCTCATCTAAATTGATATTTGCTTGTTCATACAGCACCTGTGGTACAATATTAGTGCGCAATGTGAACGTATCGCTGTAGTTTAAAATATCTTTGCTATTACAGTTTGTATCACCGTCGTCTGATAAGTTGGTTTGTGAACTATAATCATTTTCGGTTAACGGGCTAGTAATTGTGGAACATGTGCTACTGCTACAACTAGAAGTTATTTCGTGCTCTTCGCTCGTTACATAGTCTATTTGAACATTGTCACTAACTGCTACATCACCACTAAAACCTCTTTTTTTAGTGTCCCAGCGCTTAAATGTCGTTAAAGGTAGCTATAGTTGAAAATAAATTATTCATATTAACAATATTAATTACTTCACTTCTGCTTACCGATACGGATGGGTCTTGCTTCCAATATTTGTATTTTTTGTTAGATGTTGCTATTTCATCAATATTTTCTTCACTTTCTTCAGAAACTTGATTTTTCTGTGGAGATTATTCTTCAGAAATTAGTTGTTCTCTTCTTCGTCTTTGCCACCTTAAAACAGTTTTCCTTGGAATCTGAAAGAAAAGTTTTTAGTTCTTATTTCCATTAAATATATATCTTACCAGTTCCGAAGAATTATCTTTCCAGCTTCTATAATTTTTATTTTCATTGGACATCTTAACGTTTTAATTTTTTTTGTTTTATTCCGCCAAGAAAACAAAAACAGTAGAACCTCTACATATTATTAGCATTAAAAAAATTGAGATGTGCGAAAAAATCAAGGTTTATATTATTTGTAGCAATTGATTTTAAAAGTTTTAATAAAACCTTTGCAATAACTTAGAACAATATACTTTATATATATATATAAATTAAAGTTTCTAATTTTAAGTTATGTATATATTTTGTCTAAAAGATATACTTTATGTCAATATAAAATCACTTTACTAAGGTTTCACTGTAGAGTTGTCATTCCATATTGAATACAAGTAATCAGAAGAAGAAGAACAATTTTCTTGTTTTTTGAGAGATTGTTGTTAAAAGAAAACATGGAATTAAATATGTTTCAGTAGATAAACCAAAAGCCGATGTAAAAAACTTATATTGTTTGGTTGTATAGGATAATATCCTATCTAATAATTTCACGATCCACTCTGCTTCCCCCCCCCCCATGTTTGATTCAGTGCTTAAAAAAGAATCTCCCTGATTATGGAAGGCGTTCGCGCAAACGACTCCATGCAAATTGATTTTTATGAAGATCAAAGGTATCAAAAACTAAGATTGTCTCGGCGAATCTAATACAATTTTAATAAAATATGAAGTCTAAAAAGGTTATAACGTCTACGGCTTTACATAATCAGGGAGAATATAATTCATCGTGCCAAATTGAATACAGTAGGAACCAATCCTGACCATATTTGATACAAATATGAGGAAAGATGTAAAACACCTTGTGAAATATTGTTCGATTATTTGTTGGAAGGATTCAACGTTTTGTAAAATTAAAGACAAATATTACGAAATAAAAGTTGACCTTGTTGATGGATCTTATGGGATAACCTCGTTTTTGTGAGAGGTGCCTATATTTATCATAGTGCTTAATTAAACGTGACAAATTTTGTTTAAATTGTTTAAGAGGATCTATGTTCAAATATTTGTGTGTGGAAGGCGCTACGCCCCCTCGTTCTATCCTGCTCGTATTATACACACAGACTAAAAGTGTTATTAAAAACCAATTTCCAAATTTTGTTTAAAAACTTTAGACAGGTGCCGAGTTAAAAGACCTAAACTTTGTGGGCATGTCCTATCCTGCCCAAAATATACGCAGTAATAACGTTTTCTATTTGTAAAAAGAGACGACAATTGAAAAAAGAAAAGCTTGGGGTTAAGATAGGATATCTTTTAAAAATCCTACAAAAAGAGAAATTTTTTAGAAGATTCTGATAAATAGGGCTCGGAATTTCATGTAAATACGTGTTTGTTGTCGTTAGCTGGAAAAAAACGTTAACCAAATATCTTTGCGAATAAACAAATTTGCAGCAATTTGTAAATATATGCTGTAAATACATATATTTACTTTTTTTTGCTAAAAATGCATATTTTGTCAATAAATGCATGTTTTTCAGTATTTTGCTAAAAATTAATGATAATGAAAATTAAGCATATGTTTTTGTTTTTACTTAAATTATATCAGCTATATTTTCGCTCATGCCTATCAACGTTTATTTACAGCAAATCTACGTTAAACCATGGATTTACGTAGATTTAAGTCACCAAGCCCATCAACACGTAGGTTAAGTCATTAGAAAAAAAAATATGGGTTTTTTTTTAACAATTATATGCTTTTTTGTTTACTTTTTTATGAATATTTATAATTTTGTTTTGTAAACGAGAGAATATGCTCTCTGATGTGCCTACCAGATATTGTTTTGACATCCGTTAAACTGATTGGAGTATAACAAAATTATAAATAGTTAAGCTGCGCACACACTAGGGAACATGCGTTACCGAACATGTGTTTGTATTTTTTTCATATTTTTATAGACGATGCACACACGACAACAAAATCTCAAACGAAACATCAATTTTGTTTGTAAAACTGATCACATGAAATATGGGCGGAAGAAAATCAAATTAATTAATTTGTTAATTGTTACTTTTCCATATGCTGCTGTTTTTTTAGTTTTATTTTTTTAGTTATCACATTTTATGTCCCATAATTCTCGCAAATATATTCATTTATAAAATAAATGCAGTTTTCATTATTTGTAATTGTCGTTTTCATTTTCTCAAATGCGTAATTACAAAAGCTCCTGATAGCGTGATTGCTATCAATGAACTAAATACAGCGAAAACAATAACATCGATACACACGATGAAAAATTGAGTTTGGAAACAAAAAATATCAAAAATTTTGTAAACACGAAGGTCAACATGACACAATGCTATACACATTTCAATATTCGTAAAAAAATGCCCATGTGGAATAGAATGTTCCCTAGTGTGTAGGCAGCTTTTCAATCTTATTCAAAATGACAAAACATATGCGCCCGTATTCAAAACGAAAAGTTAGTAGCTTCTTATACATCGCACACAACGAGCTGTTAACTAGAATGTTTTTTAGGCCAAGCAACTTGTTAGCATAGAGTTTATTCAAAATGATTTCTTAGCACACCGATTAAGACCAACCCTGTGTTTGAAAATACAAGGCTTTTTTATTATTGTGAATGGAATTTTTTCTTTTTTGGCGTTTGATAACAGATACTTAGAAGGAATTTAGCAACAAAAATAGAATGAGTTTAACAACAGTATTATAAATAAAACTCATGTTAACTATATGCTAAATTTTCATTTTGCACACAGCTGATGATAACTAAGTAGCTGCCAGCTTTCCGTTATAGGAATTTGTGTGTAAAAATGTTAGCAGCAAGTTAGCATGCACTTTGCCATTTTAAACGCGGGTATTAGTGTTTATGATAGTTCTGGTATAATCGAATGTTCGCAGCAAAACTGTTTAGGTAGTAACAGGAAGAAGTTACGCTAGGTGCAAAAATGTATAAACGTTATGTTTTCAACGTTGAGTTAACGTGCATACGAAAAGTAATATGTTAGTTTTTCTCTAAAAAAAAACTTTTTACCTTCAAAAGAACTAAAAATTTTATTTTTAACTGTTGAAAAATAACTAATAAAAGCATTAAAAATTACTAGTAAAATTAAGCGACAAATTTTTACTAAAGAATTTTAAAACAATATTTTTTATACTTAATAAAAACAACTGAGATTTCCTTGGCGAGTGCAATACTATTTTCAATATATATATCGATATCGCTAATATCATAGTAAAAGCCACGCCCAATCTCTATTTTTTTTTTTTTTTTTTTTGGAAATTTTGCAATTTGTTGAGACTAGTTTAACTCTTTATTTAATATAGACCGGAAATAAAAAATTAAAAAAAAAACTAAATTGATTGTATTGTCCTGCACTGTATTTGGCCACCCTGCCACAATAAGAAGGTTTCTCTAATACTGCATTTAGGCAAAAACTACCTACTTTTTGGCCGTTGCTAGTTTTTACTTGTCAAAACGCATACTTAAAAAACAATCAAAATTAGTTACTTTTTGCTCAGTCTAAATTCAGTATAATACTGAAGTTAAACTAAGCAGAAACTACCTGCTTTTTGTACAAAACTTTGCTTGTTTTTTATATATGCGTTTTGACAATTAAAATCTAGCAACAGCCAAAAAACAGGTAGTTTTTTCTCAGTCTAAATGCAGTATAAATCTAAATGTTTATATTTCCAAATAATGATGATATATTGCCTGTAGCCTATCGGCATTATTCTGTTTTAACATATACATAAATTAGTGTTATCTACTTGTTATGAATAGCTGTTTCGAAAAAAAACACGATTGCCAAACTCAACCTGCAGCTAACTTCATTTGAACAAAACATATTATAGGAGAACCGCCATTGCAAAACTGAAGAAAATCTTAGAAAGAAAAATGTCGCTTGGTAAGTAAAAAATTAATTAAAGAAAAAAAATTTTTAATTTTTTGAATATTCTTTTTTAGGAAATAAAAAACTCAAAAAACCCTTGAGCAGTCAACTGAAGGCCATTGTGGAAAAAAAATGTCCATCGTCAGGTGAAGATGTAAGTTTGTCACATTGCATTTTTTTATTATTATTATAAAATTTTTAAACAGGAACTGTCTGTTCTCGAGCTTTCGAAGCATCAGAAGGCTTCAAAAAAATGTAAAACTACATCTGGCCTACAAAAATATAAACTTCATGTGGAACCATCTTCAACAACTTTAAAAACGAATTTCGACAAAATATCCAAATCTATGAAACGTGAAATTCGTGTTGTTGAAGATGATGGGGATGACGAAGACGATCACGCGATTTGAAAATGAAGAATGCGGAAAGGACGAGCCGAGCAACGAACATGAGACGCTGTATGGAAAGCATTATACTGGTGACGAAGTAAGTTTTAGTTTTTGTGAAATTTTACAAAATGGCTTCCTAACCTATCTTTTTCGATCTTTACACCGCGGGTTTAGAAGTTTAAAAACGTAAACACTAGGCACTATTCGTATACTTTATGACACTAGCTTTTTCGGTTTTCATATAAACTCGTATTCTACTCTTAAACGATGTAAACCTGGTATATTTATGAGTTTAATGTCAAACTCCATTAATAAAAAATATGGTTTATATTTATACAAGGTTAACAAGGAATTTACGAGTTTATATGAAAACCCCTAATATATTTTTTCAAACATTTAATTGGTTTCCAATTTTTTCAGATGGTGCATATAGGTCACCAAATATTTTGCAGAAGAAAAATTTATGATATGGCTTTGTCCACGTCTCACCGATCATCTCATATAGCTCGAAAGTTATTGGACGGAGTTGTTAAAAAAGATTCGCTATTATTTTCAACTCTAACTGGTCGTCCGGCTAGAGCACAGGGCATTGATCGCCAGAATGTTGAAGTCATCCCAATCAACTTTACAGCTAGAAAAGCTATCGTGGGTAAGAATATATTTAAGGGTTCTATAAATATAAATTTTTAAAATTGTTCTTTCTTTTTTTAGAATTTTCATTAAAACAAGCAGAAGACAATGGTTTTAAAGTCTTACAAGACATCGAAACGGTTGAAAAATCAATGTCTCAACGTATTGGAGAGATAAAAAGGCTCTACGAATTGGAACAACTTAAAAAAAATCAAAATAAATAGAAATTATTTGCAATGCGGTATTCCACAAAATATTTATATATGTATAAATTCATAATGTTTTATAAAGTTATAGGAGGTTTATGAAACGAAAGTTTTAAGAAAAATTTCTTTACAAACCTATTTTCACTTTATAAAACATGTATGAATTTAGTCATTAATTTATAAACAAAAAAAATCGTTAAAAACCGTTTTAAAACTAATATTTAAATTCAAAATATTTGAAATCAAGATCAATTGTGGAATATTTGACAACATTTTTGTGATAACGTATAATAACTAAACTAAATAATTTTGAATATAAAAAAAAGCCGGCAACGTCAAGTTCGCTACAGTTTAGGTACCATTACTGAATTATGTTATTTTTGTTAATCATGTAATATTATTTAATGTTTATTTATTTCATAGTAAATCTCGATATTTTCGTTAATGTTAAACTAGGTAATGTTCCTAAACGATAATGTCAACATAAATTTTAAAAATTTTTCAATATTTGATAATTTTCAAAACATATTTTAAAACTTTTTATATCAATTTTATAACTTTTCGTTTTAAAATTGTTCAAAATTGAACCTAAACGTAAATTTATAAAATAAAGCTATACAATTTATTGCATTATCTTATAACTTTTCGTTTGAAATCTTTTTCAAAAAAAATTTTAAACAATTTCAAACGAAACCGAAAGCAAAAAGTTATGATATTGGGCTATAAATTTGTAATTCTGTTGACCTTATTGTTTCTATTGTTATATCCACACTAATTATACGTGCTTTATAATAGATTTAATAGAGCATTTTTGTACGAAAATCTTTTTTATAAACCTGTTATAAAGTTCTGATAATTATTATGAATGTGGACATAAAAGTTTAAAGTTCAATTCAAATCAGTGTCATCTCAAATCCTAGAAATTCACTTTAAAGCTTACAAAATTTGGTACCGTGTGGTTTATTGAATAATTTTACTAAATCTTAAATAATTTATGTTTAAATACTTTAAACATATCATTATTTGAGTTTTAAAAAAAATGAATTCAATTTTATAGATTCCAATGGAATTTGAAATAAAAATGTCTGAAATTTAAATGATAACTAGAAATAAAATAATATTTTTGATATACATACAATTAATATAAACTGTATTTTAGAATTATATAGGTTTACACAAATAATTATAAGATTCCAGAAAACATTTTTATTTCAGAACTTGAACATGAAATTCCAATACCCAGTTTTAAATAACAAAAATTTAACTGAACTTTAATAATTTACAACTAAAAAATTTACTTAAAAAATATATTTAATTTAATATTTAGAATATATTACATTGCCTTGTGGCAAATTCGTTTCAAAGATTTCATTTAAATTAATGAAAACTACAAAAAATAGAAATGTACTTTATTTCAAGTTTTTAGTATCGTAGATTTTGTTAACTTACGGTGGGTCTCACACTGTAGGTTTAACTTTAACTTAACTAAAAACAAAATAAAATGTCAAAAAAATTTACACAAAACAACAACAAATTTTTGGGTTAACTATTAACCTAAGTTTAAACCTGCAGTTTGAGACCAACCGTTACTGTTTTATATTTAAACTCCTAATAAGGTTTACTGCCTATATCAATAATCTTTATATATTGAATTTAAAGCAGAGGCTACCGTTTTTAATGTACTTACGTTTATTTTATAAGTTTTTTTGTCAACTTTTTTTTAAAAAAAACAATGAATTAAATAAAATGATCATCAAAAATAATTCTAAATTTTTTTTATTAATAAATATAGGTCTTTTATATCCAATTTAATATAGATTGGTATAACTATATATGAATCGATTTATCCAAAATTTTATAAAATTTGGTCTAATTATATCTAATTAGATCTAAACACAAATGGCTTTATATGGCGGATATGGACAAATCTCGGATCGAATTCTATATAATTCAATGTAATTATATCTGATTCGGTCTGAGTAGATGACCCATTTTTCGGATCAAATTATATCTTTTTACATATTGTAGCACATACTATTACATATTGCATCATATTTAAATTTTTACCCGGGTTTATAAAAATTTTTGATATCTAAAATTTTAGATAAAAAGTAAGGACCAGTTTTATAGTCAGAACTAAGATTTTGATTTGAAAATTTCTCACTTAAGAATTACACTGTGGAACGAATTCAGGTTAGCAAAAGTTAGGTCGATTCTGAGAGTGAGGGGTGAAAATAGAGGCTAAATTAGAAGACCCTTATCGCGGCGTTTGTTTGTATTAGTTCGAATTTTTTTTAATCGACCTTCGAACTTTGCAGTCAAATGCCGATTTTCAGCATATTGTTTATATGGTTTTTTGGCTATAACTCGTCGACTAATTGATATTTTTTAAATCTGTAAAAGCCGAATTATTGCTAGAGACCTGTGCAACAATTAAAATTTTTTAAAAAATTGATTTAGAAAATTTTTGTGGTGCTTATGAAGCAAAATGTTAGAAAAATTATTTTTTTTTTCATGCTTTTTGAAAATATTTTCCACAAAACTACGTCTTTTTTGCTTTTTGTTTCAAAAAAATATAAATTTGAAATGTTAGTTAGGAAAAGTTTTAAGTAAAAAAATTAAATAAATTAAATTAATGATTTGGCCAGTTGCCGTTTAGCAGGCGGCTGTGGATCAACATCACTGCTCTCTCTAATATCTTGGTCATCGTCATCATCATCAAAAAGGTTGATAATTTCGTCCAACAGATATTCTGGAATTTCATCTTTGTCTTCCCCTTCTTCCTCTTTTTCCTCGTCTTCCTCTTCTTCAAAGGTGTTTTTATACCACCAACAAATTTCAGCGAGTATTGCATGTGGAGATTTCTTTCCTCTGTACCTGAAACGAAAATAGTTTTCAATCGTTAACATGTTTAAATTGTGCACTCTGACAAAGATATTAGAAAAATCTAGGAATTCAAAATATACACACTCTATAGTTACCTTATTTTAAATGGAAGCGCAGTTTGATGATAACGTTCGCCTTGCTCAACAGATTCAGTTGGCAACTGTTGAGCGAGTTGATCAAGATGCTGATGCAAGAGATGAATTTTGTACGACATATTAACCCCAATTTCATCGAAAGCTGCCAACATGTTTACAACAGATTGCCTGTAGTTGTCTTTGCGTTCTTTACCCAAAAGTCCTTTAATGACTGCTTTCAAAGCGAGCCATGCATTTAATTCTCGGTCTGTCAGAACTTGGTCAAAATGTTGACGACTCATTAGTTTCCGTATGTCGGGACCATTAACAACCCCTTCCTGAATTTTGGCGTTACTTAGTCTTAAGAAAATGTCTTTTAAGCGGTTGAATACTGCTGGTCTTTTTGCGATACATTTCAAAAATTTTTTAGCAATGCCAAGTTTAATGTGGAGCAACGGCAACAAAATTTTCATTTCAGGAACAAGACTTTCGTATAGCCTATTGTCTTTAGGCCATTTCCGTGCAGTGCTGTTTGTACTGGTTTCTTCCTTTAATACCTTCTCCGTATCGTGAATCCCAATCGGACAAAAAACACGGATATTTTGGACGCCCAGATGCTGTTAAGCCTGTTATCAATGAAACTATTTTGAGGTCGCAGCAAATGCGCCACTGGTGTTCGTTATATTTGACTACTTCCAGAATGTGTTTCAAATTATCGAAATTTTCACTAGTGTCAGTGCTATACGCAATCGGAACAGAAGGCATTCTATTTGTCTTGTGCAAAAGCACAACCTTTAAGCTGATTAGTGAACTATCGATGAATAAACGCCAATCATCTTTTTTATAGGTTAACTCTATCGTCTCCATTAACTTTTCAATATCGTTGCAATAAGCGACATTTTTTGCATCATTCACATTGAAGAACTTTTCTAACTCTTTTTGGCGTTTTCGATATGCTGTTACTTTGGTACCTTTCGCCAGCAAATTATTTCCTTTGAGAAATGAAGTCAGTAGTTCTGATTTTTTCTGAATCAAACACAAATTTGCAACAATTCCCAATTGGTTTTATGTGACTAGGATTGGGCCTTTGATGTTTCAGAGGATGTACCTTCACCAGGGTCGTATTTTGAGAAGAAATCCATGGATGTAGCAGCGGCGGTTGTAGTACTGATAAGTGTTTGAAGATCAATACTTCGGTATGTTGGTACTGGAACGAATTCTGATCGGTAATGGTAATTGGACACTTGGCACTGCTACATAAGTTTTATTCTTTGTTTTCCTACTATTCAAAGTTTTATGGTAGTTGATACATCCATAGCAATTTTCTTCTTGATGCGGGCTGTTGTCTAACCAAATCATTGGTATACCAAAAGGCATAGCCTTCTTCTTTCCACTTTTCCATTGCATAAGAGTTGAATAGCAATTAAAGAAAACTTTTTTAGGGGCATAGTTTACGTCAGTGATAAACTCTTGCGAGAAATATTGTTTATAGGCTTCCAAAATAAAAATTACTCGCATTGCCACATTTTTCATCGCTTGCTATGAAACGTCCACAAACATTACAAAAATGGTCCATTTTACATTTTGGGTTCCGACATTTTTAATATAATATATATTATACAATGTTTTTTTTTGTTATTTTTATGAAACCGATGCACACTTAAATCACTCACAAAATGAAATAAGTTCCAAAAAAATTAATAGCGAATTTTATCACGACCGAGCGAAAATTAAAAGACATCAGCTTCGGCTGAGTTCCGAGTCTTAACTGAATCTTTATTTTTGAAATTAGTTCGCTTGTACGAAATAAAAAAAACCGCTGTCTGTGCGGTGGTTGAAAACAAAAAAGTTGTTTTGTTGGTATAAAAACACCTTTGAAGAAGAGGAAGACGAGGAAAAAGAGGAAGAAGGGGAAGACAAAGAAGAAATTGAGAAGCATATTATAGGTCAAATAGAAAGCAAAAAAGACTTAGTTTTGTGGAAAATATTTTCAAAAAGCATGAAAAAAAAATAATTTTTCCAACATTTTGCTTCATAAGCACCACAAAAATTTTCTAAATCAAGTTTTTAAAAAAATTTAATTGTTGCACAGGTCTCTAGCAATAATTTGGATTTTACAGATTTATATGCTGGAAATCGGCATTTGACTGCAAAGTTCGAAGGTCGGTTAAAAAAAAATTCGAACTAACATAAACAAACGCCGCGATACGGGCCTTCTAATTTAGCCTCCATTTTCATCCCTCACTCTCAGAATCGACCTAACTTTTGCTAACCTGAATTTGTTCCACAGTGTTATTTAAGAATCAAATCGATGTTAGTTCTGACTATTAAACTGACTCTGAATTATTAACAAAATAAATTCAAATTAAAGTTAAAGTCAAAATAGCACCTATAGGTACAGTTTTATAGTCAGAATTAAGCACCACTTTATGCTCAAATTTAGCTTAAGTAGGAATGTTGTTTGAAAATTGTTTAATTGAGTTTTTTGAGTTTTTCGTAATTAGTTCCGACTATAATACTATTTGTAGTAAATTGAGAACTGTGTGATAAGTTAGTGTTTTAATTCATCAAAAACACTTAAATTACTGACCAACGTGGTCTTTATAAAATCCGCACCGGAATTTGATTGGAAATGGCGTTACAATGGCGTCATAGAACTTTTTAAATATTTATATTTCAGAAAATTTAATGAATATGAGTACTAGGGCGGGTCGATTTAATAATCGCCCATGGCTCAGTGAAAATCGTATTCTAGGGATCAAAATAAGAAACTTTGCCGAAGGAACCATACGAATTCTACTACCCCCAAATGTTGACATTTGTCCCGTAGGGTCAAGTTTTGAAAAATCCCACTTTGACTCATTTAGAGTGCCCCAATCGAGTCCAAATGTATGACCGACCCCCACTAACTTTGGAGGGCCGATCCACCCATGCCAGTGGCACACCCTCTGGAACTCCCCTGGGGGGTTCCCCATACAAACATTTTAAAAAATCACCATTTTTGGCACTTTATTTTATTATTTTTTATTTATTTTATTTATTTTTATTATTTTATTTATTTTTTCTCTTTAGAAATTTATTTAGTCAGAACATATGTAAATGAAAAAATTAATTTAACTTAGTAATAGAAAAGAAAATAAAAAAAATTACTGTTTGAAGTCTTTTTTGCTTTCAAGTCTGGGCATTTTTTCTTTTCTATTACTAAGTTAAATTAATTTTTTCATTTACATATGTTCTGACTAAATAAATTTATAAGGAGAAAAAATAAATAAAATAATAAAAATAAATAAAATAAATAAAAAATAATAAAATAAAGTGCCAAAAATGGTGATTTTTTAAAATGTTTGTATGGGGAACCCCCCAGGGGAGTTCCAGGGGGTGTACCACTGGCATGGGTGGATCGGCCCTCCAAAGTTAGTGGGGGTCGGTCATACATTTGGACTCGATTGGGGCACTCTAAATGGGTCAAAGTGGGATTTTTCAAAACTTGACCCTACGGGACAAAAGTCAACAGTTAGGGGTAGTAGAATTCGTTTTAGAGGTATGGTTCCTTCGGCAAAGTTTCTTATTTTGATCCCTAGAATACGATTTTCCCTGAGCCATGGGCGATTTTTTTGCCTCCCCACAAATCGACCCAGCCTAATGAGTACCAAATCAATATTTAAAAATTGCCTGTCAAAACAGGTTATTTCAATAAAAAAATTTTAGTGAGATCTGAAATTTCCTCATCAAATCCGTAGAGTTGATTTATAGAATTCAACAATCGCAAATTTCCGTAAGATAAATGTAGGAAATTTCCTAATTTTTTTTGTACGGAAATTTTGAAACAGAAATTTCTGGTATTCGGTTCTATAAATCCTCTCTACGGATTTGATGAGGAAATTTCCAATCCAATTAAAATTGGTTTCATTACATTAATTAATTTCAATAAAAAATTTTAAGCGTTATATATTTACTATATGTTTTGATTTAATATTTTAAAGCTTAAATATATTAAAAGTTTTATGACGTCATTGTAATGCCATTTCCGTTAATTTTTATAAATCCGTTTAGAGATTCGAATTCGTTTCCAATCCAATTCCGGTGGGGATTTCATAAAGATCACGAAAATTTTTAGTTTGTAATCATTAGGGCAAGGAATTCCATGCAAATGCATATTTTTTCTCGATAGTCGAAAACTAATATGGACTAAATATTTATCCGAATCATCAAATTTAGAACAAAATTGCATCGATTTGTAGTTGCATATTTTTGCATATTTTGTCAAAAATGCATGTTTTTGCATATTTTGCCGCATATTTTCCATTTTTAATTACATGATATTCCTTGCCCTAGAAATCACCATTTAAATTACTCCTTCGTTTTATTTAAAACGAAAAGTATGATACCCTACTCCAGTATGGTTAGGGCTATGGTATGGTAGAGCTATAAATATGGTTGAATGTTTGGATTCGAATGGGTTGAAATGGACTTGTGTCAAAATTTTTCTAGAAAATGATAAAAAATAAATAAGAGACGGTAAGAAATTTTCGTTTTGCCTGATTTTAGGTGTATTTAAAAGAAAATCGCAAATATTGTCCATATGGGCCGATCTTACTTAGAATCACTTGGGCACATGTCAGTCAGCGTACAAATTTTCATTAAAATATCTTCCTATTTGTGACCTGCAGTGTGGGGAAATCCAATTCTGGGCACCTTTATATAGGCACCATGTCCAACTACGGACCGTTTCAAACCAAAATCAACAGGCTTCGTTCATGGACCGTTATAAGTAGGTGTACCAAATTTCATTAAGATATCTTAACATTTGCGACCTGTAGCGTGCGCACAAGAATACATGACCTGGCGTTAAAAACTTTTTTTTGAAACTTGAATGTGGGTAGCGATAAAAATATGCGATTTGATGCCAAAATTGATGTAGCAAATTTTCAGGCTGATCCGAGGGTACCAACCCGTGCCACAATGAGGTCAAAGGTCAAAATTTTGAAAAACCACCCAAATACTTTGTTTTTGCATTTTATAAATTTTTGTAATAAGAAATACTGTAAATATAATGTTTTTTCTTTAATTTTTATTTAATAGGCTTATTACTTTTATTTTAAATCATTGAAGATTTTGTATAGGCTGGAAAGTCCTTACGGTAGCCCTCTACAATGTGTAACAAGTACTGTTTATCGTCGTCGTTGTGTGTTAAGCATCTGTTATAGTCAGTTATTAGTTTGACTTTTCTTTCGGCGGCATCATTCACAACAGTAATGCATTTTACGATTTGTCCCCCTTTACAAAATGCTTCGCTCTTAGGCCAGTTTGACGGATCAAAGCGTAAGAAATCCGTAGAAATTTCCAGACGAGAAAAAAATTTTTTTGTTTTAGGAGTTACAAAAGAGCTTAAATCCTTGGATGTGAATAATTGTAATTCATCAACGCTTGCACACACTTTTTTAGAAGGGAAAATATCACCATCATCACCGATATGATTGTCTTCATCGGAATCTATTTCCAACACCAAAACCATCTTTTCCTTTATTTTTGAGTCTGCATGTGGATCAAAAAAGGCAAGTGCAACTGCTTCCTCTGATAAATACCACAGGTGGTTCCGAATTTTTTCCAAAAGCACTGTAGATATTTTTTTATCAAAATACCCAATAATCCCCTTTATTAGTTGCATATCTCTATTTGGCGCTTCAACTGCATTTGCGGTTCTAAACCAGTATGGGATGTAGGGACTTACTAAGAAAATGCACGTATTACGAATTCCATTCAACTGACTCGCAGACATTTTAAATTGCTCGTTAAAAATATACATTTTGAGACAATAGATGGCCTTGGACATGAATCTTGCATGAGATGTCGCTCCAGGTACACGAAATGTGAAATTGGGAATGCTACCACCAAGAAAACTAAATGCAAGTTGTAAGAGTTCTCTATAATCATGCCGAATGTGGACTTTCGCTAAATATTCAAGACAAGTGTTTCCTTGTTTCGCGTTCCTCGACAGATATGACACTCAAAACTTGTTCATCCTGCATACAAGTGCTGTATCCCTTTGAATTTAGTGTGCTCCATTCTCGTGCAAAACGTTCATAAATCGCCACCTCTGGACCACTTGATTTTCCGAAATTGATTTCAAATACAGCTCCTAAGAGAATTTCTGCAATATGGTGGCGACATGGTAACCACAATAAGCTGCGTTCCAGTTTGCATTCCAATAAAGTTCCAGCACCACTATGAGAGCCAGTATTTGCAGCAGTTGTATCGAAACATATCATTTCTAATGAATTCAGCATATTCATTTTTAACAAATAGTCGTAGCCAAGCGATCAACTTTATTTTTTCCAGCAATTGCTGGAAGTAGCTTTCCGTCCCAATGCAAAACAAATCTTTCAGGAATCTAAAAAAATCTTAAGCTCAAAGCTAAATTTATAACTTGGTCAAAATAAAAAAACTGACCTTGAAATTTTCAACAATTTCTTTGCCATGACGCCGACGATAATTTTTACGTTGTTCACGCAAACTTGTGCAATTCAGGACAAGATCCTCAATATTGTGACCCAACGCTTTGGCAGTTGCACTGATAATGTGTATAGCTAATGGAGATGACATACAAGCCAGCATTCTGTCGTCAATAAAATTATTTTTTCCACGTTTTCGAATTGGCTTACTGGAGCAACTTGGAATGTTGTCAGTCTGTTCTACATCCATCGCCTGCACATCATCTCCCGATTCATCACTCTCAAATTCAACATGTTCCATAGTCAAGTCTACACATGAAATTAAGTGAACAGCAAAAAAAATTGACACTTTGCTTCCAAATACTACAGAATAATTACCTGAAGGGCATTTTTTTTTTCATAATTTTCTTTTCGACGTTTTTCATCTTCCAATCTTTGTGCCTTTCTTTTTTCTTTATTTGTGACATTTTGATCGACACAAGTCATGCTACCAACACGCCCATTTTCTCGCTGCTTTATTAAGAAGTCTCTATCTTCCTGTATACTTATAAGCTTCAGAGCGTCAACGTGGGCAATGTCAAATAAATTGTTTAAATTTTCCTTAAAGTAATTTTCTTTTTTGCGATGACTTTGGCACGGAGATTTACATACTTTTTGGACTGTTCTTCACTTTCTTTGATCTGGCGTTGGGATTCTAGCTTTTTCCCAAAAAGGCAATATTTAATTTAACACTAATCTTGAACTTTCTTTAACTGTTTTCTTTTCACAACGCACATTATAAAAAAAACACTGAAGCACTTGCTGCTTTGATGGTAATTTCACACCAACTATTTTAGGTACACATTTACCAATCAAGTACACATTTGTGTCAGCAGATCGAAGCCGTTCCAAAGATAAATTTTTCTTCTGAGCCATGGAATTACGTAAAGTTACACAATATTTTATTTTACAATAAACTTCACTTTTCTCAACAATATTTAAATTCGCAATGACAAAATTTTACATATTCATATCAACAACATTGCTATGTTCTCAGTAGCAGAGCGGAAAAAACGGTACTTTTAGACAAAAATGCAGTTGACGACAGCTCAAAGCTAGGAATATTGAGGATGTTTAAAAAACAGCGACGAAAAAAAATTTACCGTTTTTTCAATAATAGTTGTTGGTAGAAATACATATCGTTACCTGAAATGCAAAAGGGCGTAACAAACATATTCATTATTTTACAAGAAAAGCAAAAAAAAACTTTCCGACATTTGACGAAATTAAGTAATGAAATCAAAACTTTTTATTGTAGAAGGCTATAATTTTGCGGAGAAAGGAAGCTTAATTATGTGCTTCATAATCAATGAAAAAAAATTAAAAATTTCTACAGTAAAACCAAATTAAGAAGAAGAGCGAAAAGTTGGTTGTTTAGAATTTCGCTTATAAAATCTTTATTTTTCATATCAGAAAGCAAAAAAATTGTGAGGAAACGTAGTTTAATGTCGTGCACCATAATCAGTCAAAAACTTACACCTTCTTCCATTTCAGGTAACGATATATATTGTAAGCATATTTTGAATTCTATAAATATTTTTTTCTTAGCAGAAACACCATACATTTTTACAACTGAGAGCTTAAATAAAAACTATAATGCATACATATATTTGTTTTTGCTTCTGGTGCCATTATATACACGCTGAAAAAAAAACGGCCTGTCCCAAACATATTTTTGCTGGTAATATATATATATTATATATATTTGGAGAAATTGTTAAACATATTCGCCGTGTTTTTACTAGAAACAATATATATTTGCATGCAAATATATTATGTTTTCAAGCAAATATATTATGTTTGCCTGTAAATATATAATGTTTGGATGAAATGAAATGACGCTATCGACAAATATTATATGTTTGGCAGCAAACATATAATATATGTGTCATAAACAAATTATGTTTCCATGCAAATACTATATATAAATAATATATTTAGTTATAAAGCAATTATTAAAATATGCCAAACAATAGGCGTATTTATTCTACTCTCCAAATTTCTCTATATTTTAATGGAAAAACATAAAAAGTAAAATTAATACATCTACTGTTTGGCTATTACTTAATAACTAAATATATTATAAATCACATTGAATTTTACATCTAATACAAATCTTTCATTGAAAAACAATAACTACAATCTCTTCATTTATTTATTATTTATTTTTATTAACAAATATTAATTAAAAGCTCTTATAATAAGTTACTTCTTTAATATACACAAATAAATAATTTTTTTTTTCTTTTTAACACAATTTTATGTTTTATTTATACTAATTTATTTTATTTTTTCACATCTTTCACAATAAAATTATTAAATAAAGGAAAAATATCACTAAATTTTCTGACTAGATGCAGTCTAGCTAAACTAAACGATTATTACCAATTACAAAAGTTATAATGGCTACATACAACTTTATATGTATCAAGAATGGAAATTCGCCGTTTTTCCAAATATATGTTAATTGTACCCACCAATATAATTATTACCGGGAAATATATATATATTAACTATAAAAACAATATAATTGGAAGCACACTGCAAATACATATATGGTAGTTTGTAAACATACATTGATTACCTCCAAACATATACAAAAACGTCTTTTTCCTCCGTGTACTTAAGCAATAATTATTAACTAATTTATAAGTTATAAATGATATTCTAATTTAAAGAAGTTTTATTTTTGGTATTTCTTAATAAAAAAAATTATAAAATGCAAAAAAATAGAGTATTTTGGTGGTTTTTTAAAATTTGGACCTTTGACCTCATTGTGGCACGGGTTGGCACCATCCGATCAACCTGAAAATTTGCTACATCAATTTTGGCATCAAATCGCATATTTTTATCGCTACCCAAAGTGATATTAATTTATGATCTAGAGTCAAACTAAAAAAAAAAAGAACATTCATTTACTTAAAAATAAGAGATCAACTAAATATTCCCCCATTCATCTTAAAACACATTGACACGGTGCAAAAATATAATTTAAATAATATACATTTAAAACAATTTAAATTTAACGGTTCGTTGTAATTCAAAAATCTGTGGTTATCATACACAGAGTTGAATAGAATCAGCTGAGATATCTTAAGAATTAAGGTTCAAAACAAAATAGAGTAATAATAACAAAGGATAAAAATAGCATTGTTAAATTTCGTTGATGTTAGTCTAAGTTGAGTTGTTGATACGAAACTCGATTTTCTTTCAGCGGTCACATAAGTAGACAACATTAAAATATTAGCCCACACAAGACGAAATACAGTGATGATGGCTTTGTAGCGAAAGCCGAAAATACGTATTCTGTATTGCTGGTCTTATCGAATTCTTTCAAATATATTTTTATTCTTTGTAATTTACTTGTAAAAATTGTATCATCTTTCTTTGATTTGAAAATAATTTAAACAGAAAGTGATATTAATTTATGATCTAGAGTCAAACTAAAAAAAAAATAAAAAAAAAGAACATTCATTTATTTTTATAATTATTTAACTTTTGTGTTAATTATCGAATTTTGACAATGTAACTCCGAAATTTGTAGTTAGAGTTACGGATTTACACTTAATAACGCCCAAACCAGATATTGAAAGTGCCAGAGAACAGTGATAGTGCTCAAATTTTGTTCTTGATTTTCGCGAAAACTATTGAATATATTTTAAAATTTCTTACGATTTTTTTTTTTTGAAAGACAGCTGTTGTTTATTTAGATAAATTTCTAATTTCTCGCCAGTGACAAATAAAGAAAATACAAAAACCCACTATATCGGCAAAACGTCGCACTGCGGTAAAATACTGTTGACACTGCATTTATCTGGTCTAGGCTTAAGAACGCTCAAAACTTGTTGACAAATTATTTTATTTCAAATGAACTAATCAAAGCGTATTACTGAAGTGTTATAGGTACTACGGTACTACATTTACATTAACCAAAAACTATAAGTTTTTGAAAACTACTAGTATTTACTTGTCAAATTTCATACAAAATTTAAATAAAAAAGTTTTCAAAAAACTACTAATTTTTAGTTGTAGTGTAAATTGGGCTTTATATTAAAACCAAAATGTAAAAACATATAATTTTTCTTAGTTTCCCAGCAAAATTTTTTTGAACTGGTTACCTCTGAATCTGTTGTAAAACAGGTGTTTTTACCACCGGTTCCGTGGAACAGGTTCTAGAACTGATTCCTGGAAGTAAAAATGGAAGGTTCCAATGTCGCAGAACCAGTTCTATAACTAGTTCTAGAACCGGTTCCAATGCAACCTGTTCTGGTTTGGAGGAAAAGAACCTGTTGCTTTTGGCACAAACTCAAACAAAAATCACCGATGATAGAACATAAATTAGAACAGGTTGCATTCAAGTACAAGTTGTTCTACAACCGGTTCTTTGCATCCCACAATTTCGCTGGGTTGTTATATATTCTACAACCACATATCTTATTACTACGCAAGTTTTTATGCCATTAACCCTACTTAGATAACATTATTTTTTTGTACTGAAAGATAACTATAAGTCTGACAGACGTATGATGGTCAAAATCCTTGCAAGGACATTAAAAGAAAGAATATTGAAAATTTTCGTATTAATAATTTGTGTTATCCAGCTAGAAAATTGCTAATAGCTGAGCTGCGAATTCCACCAGTGTTTTAACGATTTTCGGAAATTAAATAAAATTAACAACATTTATATAGATTTGTTTTTTATTCATTTAATAACACACACGCTGAAAAAAACGGCCTGTCCCAAACAAATTTTTGCTGGTAATATATATATATTTAGAGAAATTGTTAAACATATTCGCCGTGTTTTTACTAGAAACAATATATATCTGCATGCAAATATATTATGTTTGCCTGTAAATATATAATGTTTGGATGAAATGAAATGACGCTATCGACAAATATTATATGTTTGGCAGCAAACATATAATATGTGTGTCATAAACAAATTATGTTTCCATGCAAATACTATATATAAATAATATATTTAGTTATAAAGCAATTATTAATATATGCCAAACAATAGGCGTATTTATTCTACTCTCCAAATTTCTCTATAGTTTAATGGAAAAACATAAAAAGTAAAATTAATACATCTACTGTTTGGCAATTATTTAATAACTAAATATATTATAAATCACATTGAATTTTACATCTAATACATTCATTGAAAAACAATAACTACAATCTCTTCATTTATTTTTTATTTATTTTTATTAACAAATATTAATTAAAAACTCTTATAATAAGTTAATACTTTAATATACACAATTAAATATTTTTTTTTTTGCTTTTTAACACAATTTTATGTTTTATTTATACTAATTTATTTTATTTTTTCACACCTTTCACAATAAAATTAATAAATAAAGGAAAAATATCACTAAATTTTCTGACTAGATGCAGTCTAGCTAAACTAAACGATTACACTATGCGACAGTCAAAATCGGGATGGGATGAAACCAACGGGAAATGTTATATCGGTCAAAAACAAGTTTTACGTGTCCCGGCGTTTCGCTGGCTACGACCCCCCCCCCCCGACAATTTTTTTTAAATTCGCTTTTTATTTAAAGTACAGTTTTTATAATAAAAGCCTTCACCCAGCCACCACAAATAAATAATTCTGCACAACAATGGGTTTAAAATAAATAAATATTTGATCACTTTTTTTCATGAAAGTGGATTGTTAGTAATGAATCCATAATAAATTGCAATATACGTGTGTATGTTAAGATAATTTGGTAAAGTGCGAACTTAGGTAGATAGACCCGTAAGTAGTTTTGTTCATTTGTGTTTTGAATGAAAATAAATAACGTAAAGCAGGGTTGGAAAGCATTTTATAATATTAAAAATAGCGTGTTAGCGTGTCTTAAAGTTTTTTTTTTAATTCCAGTTTATGTAAAGGTAGACCTGGCAATTCAAGTAAATTCACAAATTCAGTTGGAAAATTTACTGCGTCGGTTTCTTCCACCGGTGCTTCGTTACATGAAGTTTAAATATCGGAATATATAAGTTCCATTCCTTTTCTAAGGTTTTTTCTCTTTTAGAAAATTTGTTTAACTTTTTGGAGAGTATGTTTCAATGCTACATAAGTTTCATATTCCGTGGATAGTGTTTGAACAGGTAATTCCCTCTTCCAATCCATTTGCATTGTCTATAATTTCAATTCCACTCGTTCAACGTTTATATCCATTTCATTACACTTGTGTAGTGTTTCAATTCCACTCGTTTCCTATTTAGTTTCTTAATTTTAGTGTTTCATATACACTTGTTCTTTAAGTTTTAGGTTTCTAGCTAAAGACGCAGACGTTAAGGGGGGGGGGGCAATTTTCCCCTTTTGAACCACCATTTTTACCACGTTCTTGTCCAAAGTCCTAGAAATGCCTTATCGATAAGTTAGCTATCGATACTACAAGGAAAACATATTATATATTACAGGTTTCTAGCGGAAGGGTTCGGTTAGGCCATCAAGGGGGAGAATTATTCCGTTTTTACCCCTCCCGGTAGGAATTTCCAAAAATTCCGTCTTAGAGGACGTCTGCGTTGGAGGAGGAACCTACTACATACATAATTTTAGGTCTCTATATCCAGCAGTTTGGCCAGGCCGTCAAGGGGGAAGTTTTTCCCTTTTTACCCCTCCCGGTATGAATTTCCAAAAATACCATCTTAGGGGACGTCAACGTTGGAGAAGGAACCCAAATACCGAATTTAAGCTCCCTTGTTCCAGCAGTTTGGCCAGGCCGTTAAGGGGGAGACTTTTCCTGTTTTTGACCCTACCTGTAGAAATTTCCAAAAATCTCATCTTAGCGGATGTCTACAATAGAGGAGGAACTTTAATACCAAATTTCAACTTCCTACCTCCAGCGGTTTGGGCAGGCCTTTAAGCGGCACTTTTCGTTTCATTAATCCCCATTTTTGCAATGTCCCTGTCCAAAAAGCACCTTCCCGGTAAGTGAGCCCATACTCCAAGTAACATATGTTTTACATTTCAGGTTTATAGCCAACTTTTACTATTTGTGCCCCTCTCGGTAGGAATTTCCTAAAATCCATCGACAGGGAATTTCAGCTTCCTAGTTCCAGCAGTTTGAGCAGGCTGTCAAGGGGGACACTTTTTCTTGTTTTGTCCCTCCCGGTTGGAATTAGGCTGGAAGAGGAACCTAAGTACCGAATTTCAGCTTCCTAGTTCCAGCAGTTTGGACAGGTCGTTAAGGGGCCACTTTCCCTTTTTGAGCCCCCATTTTATAACGACCCTGTCCAAAATTCAAAAAAGTATCTTTCTAATAAGTTAGCCCTTACTCCGGAGACCCACATTTTAAGTTTCAGGTTTCTAGCTGAAGGGGTTTTTACAGGCCCCCAAGGTGAGGCTTTTCTTCTTTTTGCCCCTCCCTTTAGGAATTTACAAAAATTCCATCTTCGCGGCTATCTGCGATGGATGAGGAACATTCATACCAAATTTCAACTGCATTGCCTAAGCGGTTTGGGCAGGCCGTTAGTGGGGACATTTTTCTCTTTCAACCACCATTTTGACTATGTTCCTGTTCCAAAATAGAAAAATTACGTTACCGGTGAGTTAGTCCTACTCCAAGGAATACATATTTAAAATTTTAGGTTGGCCAAAAGGGATTGGGCAGGCCGTCAAGGAGGGGACTTTTCCCCTTATTTCCCCTCCCGATAGAAATTTCAAAAATTCCGTCTAAGCGGACGCCTACACAGAAGAAAGAACTCACATTCCGAATTTGCTTTTGGGATATGCTATAGGGAATTAGTCGATGTCTACTACAGTGGAGGAACCTTTATACCAAATTTCAACTTCTTACCTCCAGTGGTTTGGGCAGGCACTTTTCCAATTTGTGAGACTGTTTATGGGGAGACTTTTCCCCTTTTTGCCCGTTCCGGTAGGAATTTCCAAAAATCCCGTCTTAGCGCACGTCTATGCCGAATATCAAGAAACCTTGTTTTAGTGGTGATATCCGTGGGGGGAGGAAAAAAAGTAGTTTTTTTGAAATTATATATAATTTTAAATGGTACTTTTTGGAAAAACGAAATTTTTTGGAAAAAGATACTTTGTTTTTACAAAGTACTTTATTTGTACTTTTTTTTGGAAAAGGTATTTTTTTTTTTAAAAGGTATTCTTTTTTGGAAAAATGTATGTTTTTTGGAAAAAGGTACTTTTTTTGGAAAAGGTACTTCTTTTGGAAAAGGAACATTTTTTTAGAAAAAGGTACTTTTTTTTGGAAAAAGGTACTTTTTTTTGGAAAAAGGTACTTTTTTTGGAAAAAGGTACTTTTTTTGGAAAAAGGACCTTTTTTTGGAAAAAGGTACTTTTTTTGGAAAAACCTACTTTTTTTTGGAAAAAGGTACTTTTTTTTGGAAAAAGGTACTTTTTTGGAAAAAGGTACTTTTTTGTCCCCTTTTTGCCCCTCCCGATAAAAATTTACAAAAATTCCGTCTCAACGGACGTCTACACCGGTCAAGGAACCTACATACCAAATTTCAACTTCATAGCTCCAGCAGTTTGAGCAGGCCGTCAAGGGGGAGACTTTTTCCCCTTTTTGCCCCTCCCTGTAAAAATTTCAAAAAAATCCCGTCTTGGTGGATGTCTACGATAGTGGAGGAACCTTTATACCAAATTTCAATTTCCTACCTCCATCGGTTTGGGCAGGCCGTCAAGGGGAGCTCTTTTCCCCTTTTTAACCCCCATTTTTACAACGTCCCTGTCCAAGATTCTTGAAAGTACTTTCTAGAAAAGTTAGCTCCTACTCCAAGGAACACATATCTAAAATTTCAGCTTTCTAGCCAAAGGGGTTTTGGCAGGCCGTCAAGGGGGAGACTTTTCCCCTTTTTTCCAAAAATCCCGTCTTAGCGGACGTCTACGCCGAAAGAGGAACCTACATACCAAATTTCAACTTCCTAGCTTCAGCGGTTTGGGCTGGGCGATGTTGAGTCAGTCAGTCAGTCACGTTATTTTTTATATATAGAGATTAAAGGAATTGTAATTTTTAATTTTTTTTTAAATTGTTTGAGCAAAATCGGACTAGTGGTTCTCGAGTTATGTCAAAAAAAAAAGACCACCAAAGGTCAAATCGATATATCTCGATTCCTAGACGTGACCCAGCGAAACGCCGGGACACGTATAACTTCTTTTTTACCGATAAAACTTTCCCTGGTAGTTTGAACCCTTCCCGATCACTGACCCCTACCATTTGTCTCACAGTGTTATTACTAACTACAAAAGTTATAATGGCTACATACAACTTTATATGTATCAAGAATGGAAATTCGCCGTTTTTCCAAATATATGTTAATTGTATCCACAAATATAATTATTACCGGGAAATATATGTATAGTAACTATAAAAACAATATAATTGGAAGCACACAGCAAATACATATATGGTAGTTTGTAAACATACATTGATTACCTCCAAACATATACAAAAACGCCTTTTTCCTCCGTGCAGTACAGCACGAAAATGCATCGGACATGTGCCCTATCATTTCTGATATATTCTAGGAAGTAGATCACGAATATGTAAATACAAAATTTTAAAATTAGCTCCGCTTTTTGAAATATTTTCATATTTAACTTTTACCAAAAAACTAGTTATTTCTTAAAAATTTCTTTTTAACTAATATGCCTTGATAAACTGCAGATATTTTTTTAAGTTTAATTAGGGATACCGATCCCGAAATCCAGATCCTGAAAATCCCGGGATTGGCCTTGAAAACATCCCGGGATTTCCGATTTCATTATTTGGCATATTTTATCTCTTTTTGTATTTGTTTTTATTGTTATATTCGACCCAAATCACATAAATCTAATATCTTATTAAATGTTATTAAAGAACTACACTCATAAAAAAAGTTAGTACAAAAGTCTTTTAAACGCGTTCTAATTCAGTTGAACTAATTTTTCCTGTTGTTTTCGTTTAAATCCGTTGTTTAGCTAAAGTTGTTAGTTATCCAATTTCACACAAAAACATATTTCTGCTGTACTTGAACTAATTTTTCCTCCTTATATTTAGCTATTTTTTTATAAATGATTTTGACAATGTATCAGCTACTATAGCTAAATTTGTTGGCAAATTTTTTAATATTTGTGTTTTCAAAAGAAAACGATAGGGGCGCTAGCGTATAGTGATTGATGGTGCTTGATGGTGAAGTGTGTATTGGTGAGTTTGCCGACCAATATAAATTAGAAAATTTGTAGTAAGTGTATTTTAATGTGTGTGATGAGTCATCACTGATGACGCCAATACCAATACAAAAAAAATAATATGGTGCTTGTTAAGAAAGTTCTAGTAAATAAAATAATATGATAAGAGTATGTTTTCTCTTGTTTCTGTTAGTCAGCAAAGGAAGGCAAAAGAAAACGAAGGTAAACTATTTCCTGCTAAAATGACAGGAAATAGTACATGTATTTGCGCCAGCACAATTTTTGCCTATTTGTATGTGATTTTTTTTATTAGTGCAGTTAAAATTGTATTAAAAAAATAAAATAATAGAGGCTTGTTTTATAATATAAACTATATTTATTTACGGGAATACTATTAAATATGTTATTGTTTTTCTGCAGGTAGACGAAAAAAGGAACCAAATAATACAACTTCCGCTGGCACACATATTGGCAAGACAATAATAGTGATATTTAGTGCAAATAGTGTTTTTGGATTGTGTAATTTAATCGAAAATAAAATTAACAATATTAAAATTAATTTGTTTTTATTCAATTAATAACAAAAATTTATTTCTATTAAACGAAATTTCTTCTAAATTTTTGAATGTTAATTGAATTTTTTACCTGTTTATATCCAACTAATATTTAGCAGAAAACATGTGCTGATTTCAACTAAGTAATTTTCATTTCCATTAAACAACATTTCTTATAAATTATTGTATTTGAACTAACTTTTTTACCTAAAATTTAGGTCACCTAAATTTAGCAGACCATGATTTTCAACTTCATGGAAATTTCTGCTGGCGCAAATTCAGGTATTATTTTCTGTTATTTTAGCAAAATGTTCAACTATTTGTACGGGCTTTTTTTATAAGTGTAGTTTTCCTATTCATAAATAATACATTAAAATAGATTAAGCTTTTATTCAGCTGTGAAACTTTTGAAAATCGTAATTCAGCTTTATTTAATCTTTTAGTGGACATGTTTTTATTTATTTTATTGATGATTTGTTTAAAATCATAACTTCATGCAAAATAATTTTGCCGACTAAACACAGTAAATTTTTGTTAAATTAGAAAAATCTAACAATATGCCTTTCTGAACTCAGCAGAGGTATGTGCTTAATATTTGATTATATTTCAGCAGAGTATTTTGTATTTGCATTCAATTAATTTTAACCTAATATAACTAAAAATTTCCAGATATAGCAGTATTACTTTTAGTTAAAAAGTTTCTTCAGAGGTAAATGTACACTCATAAAAAAAAATTAGTACAAAAGTCTGTTAAACGCGTTCTAATTCAGTTGAACTAATTTTTCCTGTTGTTTTCGTTTAAATCCGTTGTTTAGCTAAAGTTGTTAGTTATCCAATTTCACCACAAAAACATATTTGTGCTGTACTTGAACTAATTTTTCCTCCTGATATTTAGCTATTTTTTTATAAACGATTTTGACAATATATCAGCTAATATAGATAAATTTGTTGGCAACTATTTTTATATTTGTGGTTTCAAAAGAAAACGATAGGGGCGCTAGTGTATAGTGATTGATGGTGCTTGATGGCGCTTGATGGTGAGGTGTGTAAAACACACTGTGTAGAAAATTTCTAGTAAGTGTATTTTAATGTGTGTGATGAGTCATCACTGATGACGCTTACTAATACAAATAAAAATAATATGGCGTGTTAAGAAAGTTATAGTAAATAAAATAATATGACAAGAGCATGTTTTCTTTTGTTTCTGTTAGTCAGCAAAGGAACGTAAAAGAAAACGGAAGTATACTGGACTCTAACATTTCGCAGTTAAAATTGTTAAAAAAAAAAAATAATAGAGGTTCATTTTATACTATAAACTATATTTATTTACGGGAATACTATTAAATATCCCGGTGAAAAATGCTCATATACGCTCAAACATGTTCATATACGGTTTAAGTATGGACACATATGAACAAATATGGATTTTTTATGAACATATATGGATTTTATATGAACATATATGGAAGTATATGTGATTCCATATATGGAAAAAATTTCATATACAGACATATATGGAAGCATCTGTTATTTCATATATGGAAATGGCACTCATATATGGACAAATATGAAAGTATATGTTATTCAATTTATGCAAAAGGGACTAGTATATGAACATATTTCGAAGAATACATTTTTCCATATACCCGAGTAAAAAAGTTTTGATATAATCACATATTATTTTATGTAATTGCATATAGTAACTTATAGTTACATATGGCCACATATGCTTTTAAATTCAAGCAGATATACTTTTATATAGTCATATGTTAGATATTTTTTCCTCAAAGGTTTTAATATGGAGACATATGTGATTTTATATTATTACATACTGGCCTACATATAATTGCATGTGCTATATATAAGTACATAAAGTAACATATTACAGATATAATTACGTATACGTTTATATATAATTTAGTATGACAGTATACATAATAATATAATACTATATGTGGAGCCATATAAGAAATATTTCATAATTTGTGTTAGATATGATTATATATGGACGAATAAGAACCCATATATAACTTAATATGGTTCCATATCTACAATATTTCATGATTTCTTTAATATATAACAATATAACGTTCTTTATAACATCATCTATAATTATATATCATCCCACATAAGCAATTATTTCAAAGTGATTTTATATAAAACCGTATTATATTATATGTGGTTCTATGTTAACAATGATTTTTAACTAGTTTTAGATTTAGTAATTACTAGGGATTGGCGCGTGACTAGAAATGTGAGTCACGTTATTCACACGTGATCGTGAGTAATAATTACTATACTCAAGTGATTCGTGCGTGAGTCTGAGAATATATAATTCGTACTTGATTCGTGCGTGAGCGGGAATATGAATATATAACCTGTGCATGATTCGTGTGTGAGTTTATTTTTTACATCATATATTTTTAGTAATTTTTACTATTTTGTAATATTTTACTATTTTTTTTAATATTTTTCTTATATCTTGGTTGTATAACATAATCCTATTAACTTTAAAATTTCAGTCTTGTTAACTTTATTTTAAAATTCCTAAAAATAAAGAAAATTTTGTTCATGTTTAATGCACTGTCATGGTAAATCTGGATAAAATTAATGGAAGATTTATCGAAATTATAGGATCTCCAGCAGACTATTGGGTTAATCATTATATTTGGAAATTAATTACACATGCAATTACACAATTACATGTAATTGTAATTGAAAAAAATTCAATTACAATTACATATTATTTGTAATTGTAATTAAAAAAAAATAATTACAAGTAATTTGTAATTGAAAATTTTCAATTATACATTACATATAATTGTAATTGAAAAAATGTAAATTACATTTACATTTTTTCGGAAAAGAAATAATGAGAAAAAGCACAAGTGAGGGGTCAGCCCAACATGACGTATTCCTTTTATACTTATCCACGCCTATCCAATCTATCCCAGTCAGTTTTTTCTACAAAATTTTAACAAAAAACACTTTAATTCTAAATGTAATTGAAATTTGTAATTGAAATCACTTTCAATTACAATTACTTGTAATTGAAAATGTTCAATTACAGTTACTTGAAATGTAATTGAGTTTTTTTTAATTTCAATTACATTTATTTGCAATTGTAATTGAAATTCCCCAGGTCTGATCTCCAGATATTGCATATCTTTTTTATTTAAAAAAATAATTTTTGTATATTGTTAGATGTGGTCATATATAATATGATCTAAAGTATAAGGTCAATTTTTAGATATAATTGTATCAAACTATGTCCACTTTTATAACATTTTATATAATTTTATATAAAAAGGTATAATTTGATGTAATTGGATGAGGACAAAATTCGGATACAATTGTGTCGAATAGCATAAAATTGTATCAAATTGTACCAAATTGTATACAATTGTATACAATTCGATACAATAAGATACAATAAGATGTTCTCATTTTTCGGATATAATTATATCTAATTACATAAAAGATTATATATAATTAAATATAACTTCATATGGCTCCATATCATTTTTTTTTACTTGGGTATGTAAAAGGAACTCATATTTGGATAAATATGGAATTATATTTAATGCCATGAATAAAAAAAGGAACATATGTAGCGCCTAATATGAATGCCATACATAAATTCATATCTATCGTACAACCTTATAATAAAGGACAGCAACGTTCGCATGTATTCGCATATATTTAATAAATGTATATGTTCATATATGTCCATATATGAACATATACTTAGGTGTTACCTCATTTTTCGGATCCATACATATATGATTGAACCATAAATGTTCATATATGGACATTTTTCACCGGGATGTTATTGTTTTTCTTTTATTTCAGCCCTTTAACGTTTTCATCTAAATTCAACATACCGCTGCCACACATATTGGAAAGAAAATACAAGTGATATTTAGTACAAATAGTGTTTTTGGATTGTGTAATTTATTGGAAATTAAAATTAACAATATTTACATGATACATGAAGTTGTTTTTATTCAATTAATAACAAAAAGTGATTGTAATTTTAGCAGCATGTTTTGCAGATTTCAACTGACCCACTTTCATTTCTATTAAACGAAAATTCTTCTAAATTTTTGAAATGTTAACTAAATTTTTTACCTGTTTATAACCAACTAAAATTTAGCAGAAAACATGTGCTGATTTCAGCTGTGTAATTTTCATTTCCATTAAACAACATTTCTTATAAATTATTGTATTTGAACTAACTGTTTTACCTAAAATTTAGGTCACCTAAATTTAGCAGACCATGATTCTCAACATCATTGAAATTTCTGCTGGCGCAAATTCAGGTACTATTTCCTGTTATTTTAGCAGAATTTTTAACTATCTGTACGGGCTTTTTTTATGAGTGTAATTTGCAATTTGCTTAAATTTAACTCATAAGTATATTTCATTTTTCAATTCATATTTTTATTGACAAATGTAACATAGTTAATACACAATAATTAGAATATTTTAAATAAGGAGTTTAGTCTATAAAGACTTTTCTACTTAATTATGTTGTATCTGTACAATGTGATATATTTCTTAAAAATAAAATAAAAATAGTTGATCTCTTATTTTTAAGTAAATGAATGTTCTTTTTTTAGTTTAAATCTAGATCATAGTTTAAATCTAGATCCCGGGAATTCCCGCCCGGGATTTCCCGGGCGGGAATTCCCGGGAAATCCCGGGAAAAGTTTGCCGGGAATTCCCGGGAAAATAATATATTTTTCCCGGGAAAACGGGAAATTTTAAAAATATTAAATTTTTTAAATTGTTTTTGTTTCGAATGGGATTTTTTAATTTTAGTCATAAAAAACATTTTAAATACCAAAACAAAAATGTCATTGTTAAAATCTTTTAAAAGGGAATACATTTATTTGACACACAAATAAAATCTTTGCCAAGTAATTAGGAACATTTCAACTAATAAAGATTTTTCGCATAACTTATTCAAAATTTAAGTAGTAAAACCTAAAAACTTGATAAAATGTTTAAAAGAAATATGAAAAAATAGCTTTGTTTCTTACAAATAATCGCCCTTAGTATCTTAATTTTTCAAATGTATAATTTAGGTAAAGTCGACTTTAGTTGAAATATTGGGTGGCAGTATACCTTGACTTGGTTTATTTTTTGAGTATTCTGATTGGTTAATTTATTTTCAACCAATCAAAATATTTGAAAATATAAATATTTTTGTAAGGTTTTCATACACATAATGAACAAAACCGTTTGATTAAAAATAAAGTCGACTTTAAATTTAAAATATTCCTTTATATTAAGGGTCAATAATTTTATAAGTAACGTTTTCATTAATAAATGTGAAAAGAAAAGACTGGTTAACGGTGGTATCTAAATTTGGTTATTCGACATCTAAATTTGGTTCACAAAAAATAAAAAATTGATAGTCATGCAACTTTTCTTGAAGAAAACAACAACAAGAATAACGTTTCAGCTAAAATTAGCAAAGTACCCGAAGAAAAAAGTGTAAGCTGAATAGGCATTAAAGGTTTTATCGTAGGGCAAACATTTCCTGAAATAGTATCCAAATTAGCCGCAGTCAATCCGCACCATAACTAGATCTTCGTTTATTCGAGAAAGTTTTTATAACAAAAACCTGGCATTGCAAAAAAATGAAACCGATGTAAAGAACATTATATTAAATTACTACAATCATGTAAAAGATATCATGATAAAAGAAATATCGAGCAATATTTCTAACAATAGGAGATTTACTATAATCTTAGATGAATGGACAAGAATATCACAAAAGAGATATTTGAACATATGTATAAACGGAAATAATTCATTTTATAACCTGGGGTTGGTTTATATATCAGGAAGATGTAATGCTGATGAAATAAGAAGAATTGTAGAAATAAGACTAGAAGAGTTTTTTTTGTCTTTGGAAAATAACATTGTGGCCACCATATCTAATGGGCCAAGTGTGATGAAACGGTTTGTTTCCGACAGTCCAGTAGTAGGTGCTTTCTGCTGGAATCATGCAATTCATTTGGCTGTTCTGCGAGTAATTTATGTGAAATCAAATGTTCAACATTCTGATATTTTTTACTTTGAATTCTCACTACACAGACTGCATTTGTACTGAAATAGTGTTTTTTTTTAACAAAAATTACTTATATAGGTGGTTTTCATTAACAATTTTGTTCAAAAATATTTCCCGGGAATCAAATTTTTTCATTCCCGTTTCCCGGGAAATAAAAAAGTCCGGGAAATAAAAAAGTCCGGGAAATCCCAAACCCTAGCTAATGTTTTAATGTTTGTCTACTTATGTGACCGCTGAAAGAAAATCGAATTTCGTATCAACAACTCAACTTATACTAACATCAACGCAATTTAACAAGACGAAATACCCCAGCAAAACTTTATATTACCTGGTAATAAGGTTTGTAAGAAGAAATTAAGGTATGTAACCTCTTACTTTGCTATTCCAACAGCTATTATTTTAACAAGGGCATGTCATTGGAGGTATGTACTTTCCAAAAGAGGGCTAGGTAACAACATAAGAACATGTTACTTTAATGTTACATGTTAGGAGTTGCGTAACCACTTACATAACCGATACTGAGCACAATACAACTTACATAACAGCTTAAAGTAAGGCCAAAAAATGTGTTACAAACAGGTCTGAAATAACAAATTAAAATTATGCGCTTACTTACTGTATAAAAATATATAATTACTTCTTACAAAAAAAAATTAAAATAAGACGTTATCGTGTTGGTTTTTTATAAATGCTAAAACGAAGCATATTCATATTTATTTAATATTTACTCAGATTAATATAAAGTTAACAAAAAACATAAAAGATATTCCAGTCAATATGTATAAAACATATAAATTATTTGTATCGAATATTTTAAATAGAAAATAACACTCATGTATCGCATTACAAATAACTCCTTATTTTGAGGTATTTGAATACACCATCGGTAATAAGTGGCTATTTCTATTAAGTGATCACGTATCACATTAAAAGTAACTCCTTATTTTACGGTTTTAAAATATCCCATCTGTAATAAGTCGCTGCTATTATTTAGAACTCATGTTGTGTATTACAAGTAAACTCTTTTCTTTGAGGTGTTTAAATATATCATTGGTAATAAGTTGCTATTACTACCCAGTAGTTATGCAGCACATTATACGTAAGACATTACATTTTAGTTATGAAATAATGCAATGGTAAGGGGTATGGTATTACCAGGTAATGTGTTCTGTAATACCAACATATTACCAAGGTTTTGCTGGGACACTGATGATGGCTTTGTAGCGAAAGCCGAAAATACGTATTCTGTACGCTTGCTTCGATAGCATTTTGAACTAACAAAATAAAATTCGTGACAAGTTCTTCTACATCATCAGCATTATTTAAGGGCACATTTGACAAATTAGAAATATTGTTATTAATGTACCGTTTAAATATGTTCCAATTTGTGTTTTTTTGATCACATTTTAGGATTTCATTTGATTTATAACTCAAATTAAAAGTTAGAAACACTGGTAGATGATCAGAACTTAATATGTTAAGAGTAATAGCAGCAGACAGTTTTTCGGGTACATTTGAAAGAAAAAAGTCAAGTACAGAAGGATTTGCATTTCTGCTTGTTGGAATAAGCGTAGGTTCAGAGGGATAAACAATATCAAATTTGTTTGTTGTGATAAAATCATATATTATGTTTCCCCAGCAATTTGCTCGAAGGCATCCCCATGATTGATTTCTGCTGTTAAAATCACATCCTAAAATATAATTTTCCTGAATCCTTGAAAATTTTCTTTTTCTAAGATCTGATTTAAATTTATTTTTCTTAATTTCCAATGGACCAGCAGATCCTCCTGGAAAATAACAACTAAAAATCTGAATAGTTGAGTTATCATTTAATTTGACTTTTAAACATATATTTTCAATCAAATCTGTATTTATATCCGATAATAGTTCATGGCATATATTTCTACGTATTGGAATTGCTACTCCACCACCCTTATTACCTTCACGATCTTTGCGATAACAGAAATACTCTGCATGATACATTTGGCATTTTTTTAATCACTGGATTTATCTTTGGATTTATTTTATTTTGTTAAAAAATTCACATTTTGTTTTTCAATTTTTAAAATTTTATATTTTTATCCAAATCTAACACTTATTGCCTTATATAATGTGAAAGAAAAAAATTTGATTTTGCGAAAATGGAATTTCTGGAATAAAATTAAGCTAAATCCAAAACGGATTTATTTATTTTTTAAATCCATTTTGGATTTAGTTTATATCAATTCCTGTGTTCACATTTTTACAAAATTTAATGATTTTCCTGCACATTATATTGGCGAATAAGTATAAGAATTTAATAAAAATTATTAATTTTTAAAATTAAAAAACCAAGCATTAATTTTTTAACAAAATAAAATAAATCCAAAAATAAATCCAGTGATTAAAAAATAGGCCTATTGAGATCAGTGATGGTATTTGAAAATTTTCGTTTGGTGCCTAAATGATGCCAAAAAAGTGCCAAAAAAGCTTTAAAAGTGCCAAAAAAATAAAAAAATTAAGCAACATGCAAATGTTGCAAAAAATATGTTCAGTTTTTTTTCAAATATTTATACATTTACACCCTTATTATAAACTTCATAACAATAACAAAATTGTCACAAAACTGGTGTGAATGGAAATTATTATAATTTTGGTATTCTAAGAAAAATTGTCACAGCAAAACCTTGACAAAATTGTCATGCAATAAAAAGCATATAAATTTTAATTTTTTGGTTTGTTTTCTGAGGGTTCATATTTTTTACCAAAAAAAAAGAGTGTTTTCAAAAAAACAATAATTATTTCTGTGAGCCATTTAAGAATCTTATTTATGAGCGCTCCGAAATTGCTGGCTGGGTCGTCAACAATTTAAAATATAAGTTTTATTTTCTTTTGAAGAATTTTATAATTTTTCTTCACAGAAATATAATACGAAATACCTCATTCATATTTTGAGATATTATTTTAAGATACATCGAACCTTTTCCCGATTCTAAAATTCCTGTAAATTCCTCCAAAAGATAAGGTAGTAACATGGGATTTTTGGGGCTAAAGTTGTTAGGAATAAGCTCAAAATACTTAATGCTAAAATTTAAAGGATACTCCAAGTGCTTAGAACTAGTTCTCTCGTGTTCTGCGGTTCCTGGACATTTTTTTAAGTTTTCATTTCAATTAAGATTTCATAAAATTATCCAAAAAATCCTAATTTTTCACAAATTACAATTTTTTGATAATTTTATTTTATTTTCGTCAGAAAAAGCTTTCACCATTGTATGGTGAAATTTTTAAAACTTTTGCTAGTCATAAAAAAAACTAGAATACCATTAAAATTTTTGAAAAATTCCAGTGACGGACAATAAATAGAATCAATTAAAGTTTTTCTAATTTTATCCCCATTGCTTTTATTTTTAAAGATCAAAATAAGGATTAAATTGTCCCCAAAGAACTATAATGTGGTCCAGAAAATTGTATACATTTTTAGTGTGGCGTTTGTTTTTTAATTTTGCTACCCGTTCTAAGTAGACAATATCAACCTTTTATCAAATTATATAGAAATTTTCTTAAAAAGTCCCAAAATTCTATGAAGAGTGCCAAAGTGCCATTGAACATTCAATAGTGCCACAAATGGCACTTTTGTGCCACTTTTACCAACAGTGATTGAGATATCTTTTTTTAGCCATGTCTCACTCACTAAACTATATCAACATTTTCCCTAACTAAGAAATCAAAAAATTCATAAATTTTAGTGCGTATTCCTCTAGAATTCCATATTATTATCTTTAGGTTAGTATTCATGGTAGAAACTTAAAAGCTAAGTTAGTAATAACATTAAACTGTTCACTTTTAGTTTTACAATTTTTTAAGTTTTCCATTAATTCTAACGTTAATGTTTTTAGTTCCTCTAAAGAGAAGAGATCATTTGAAGCATTATTTGATGCTGTATTATTTAAACGTACCACATTAGCAAATGAGTTGCTAGTTGACGGACGATAGCTTTGACTATTTACATTCTGGGCTTGCGGGTTTGATTGACGAATTGGCCTAGAATAGCGTTCCTTTAATCCGACATAAGAAGATCTACTAGGACAGGTATTATCGGTAGATTTATGATTACCTCTGCAATTTGCACATTTAACAGTTGTCGATGTGCATTTAATGGTTGCATGGTCACCAGCACACTGGGCACAAAATGTTTTGATGTTGCAATTATTCGACCCATGCCCAAAAATTTGGCAATTGTAGCATTGTGTTATCTTGTTAGGCAATTTAGATTGATAACTCCATTTAACACGAATAAAATTTAAACTTTTAACATCGTTTCTCAACTTCGTTAAAGATGTAGTACCCTTTTTGAGGTATACAATATAGAGTATAATTTCTCGATTATTCTGTTTTACGGTAAACACTTTTGACGTCAGTGAATTGTAAGCCAATTTTAATAAGCTGTGACTTAACCTTTACCGGATCTTGTTTGTCCAGGCCTGATAATATGACCTTATAAGGTCTATTATTCTTTGAAGTGTAAGAGAAGTATTCCATTTTATTTTGTTTCAAATACTTAACAGCAGCGTCGTAGTCATATTGGTTTTCACAAAACAGTGTAAACCCGATCGAAATTTTTCTAATTGAATAATTAATAATATAACTTTCCTTACAAAGTGTATGTAAATTATCAGTACTAGTTTTCAAAATTGTTATAGGTGGTATATGAATTTTAGGTGTAATCGAAGCACCCATATCATCATTTGTTATTTCATCATCATTAATTGTTTGTAGTGGTTGGCAATAATTACTACTTACAGAACGTTTTGAGTTGCTGTTAACATTATCAGCTGATCGTCTCCTTTTCAAACTCATGTTGTAAAGCAAATCACATAAAAAAAATTGTAACACAAAAAATATAAAAAAAACTTGTCAAATGGATTAATACTATTGTTGTTGGACAACAATAGTAATTTACCGAAATGTTTTAAAGTATTTGTTATGCGTAATCTGATCTTTTATCGCCAAACAATCAAGAGAGACTGAGTATATTTCTTATATTTCGGAAATTTAACAATTATTTAGCAAACGCGTTCTGCTGATTTCAGTAGTTTTAATCGCGGACCCTTTTTACTAATTTCTAGTAGCTTTTTCTGTTAATTTTACATACTTATTTCTATGAGTGTAGTTTCTGTTTAAAGCAAGATTCACAATTAGGGTTTTGAAAATTCACGAGGATTTTGAAAAAATAACTGGACAATTTAAAAATGCACTTATAGTGCAGAAATAATTACCTGAGTACGGGTTTTTGCCAGACCTAAATCTCTTGCAAATATTTAGTTCATGTCATTTTAGCTTTAACGTTAAACTTCGTGAAAACTGTTGAAACTTTTTTAGTTATTTTTTTAGTGCATATTTTCGTTTTGACTCTTTACAAATCCCAAATGAAATTGTTGTTGTTATATTTAAAATCATTTCACTAATTATTAAACGTTGAACCAATGGTTTCATGTATCACGTTGAACTAATGAGTGTCATGTTTTTGAATTTTTGTACGTAACAAAAAAATGTGAACAACCAAAATATGACGAACTGACCTAATAACATCTCCATTTTGAGAAAAAGAGGACGTCAACCTCAAAAAAGTAGGACATTTGTCTTCAAAAAGAGGACAATTTTTTTTTAATAAATTAATTTTCCAAAAATCAACAACGCCATAAAATATACAAATAAAAATTTATTTTATACTCGTAAATCAAATAGTTTTATTTCCCATTGAAAAAAATTCACAAAAAACAAAAAATCATTCTGAAATTTACCCAACAAACAATTCGTTCCTTTTACGTACCGTTTTCGGTCCTTCATAAACGGAATCCAACTCCGATTGGATCCGTATACGGACCAGAAAAAAGAACTTAAAGCGGGCCATATATTTGCAATATTATGGTACAACATTGCAAGTGTTGCAAGCATATTGACCGTGTATGTATTAAATTGAAGGTTGAGCAATATTATGTAGTGAATCAAAACACTTTTTATTTTTATTGGACAACTTGAAATATTGCATAATCTATTGTCAACACTGTGCAATTTTAATTTTGCACTGTTTATGTTTGTATGCATTCACTCTATTGTCATTATGTTTTGATTTTATTAAATTCTATTTCAAATCTTGTTAATAATTATATATGTATTTAAATAATAATGTATTAATTTATAACAATGTAAATCTAAAAATTATTTCTATGCTTTAATAACACAGTACAACAGCCAATCTGGGGGGTGAGAAATTCCAAGTCAGGGTGATGGTACTAGGTCAGTATAGTAAAACCCTCAAAGGGTTTGGCGTTCGTATGTGTCATTTTTTTTTATGACCTTTTAAATTTTTTCCTTATCTTGATGTTTTTTCACTTAGTTGTAACTCGAGAACCACTTGTCCGATTTTGATGAAACAAATTTAGAAAAATTTAGAATTACAATTTCTTTAATCCGTTCATATAACATTTTTCTTTATAATCAACAGTTTTGCCGGTAAAAATAAATTTGTGGAGAAAAAAAAATATTTTTTTGCCTAAAAATTAAAATTTTTTTTTTTAAATTCATAAAAAATTTTAATTTTTAGGCAAAAAAATATTTTTTTTTCTCCACAAATTTATTTTTACTGGCAAAACTGTTGATTATAAATGACACATACGAATGCCAAACCCTTTGAGGGTTTTACTATACTGACCTAGTACCATCACCCTGACTTGGAATTTCTCACCCCCCAGACAATAATCCCAAAAATGTTCCATAGTGTAATAAGATATCTTGTTGCATAGAAAAGCCAATAAATAACATAAACTAAAAAAAAAAAAAACTAAACTTTTGTTAGATATATTTTGCATTTTATTGTATGGTGTGTGGCAAAACGAGAAAAATACTGTGCCATTATATTGGACATAATATTGCAAATGTATGGGGGGGGGGGGGGTTTAGGAACATCGAAACTGATTCGAATCCGTTGAAAGTCTGGCAAAGACGGACCGTTTACGGACCGTTATGTCGTGTAAAAAACTGACAAGTCCGCTGAAAGTCCGTCAATGCCGGACCGTTTCCGGACCGTTATGTCGTGTGAAAAACAGAGTGACTCCGTTTTTAGAGGCCGTTTTCGGTCCGTATCCGCACCGATTTTTTACACAAAAACGCAATTGTTTTTTTGTTTTTTTTTATATAGATTTATTAAAAATGTAATTTATTTTTTTAATTTACACTATAATTACATTTGGTGCTGCTTACGTCTCTATCCAGTCAATTCAAATCAACTTACAATAGCGGCCGAAATATCAACATTGAAAAGATACAATAAATTAATTGAGGTTTAACTGGTTGTAATCACGATGGTGTTTCGCAAGTTCGCACACTTTTCTACCAAAACAACTAAATGTGCCAGTAAATATTCCTCAGTGGCATCTTTAAAACGCGTAATAATTTTAATAAATCTTACCACCTGATGTACATATTCGTATGTGACTTGGAGTTCTTTGGTTGACGGGTTGTTAGGACGGATTCACGCTATTGCGACTTAGTTTTCATCTCAATATTATTTGTCAGCAACTGAAGGACTGATCTGTATTTTTTTTTTTAAATAATTTTAGTACTTTTTTCCAAAAACAAACTTACACCGGTGAAGTCCGTATTTAACGGTACAGAAACGGATACACCAAAACGGAGTTAAGATTCATATAAAAATTATATTTGACTAATAATATCAGAAATAGTTTCTGGATTTAATTTTTTCTTGATTAAAGAAAATATACTTTCTACGTTGGCATTCTGTGCTGGTAAAATAAAATATAACTCAAGTAGTTTCATTTCAAAGCAAACATCATTTTTAATAAAAAAAAATCGCACCAAAACTTATTATCAGTAGTGTTAATTGAATTTAAGTTTTTTACATAGGGGGTAATTTTCTAAAACACTTCGGTGAAGTGTTGCGTTATTTCTATAGAAATTGTTTTTGTTACAAAAACAATTTACATTGAAAGTTCCCTTCACTTCACCCAAGTGTTTTACGAAATTAGGTAGATAATTTTTCAGGATAAGGAATTCATTAAATAAATTTTCATCATTAAAAGCAATTTTTTTTTAATTCAAAGTAAGTGATGCCAAGTCAATTGAAATAACAGCGATGCTAACAATGTTTTTTTTAGAAGCAATAAAAAAAAGTTATGGAAAAAACTTCAAAAAGTAGGACAACCCCGGACACTTACTTAAAAAAGAAGGAGGACTGCCCCGGACGCCCTAAAAAAGAGAACGGTGTCCGGGGAAAAGAGGACGGATGGCAACCATATACCACATTCACTACACCCTCACTCTCAGGAAAAATTATGCAATTTTTGTGCTCACAACAACTGTATCATTTTTTGAGTTCGTGTACATGGTGTTGGTATAGTAATAATGTTTCTATAATTAGATCCTTATTGTATTAAGTCGTTTTCGTGAAATCTAATTTTTATTTATTTAATAAAAAAAAATTCTTTAGTGAATTTTTATGTATAGTTTTTCAGTATTCTTGATGTTTATTTTACATTTAAATTTTCTTAATAGTTATTTAAATTTTTTCCTTAGTAAATTTTTATGTACAGTTTTTTCAGTATTCTTGATTTTTATTTTTACATTTACATTATCAATGTATATAACCTCGTACGGACCTTTGTATGGTGAACAGTATTGTCAGTTTTGACGATTTATCGTCATTTTGACGATTTTTACTACCTAAAATAGCCAAATGACGATTTGACGATTTTTTCGTTCAAAATGGCGATTTTTTTTAATACGAAATACAGCAAGAATTGTGCAAAATACGATACTTTTCAAATCTATAATTCTAAATCTCAAATTTTTAGTTTTTAGAATTATGCAGAATTTCAAGCTAATTAATGTGGGAATAAATTAAAAAAAAAACCGCTGAAAAATCAGATAACTTGTATTCAGCAAATCTATATGATTTTTGAAAAATATTTTAGAATTTTAGATTAAAAGTGTTCATATTGAAATTCTTATTAAAATTATATCTAGAAAATATGTAAAAATCCTTTCAAGTACATCATAATTTTTTATTTATTGCGAAACTGCCAATTTTTCTTTAAGATACATATTTTGAAATGTACAAAACTTACAGGAAAAATAATAAAAAATATGATAATTTTTGTGTAAAAGTTCTGTCCTACAACTGTAACTGTAAATATTTTAAAATCTGAAATTTTTGTTGGTATTTGTTTAAAGCAATTACTCATGATATGGCAAATTTCGATGCTGTTTATAAACATTTTAGTAAATATGTTAAATCGAACTAGCACGAAATGATTAAAAAATGATACTTTAAAATTCTTATTAAGTTTTTAGGGTCCTTATAACACAAATAGTGTTATTTTGATGAATTTTAACTATTTTTTGAGATTTTTAAAAGCTATGACGATTTTGACGATATTTTCCGGAATTTTGACGATTTTATGCCTAAGAAACCTAGCAACACTGATGGTGAACCGTTTTCCTTTCTATTTTCTAATCTTACTAAATCTCCTATTTCCAATTCTATGCTATGTACCCTATTTTCCAAGTCCAAGCTTCTTTTCTCCTTCACTTAACTAACTAATCTTCTAGCATTCTCCAAAGAAAGTTTCAATCTCATCCTTAGTTCGGTGGCGTAATTATCCAAAAGTTGTTTAACTTGCCCAAAAGTAGTTCAAATGGAGAATAGTTAGTATCAACATGAGGGGTTATATTGTATGCGAATGAATAGTAAGGTACCCATTCACTCCAGTTGCCATCATTCACGAAGGCTAAAAACCATTCAGTACTAGATGATTTCTCTCGACAGTACCCACTGTTTCGTGATGATATGGTGTTGAGAATTTTTGCTCTATTTCAGCAAAACATGCTGCTAAAATTACAATCACTTTTTGTTATTAATTGAATAAAAACAAATTAATGTAAATATTGTTAATTTTATTTTCGAATAAATTACACAACACAATCCAAAAACACTATTTGCACTAAATATCACTTTTATTTTCTTGCCAATATGTGTGCCAGCGGAAGTTGTATTATTTGGTTCCTTTTTTTCGTCTACCTGCAGGTAGAATTTAGATGAAAATGTTAAAGGGCTGAAATAAAAGAAAAACAATAACATATTTAATAGTATTCACGTAAATAAATATAGTTTATATTATGAAACAAACCTCATTATTTTATTTCTTTACTACAATTTTTAACTGCGAAATGTTAATGTCCAGTATACCGCCGTTTTCTTTTTCGTTCCTTTACTGATTAAAAGAAACAAGATAAAACATGCTTTTATCATATTATTTTATTTACTAGAACTTTCTTAATAAGCGCCATATTATTTTTTTTGTATTGGTAAGCGTCATCAGTAATAACTCATCACACACATTAAAGTACACTTACTATAAATTTTTTAATTTGTGTTGGTCGGCAAACTCACTAATACACACTTTGAAAAAAAAACCATCAAGCATCATCAATCACTATACACTAACGCCCCTAGCGTTTTCTTTTGAAAACACAAATATTAAAAAAGTTGCCAACAAATTTATCTATATTATCTGATGCATTGTCAAAATCATTTATAAAAAAATAGCTAAATATCAGGAGGAAAAATAAGTTCAAGTACAGCACGAATATGTTTTTGTGGTGAAATTGGATAACTAACAACTTTAACCAAACAACGGATTTAAACGAAAACAACAGGAAAAATTAGTTCAACTGAATTAATTGTGCTGGCGCAAATGCATGTACTATTTCCTGTTACTTTAGCAGAATTTTTACCTATTTGTACGGGCTTTTTTAGAGAAAAGAACAGAAAAATTAGTTCAACTTAATCAGAACGCGTTTAATAGACTTTTGTACTAACTCTTTTTTATGAGTGTAGGGGTCATTTAAATATATAGAAATAACAGGGGAAATTGGAATAATAACAGAAATAGGAATATTACCCAAATTCAAGGCCAGAGAAACTCCCAAAACCCGGAAACTGTACTACAAGAGTTTCCGGAGGAGGCATAACAAACTCAAGAAAAATTTACAGAATATCATCTACCCAGTCAGAAATCGCCAGTGGTACAAAAAATCAAGCACTGGCATACCACTGGGTAACCACGGTGTTAAAAATAAATGACTGGCAGAACACTCATTTGGGACGCTTTGCCAGCGTTTGAAAAAAGCGTTTTACCAGTATTTGTTTTACAAAAATTTCGGTGGTTTATAAAAAAAACCACTGGCAAGGAATTGGCTTAGAGTGATATGCCAAGGTTTGCAACCAGTGGTTATCCAGTGCTACCTAGCCAATGCTACCAGTCGTACAAAAATCAATTCACTGGTAGACCAATGATTTTATAAAAATGCTGACGCTTCGTTAAAAAATGTTTGTAGTCAGAAGGTTCCGAGTTCGAATCCGGTTTCAAGCAAAAATTTTTTTTGGATTTTTTTTTAATTTAAAATTTTTTTTGTTTTATAAAATCAATTTTTTTGTTTGTGGGAAAGCTCCTTCAAGACCAACTTTTTTTTGCCCTCCCAACACTGGCATACTAGTTACAAAAAATTGTTTGCCAGTACTAGCATTTTGGCACAGCCAGTAGTTGTCCAGCTATTATCACTCATTTATGTGTTTAGCCATCAAATATTACATGTCTCGTTAGCTCAGTGGGTAGAGTAATCATCTGCCAATCTGATGGCCTGGGTTAAAATCACGGCAGGACCAAAAAAAAAACATATGAACTTTTTTTAAATTTTATTTTGGAAAATATATTTCCAGACCACCTAGTTATTGGTTTTGCCAGCGTTTTGCCAACGTTTAAAAATTTTGTTCCTCCAGTGATTTTTCGGCGCTTTTTGAACAGCCGGTCCTTTTGTCTAATGATGTTATCATTTTGGGAATGGGAAAGCACTTTTTGCCAGTACTTGTACCACCTGCTAAAGTGCTTTGCCACCGCTTTCCCGTTTGTATTTTTCTGACTGGGTAACCTCAAAAATTATGTTAAATTAAACATTTTGGATACATACTATCAACTAACATTTCTGATAGACACATCGGCAGACGTAACCCTATGCAAGGAAAATTTTCTGAATCAGTATAAAGAGGATCCAGATGATTATTGCAGTTAACTGGAATCTCGGATGAAATAATAAAATCTTTGGGTTCCACAAATGTCAGAATGAAATTTGAAAATACAATTATTAAACACAGGATGCAACTAGTCGCAAATGATTTTCCAATTAATACAGATGGAGTTCGTAGTATAGACTTTTCTTCTGAATATAAGTGCAATATCGGCTATGACAAGTATATATTATCGTTTGACATTGAAAACGAAATGATAATACTTTCAATACATGATAATTCTCTCCATATTAATCATATAAGGATACCGCAAAGAAGTGAAATTATAGTACATTTTGGAATAAAATTAGACGAAAACGGAGTGATTCTAAATCACGAAATTATAAATTGTTTGAGTTTCACGTAAAAAAACTGTTATACTCCATATAAAAAAAAATAATTTTTCACAACAATGAGTTCCACGTAAAAATTGTGTAGGCTTTGTTTTCACCAGTGTTGCCACCAGCAAAACAAAAAATTATACAGCTTTAGGCCAAAAACTATCCAAAACCGTATGAAATTACACAAAAAAAGATGATTGATAAGATTTTAAAATCCTAGAGTAAAAAAAATAATATGATGTCATATGTAATAATATCTTATTTAATACAATTGAAGATATATTATGATCTGAAAAATTGTGGATAAAATTATATCGGGTAAGATCTACATACATATATTTAATCATATAGAATCTTATCCGTATTTTGACCCCGATATATTTATATCTAATTTGATGTAGAAAGACATAATTATATAACGCTTCATATTTCAGAATCAAAACAAAAATTTAAGTATTTAGAAGAAGTTGTACATAATTGTAACCAAGCATTTTAAGCCTTCCCTAGTAAAAATGATTTTTATATAATCAGATATGAGTTTTATATAATCATTTATGATTTTATACAATTATAACTTGTCGAGTATTGTGAAACATATATTTTTATATGATCATATCAAAAGATATTTAATTATATAAAATTATATTAACCAGATCCACCATTTTTCGGATCAAATCATGTATGGATTAATATAATTATATAAAAAATATATTATTTGATCCGAAAAATGGTGGATCTGGTTAATATAATTTTATATAATTAAATATCTTTTGATATAATCATATAAAAATATATGTTTCACAATACTCGACAAGTTATAATTGTATAAAATCATAAATGATTGTATAAAAATCATATATGAATATATAAAAATCATTTTTACTAGGGTTCTCATATAAACTTGTATTCTACCCGTAAATTGTGTAAACCTAAGTTTAATGTCAAATTCCATACATAAAAATATGGCTTGTATTATACAAGGTTTACAAGTAATTTAGGAGTTATAAATAGTACGCCTTTTATATTTTGAAATCATACATGAATATATGTACATATGTCAAAAAACATAAGATTTTTTTTTACATTGCCCTATACTTCAACATATATAAAACAACTTAGAAAAAATTTTAACATTGAGCTATATAAAACTTTATATGTTTTCCGATAAAACCATTTTTAATTATATATGACGCTCTATTAAAATTGCCATAGCATATGTAACCAGATATGGTACATATTAATATATATGGGGACATATATAATTATACTGATCTATATATGACATCATATAAGAAATTTTTGAAAAACTCAAAGCTATACATAATTATATCCGCAAAGATATAGTGTCACACTGGACTATATATAAACATATTAGTCCATATTAAGTTATATAATTTCCTATATAACTATTTTTACTCGGGAAGTGGTTATTTTACAAGATAAAAAATCCTCTGGCCCAACTCTCCTGCGCATAGTGGGGTTGAACCAAAATATTCTGGAAATAACTCAGCCATTTCTTACCGGCTGATTGCAGTTATATGACATTTCACACTGCTGGTGGCTGGGGGGTTATTACGTAAGCAGATTCGAAAAATATGGTTCGAATTAGGAAATTTTAAAACTCTGGGAAAGAGACATCTGTTTTTGAAAGTCCAACTTTTTTGACTTTTCACTTTTATTAGATCATTGCCTAAACGTCTTCAACATTTTCCCTAATTAGACACTGTTTTTTGTTATTAAATTTTGAATGTCAAATTTCTGTTCGAAAGCATTTCCTTTTCGAATCGAATTACATAGTACCCCCCAGGTGCCATTCGACTCAAACATGAGAAAAATTTTAAGCTTGGCCCGTTTTTTTTTTCATATGTAAAGCCAATCAAGGCCAATTTTTGTAAAATATTTAAATTATGTTTGCAACAAATAGTTCTATCAATAAAAGAGAATTTCAATGCAATAACCTTTTCAGGCTTAAATGGCGTGTTTTAGAAGTTGAGAGTCTAAAAACGGCATTTTAGCCATTTTTTTGTCAAAAAGGTTATAGTATTTTTGTCCACAATAAAAGCTTCTTTCTGAATAAATATAATAGGTATGTAAGTAAATATTTTAAGAGGCTTTTTTATTCAGATGTGTTTTGCGAGCAAAATATTCTGCAGTTGGTACATATTCCTTCCCCGAAAACCTCCAAATTCGACAAATTGCTACTCAAATTTCGAATTTAACTCATTTTTCCTCTGCGTAAAAAGCTGGGATTTAAGACAAAAGGCTTTAGCAGATTCTTCAAGGTGCACCTAATTGTTAACAACTTTGAAAATTACTAGTTTTTTTTCAGTCATAACAAACAAATTTCATTTTTTCGCTACATTTTCAAATAGCTTCTTAAATGTTTTACAGACCAAGTCATTTTACAAATTTTTATTTGTTTTTCATAAAATTCTCTGAAATTTATGAAAATTTCTGTAAAAAATGAAATTACACAAAACTATACAAAAATGTCATTAACCAAAAATTATCCAACGAATGTGTAAACAGTCCCGCGTTTGAATAATTATTCAAAAAGTGGCAACACTGGTTTTCACGCAAATTTAGTATGCAAGACTATTATTTTTCTTGTAAACTAGGTAGAGCCAAATATGTCTCAACTTTAGATATGACAAGTTTATGTATTTCTCTACACACGATGGTCACTACCAATATACAAGACTACCGTTTGGATTAAAAATATCATCAAATAGCTTCCAACGCATGTTAACAATAGCATTATCTGATTTGGAATCTAAAGCCTTTATATACGTGGATGACATAATTATCTTTAGATGCAGTCTAATGCACCACAATTCGAACGAAATTCGAAAGTGAAGGTTCTTGATCGTCTACAAAGGTATAATTTGAAACTGAACGCTGAAAAATGTTGTTTCTTGAAACCGGAAGTTATATATCTTGGTCATTTAATTACTCCAAACGGGATAAAACCAGATCCTGGAAAATTTGAGGCAATAACAAAATATCCTATACCGAAAAATGCTGATGAAGTCAGAAGATTTGTAGCATTTTGTAATTACTATAGAAGGTTCATTAAAAACTTTGCTGACAGCAAGTTGTTTGAATCAATTATTGAAAAAGGGTACAAAGTTTGAATGGACTGAAATTTGTCAACAAGCATTTGAATCACTGAAACTGAAATTAATAAACCCACCAATTTTGCAATATCCTGATTTTGAAAAACCTTTTATATTGACTACCGATGCATCAGATTTCGCATTGGGCGCCGTAATATTACAATGAGATATTGGAGAGTATGGACCAATATCATATGCAAGTCGATCACTAAACAAACATGAGAAAAACAAACCAGTAATACACTCATAAAAAAAGCCCGTACAAATAGTTAAAAATTCTGCTAAAATAACAGGAAATAGTACCTGAATTTGCGCCAGCAGAAATTTCAATGATGTTGAGAATCATGGTCTGCTAAATTTAGGTGACTTAAATTTAAGGTAAAAAAGTTAGTTCAAATACAATAATTTATAAGAAATGTTGTTTACTGGAAATGAAAATTACTCAGTTGAAATCAGCTCATGTTTTCTGCTAAATTTTAGTTGGTTATAAACAGGTAAAAAATTCAATTAACATTCAAAAATTTAGAATAATGTTCGTTTAATAGAAATGACCCACTTCAGTTGAAATCTGTAAAACATGCTGCTAAAATTACAATCACTTTTTGTTATTAATTGAATAAAAACAAATTAATGTAAATATTGTTAATTTTATTTTCGAATAAATTACACAATCCAAAAACACTATTTGCACTAAATATCACTTTTATTTTCTTGCCAATATGTGTGCCACTGGAAGTTGTATTATTTGGTTCCTTTTTTCGTCTACCTACAGGTAGATTTTAGATGAAAATGTTAAAGGGCTGAAATAAAAGAAAAACAATAACGTAGTTAATAGTATTCCCGTAAATAAATATAGATTATATTATAAAACAAACCTCTATTATTTTATTTTTTTAATACAATTTTAACTGCGAAATGTTAATGTCAATTATACCTCCGTTTTCTTTTGCGTTCCTTTGCTGACTAACAGAAACAAGAGAAAACATGCTCTTTTCATATTATTTTATTTACTAAAGGGTGAACACACCAAAATTGCAACACTTTGGAAAGCTTATAACTTACTCAAAAAAATGTATATATTTTGAAATTCAAATGCCCTGAGTAGGCCATGACCTAAAATTCATGTATAAGAAATTTCATTCGAATTTGACTTTTAGTTTCGTCAAAAATGACCACCGAGTTAGAAACGAGGCAAATTATTTTGCACGAATATATAAAAATCCGGTTCTCAGTGCGCGTAAAATAGCTAAAAATGTAAAAGTTCACCACTCGACAGTTTCCAGGGTTTTAGATCGCTACAGAGAAGGCCTGGCAATTGCTATAAAGCCTGGTAGCGGAGGTGAGCATGACCAAAATGATACAAACAGTGTTCGGAAGGTCCTCAGGGCATTTTCGCAAGATCCGAAGAATTCCTCAGATTCTGTTGCAAAATCTGTACGAAAATCGCAGTCTTTCGTACAAAAGGTAAAGCGGCAAGCTTCACTTAGAAGTTTTAAAGCTCAAACAGCACCAGATCGAGACGCAAAGCAGAATGTTACGGCGAAATCCCGCAGCCTCAAGTTGTACGAATCCCAAATCACGAAATATGAATGCATTGTTATGGAGGACGAAACCTACTACTTTCAAAATTTCAAATATATTGCTGGCCAAGATTTTTATACTGCTGCCTCCAAAAGAGTCTTCTGCCATTTATTAAGAGTCACATCACCAAACTACTGTTCTGGTAGGACCTGGTAAGCTGCCACTACGCCAAGGACACATTGCAGTGGTACAATGCAAATAAAATCAATCCACCCAATACCCCAGAGCTACGACCTATTGAGGAATATTGGTCAATAGTGAAGGGAATATTGAAGAAGACAGGTGAACTGGTAAAATATATTGCAGAATTCAAAACCAAGTGGTTGTCGGCGTCGCGAAAAGTCGATTATGCACTCGTGCAAAAGATGATTTCGCGTGTGCGACGAAAAGTCCGATCAGTTGCATATGGAACAAATAATAACTAATATTTTAATATTTTTATTACCTTTAAACTTCAAAGTATTCGAATAAAAAAAAATTTATTTCAAAGCCATCTAGTTTTTTTCTGGTATTAGTTTCTAAGTGTCGCAATTTTGGTGTGTTCACCCTTTAGAACTTTCTTAACAAGCGCCATATTATTTTTATTGGTAAGCGTCATCAGTGATGACTCATCAGACACATTAAAATACACTTACTAGTGTATTAATTTTAAAATTTGTATAGGTCGGCAAACTCACCTATACACACTTCACCATTAAGCACCATCAATCACAATACACTAGCGCCCCTATCGTTTTCTTTTGAAAACACAAATATTAAAAAAGTTGCCAACAAATTGATCTATATTAGCTGTTACATTGTCAAAATCATTTATAAAAAAAATAGCTAAATATCAGGAGGAAAAATTAGTTCAAGTACAGCAGAAATATGTTTTTGTGGTGAAATTGGATAACTAACAACTTTAGCTAAACAACGGATTTAAACGAAAACAACAGGAAAAATTAGTTCAACTGAATTAGAACGCGTTTAACAGACTTTTGTACTAACTTTTTTTATGAGTGTAGAAAAGAATTACTTGGTTTATATTGGGGTATACGATTTTTCCGTCCATATCTTTATGGTAGAAAATGTATTGTTGTGACTGATCAACGTCCATCAGTTGCACTAATACCGCAGAAAAACCCTAATTCCAAACTGACAAGAATTCAAATAGAATTATCCGACTATGATTTCCGGTTAGTATATAAAGAAGGAAATACAATACAATACAAATGCAGACGCACTTTCCAGAGTTCAGTTAGACTCTGAGGCACTAAAGGCAAAAATACTTCTCAAAATTGACGAAACAATAAGAAAATCGCTGGTGATAACAAGGGGATTGAAGAGGAAATGAGCACAAAAATGAGGAAAATAGAAATAAAACTGAAAAAAGGAAAATTATGAAAAGGATAGGAGATTACCCATTAACCCTGATCAACTCAAAATGTGGGAATGTACTTCCAAAAATGATATAACACGTGCAAGAAAATTAAAGTTTGTTTGTTTTAGATAAAAGGTGTACCAAAAATATAAAAATTGAAGACAATGAAGGTCTAAATGAAACACGCGTGAGATGTAGCGACAATCCATATTATCTACACTTATAAAAAAAGTTAGTACAAAAGTCTGTTAAACGCTTTCTGGAGCAAATGAACTGATTTTTTCTTAAAATTTTGGATTGAACTAATATTATTGTAAATTCCATTTAGCATAATAATCACCTTCATCCGGATCAGTGTTGTCAGATAAGGGGATTTCGCCCCAAATTGGGGATTTCAACTTCGGTTGGGGTCAGATTTTCGTGGGGAGGGATTTGGGGATTTCACAAAATTTTGGGGATTTTACACATGTTCTTAAGTATTTTTGGGGATTTCTGTTTTTGTTTTATTTTTTTGTATATTTCGTATTTCATCTTAATTTAAAATATATATTTTTACTGATGTACATTATTTTGTTAAACTACTTTTTAAAGTTGGCAATAATAGAAATTTTAAACAAATGACAGCCATATTATAACCAGGCCGATTTAAATGACTGAACAGTTATTAAACAGACTAGTCTGCACATTCCCTAAATCGTGTTTTAACATTAATTTTATGACTCGTGGAGACCAAAATATGGTTTGTAGACCACTCTAAGCATAGTGCCTTGTACAAAGCATGCAAAGTTTACCACACTCTCAAAGAAGGACTTTTAATTTTTTTTGTGTGCCGTGATTTAACTATTTTTTTATGATTTATTGAAAAAAGCTTATAGCAAAAAAATGGCTTTTTAGTAAAAATCCCATTTATTCCAAATATGCGTTTTTTTTTCAAATCAACAGTGGCCAAATTTTAGAAATATTCATTACATATTGAGGTGTAATGGTTAGCGCGGTGGACTATTACACGTTAGGTTGCGGGTTCGATCCCCAACCAATTTATGAAAAATACAGCGTCCTCCTTCATTGTTCCCATAGCACTTAACCCCACCGAAGTAACAGGGCTAAAAAAAAAGCTTCAACAAATTTCGCCAACTCTTCATCAGATGGCGCGCAACAACTGTTCTAATATTCGACATCTCGCGCAAATACAGTGTTGCATATTTGAAGCCCTACTCTTCACCTTTCACTTCTTCTCGATCCCCTTTCCAAAGGAAGCAACACGTTAATTAATAGGAAGAATTTTCTAAGTGTTGCTTATATTAAAAAAAAAAAATTTATTCCGTGAATGAATATTAAAGAAAATATATATGTTGAAACTTATACACTTTTGTAATTTTTCACTTTTCGAAAAAAGACAATCGCGAATCAAATCGGGATTTTTTAGAATTTCTAGGAAACAGAAACGGCAGTCTTTAAGTGGGTACATAGAGTTCCATGTTAAAAAATATAATTAAAACAGAAATCCAAAGGTCAGATTTTGTCGCGGAATGGTTGATATATATTTTTTTCATACTAAAAATAAATTTGATAAGTTTTTTCTCAAGAAACTAAAATAATGCATACTTAATCTGACTGAATGTGTTCATTTTAATGTTTTCATATTAGTTTAAGACTATATTAACACTTTCTTGAATTGATTGGTTAGAAATCATTATCTCTAATATTAACAAATAAAATTTAATTTTCAGTAAAAATGGGTTTTTATATCAAATTCGTATTAAAAACAATATTGGGGAAATATTTCGGGATTTCGAAATTTGTTTTGGGGATTTTTGGGGATTTTAACTTGTCAAATGGGGATATGAGCACAAACTTTTCTGGCAACGCTGATCCGAATGTGAACTAACTTTGCATCCTAATTTTTAGATTTATGTTTCTTAATTTTTACAAAATTTTCAGCGAGTTTAAACCCCAATTATTTCCCAAAGTTTATATTTTTGTGTCTCTGCTATCAATATCATATAGAGATGGCGCCATATTTTCATAACTTTTTATTGTAAAGGGTGGTTAAATTTTAAGGGCCGATGTTGAATGTGAACCACACCTAAACGTCAAGTTTTTTTCTGCATTTCATTTGACATTTCTCAATTTCAGACTAACTCAATTTGAACCATGGAAAGATACACAATCGAGCAACGCGTTAAAGTTATTCAGGCTAATTATGAAAATGGGCGTTCAAATCAAAATGCATTTCGTGCACTTCGTGATTTCTTTGGTCAGCATAATCTACCAAATGGGTCCATAATCAGGAGAATTGTGCACAAATTTCAGCAAATCGGGTCTGTAAGAGATTTGAAAACACCTGTTTTTTTACTTTCTCGAAAATGAGGTTGGCCAAGCAGTTACCGTGAATGGTGTTCGCTATAACGGACTTCTTGTGGCCAGAAATTGAGAATGTGGACCTGGACGATATGTGGTTTCAACAGGATGGTGCTACTTTTGCACGAGAAATTCAATGGCCGTGTTATCTCACGTGGTGGCGATGTCAATTGGCCGCCAAGATCATGTGATTTGACACCGTTGGACTTCTTTCTTTGGGGTTATTTGAAAGAAAAGGTTTACGTCGATAAGCCAGCAACAATTCAAGAGCTAAAGGATGAGATAATTCGGCACATTAACGGCATAGAACCTCAATTATGCCTCAGAGTCATCGAAAATTTGGACCATCGGATGGAGGTGTGCCGCCGAGGTCGCGGCGGCCATTTGGCCGATATTTTGTTCCATACATAATTGAACCATACCAATATTATCATATAAAAAGAAATGACAACAATTTCCTAAATAATTTGTGTTTTATTCAAAATCAACATCGGCCCTTAAAATTTAACCACCCTTTAAAATCACAAAATGGCTTATATCTCGGAAACAAAGCGAGATAGAGAAAAATGGACAAAAATTCAATACTATGAACTTCCCAATCTTTATAAGCCACCTATAAGCCCAAAAATAAATATGGGCCTGTATCGGGACAGATCCGTAGAGCCCAAAAACCAAGATTGTAAATTACGTTTTAGTTAAGTTAGTTTTTTCAGTTAAACCAGGTAATGTTTCTGTTGAATTAAGCTCAAATTTGTTGAATTTTTTCTCAAATGTTATATTTAAAACCATTGCACTAATTATAAAATGCTGAACCAATGGTTTCATGTTCATAAAACGTTGAACTACTGAAACGTCGAACCAAGGAGTGCCATGTTCTTGAATTTTTGTACATAATAAAAAAAATGTAAACAACCAAAATATGACGCACTGAATTGTCATTCAATAGTTTACTGACCTAATAACACAATAACTACACAAATGCATGGTAACATGTTTATTCCATATTCACTACACTGCACTATAGGTAATTTGACCCATTTTTGTGGCAAAAAGCCATTTTTCGCACATTCAAGAATTAATTTTTTTTTTTGTTGGTATTCAATTAATAACACATCAAAGCAAATAACGGCAAGTTTTGTTTTTGTAAAAAATTAACAACGACTGCTTAGCAAGTGGTCAAAGTCATTGTTTGTGAACAAAGTGTTGAACGCAGTATACAGTGCAATTTGGTCGAATTTTAAAATTTCTTTAAATAGTTAAAAAAAAAAACATAAATTTAAACTAAATATTGAAAACAAAAGGGATAGTAAGTGCTCAATGGTTCAAGAGAAAGATTTTATTAAAAAAAATTTTTTTTTGCCGGAATAACTCAAACTTCTGACATAACTTTTAATTCAAGTTTTTTCTGAAAAATGAACTTTGGATAAGCTTTTAAAAAGTAGGCCGAATTTGGCTGTGTTTAAACAGTCAGAAACGTGTTAAATGAAGAATTTTGACTTTAACTTGTCAATTTCATGTTGCGATTTTTGCGTTTTTTGAGAAATATCATTTTTAATAGGCATCCTCCGCTTGCAAAATAGCGAACTTGCGGAAATTTGGTTGGATGAGCAAAAGAAAGAGGAGAAGAATACTACTGTTTACAATTCTATTGTTGGTAAAGCTGAATGCGGCACTGTTTTGAATGAGGAATCGGCTTATGGGAAGGAGAAAGTGCGAATTTTTTGTAAGAATATCTCAGTTAGTTGAGAGAGTTCTCATAGGAAGATAAACATATTTCAGATGCAAAACGAACTCTGGCTAAACGCTGAATTTATTTTGGCAATTAAAACTAAGCCAACCGCAGCTTCAATAGGGCTTCCAAAGAAAGAGTATCCTGAGAAATCTGAACGAACAAAGAGGAAATTTTAAATAGCTTTATTAAACAATAAAAATGAAGTTAAAAATTAAATGAAATTACTTTAGATTATGAAATGTAAAGCAAAATTTTAAATGGCTTTATTAAAAAAAAATTGTTTCTACAAAAGTTTCTACTTGTTTAATTTTCTGCTATAATATGCCCCAGATTTATTTTCTTTTTTGAGATTTTGGACAAAAAAAGTTTGCATTTTACACAGCTAACATTTTTATCCAAGCAAATCAGAAGAAATTTTAAAATTTACGCCGCCATATTGGATCCGCCATTTTGAATTTGAAAAAAAAAATTTTTTGAAATTTTTTTTTGATTTTTATGCGAATAAAAATCGAGCCTTTTGAAAACAGCTGTTTAAAATTTTTTAGCAAATATTTCTGCTGATTTTAGCAGAATAGACTGCTATTTGCATTCAACTAAATTTAGCTTAAAAATAGTAAAAATTTTGTAGATTTACCAGTTTATTTTTGCTATTTTTAGTCTACAAATATTTAGCAAAATTTTCTGCAGGTACAGTACAGTACAATTTGCTATTTGCAATTAACTAAAAGTTAACCTAAATATAACTAAAATTTTGTAAATTAAACAGTTTTAATTTTGCTGTTATCATTTTACTAGTATTTAGTAAAAAAAAAAAAATATGCTAATTTTAGCAGTTTTTTCTGCAGCATCATTTTTAACTAATTTTTGTAACTTTTTCTGCTATTTTTACAGATTTATTTCTATGAGTGTACCGACGCAAACAGCTCTCAGAATCATCGACACGGTGTTGGTTTTGATGAACTGGAAACAAACGCGGCACCCATTTCAAAAACAGCTTTCTCATGGACAAATGTTAATGCAAAATAAAGCCGACAGTCAAGGTAAAAAATGAAGATTTTGAAATTCAAATTTAAATACCATAAGAGCTACTACACTGATAGAATTTTGTACATAGTATTAGTGAATTTGTTCATTAATACAATGAATTTTTTCATTGGAAACGGTTTCATTCGATTAATGAAACATGTTTTATTAAATCAATTTTAATGAATGGATTCATTGCACTAATGAAAGTTTCATAGAATATATGAATTTTTTTTCATTAATTTTAAGATTAACATTATGAAAGTTTCATGTGTTTAATGAATTAAATTCATTACTTTTATGAAATAATTTCATTAATATTTTTCATTTTAGCATAGACTTAATGAAATTATTTCAATAAGACGTGAAGTTATTATTAATATAATGATTTGTTCATATTTTTAATGAAGCGTTTTTTAAATTTCGCAACAATTCCACGTAAGTGAAAAATCATTTCTTTTATATTGAGTTTGACAGATTTTTTCGCAAAAGTATGGACAAAATACCGGGCTTAAGGGTTAAAAGCAAAAGCAATTATGTGTAAACAAATCATACCATTATGTAAGCACTTTTTGATATTCAAAGGCTTTTCCCAAAAATCTCTCTTTAAAATAAAGAAAAACTGAAATCGGCTCGTAATGGGTTAGTAAATATGTATGTTATATTAAAGCCATTTCCTTTCCAATGATGGTCATATTGTCATATTGATCCGATAATAAGTAGCGGAGATACGGGCACGTCCATGTTTTAACTTTGACCCGAAATAGGGGTCTCCGACAAAAAAAAATTGGGGGAACAAATCGTGAATGTGCCCCTAAACTCAACTTGTTCCCTTAAAGCCGATATAACACCCGAGATATAGGGAAAACCAAAAAGAGGCAAAATTGTATCTGAAATCAATTTTATAAGTTAAATTTTTTCTTTATGAAATTTTCATTAATTTAATGAATTTTTTTATGAAATTATGAAAAATAAAAAAAAAATATAATAAAAAAATTCATAACAACAATGAATTTTCATTCAGTTAATGAATTTTTTCAATAAATCAATGAATCCATTTTAATGAAATCGATTCATTAATGCTATGAACGAAAATTCTATCAGTGTATGGTAATTGAAATATGCTTTTTCTTTATCTTGTAACCTAGATTACAAAAAGTGTAAAATCAGCTAAATCGGTTCATTCATTTGTAAAAGCTGCACGACCATAAAGCTTTTGTATACCCGAGATGGTCAATTTTGACACCCTGTAGCACACCGTGCTAAAACAGGGTGGCTACAAGACAGATTTTCTAAAAGCCTAGACCTTTCTCTTCAGTTCTTGTGAACATTTTTTTTTCGATTGGATCAGTAGTTTAGAAGATTCATAATTATTACCATTTTTTTGGGTTTGGAGCCACTATGTATCGCTTGTGCATTGAGGCTATAAGCTTATCAATGTAATAGTTGGAAATAACATTCTACTGTTTTGCCCATTCGATGGAAACTTTATCACCGTTTCGGAATACTTTACTGTCGATATTGCGTTTTACAAGCATCCACATGTTCTTAATCAGCTTGAGATCGGGAGATTGTGATGGCCATGATATGATATTAAATTGATTTTCCTCTAACAAAGCTTTTACAATCCGTGCCGTATGTTTGGGTCGTGCTGAAATGTCCATGAAAGTGGCATTTCCCATTCAGCATACGGAATCATAACTGAGCTAAGAAAGTCTCTATAGATTGTGGCTGTCATTGTACTCGTATTAGTAATTTCCGGAAAAATACCGCCATACGGTGTATCCACTTCCGTGCTTTACTGTGGCAGTTGTATACCTGGGATTAAACTTTCCGCCTTGAGGTCGTCGAACATCTGGCTCTTCCACCTCATCTGACCATAAAATATTTTTCCATTGCTGTTGAGTGTAATTTAAATGGGAGTGAGGAAAGTCACGCATAATTTCGCAAAAAAATCAAAAGTGAATGAAATGTGATGTTTTTAGAAAAAAAAAAATATTCTGTAATAGTACAGTAGATTTTTAGTTCAGTAAAATATTTTTTTGTTCATTTTAAGTCTAAATTTAATTACAAAAGGCTCTAAAAGTGCACATAATTTGTTAATGCAATAAGACATATATATAAATTTTGGACCTTTTCCTTTCCAAATTGGCTTTGATATTTAAATTCGGACTTCGTCTTATATTTAATTTTTTTTAAATAGCCTTAAAAAATTTTTAAATTTTGATTATGAGCGACTATATTTAGAAAAGTTATTGAGCTATTGATACATACTTAAGTTTGAAAAATAGGGCACGTAATTAAGCTTAAACTGTGTAAAGCGTTTTCTTTCCGAAGCTATAGTTACTAAATTATAAATTTTTTATTGAAAAAATCGGCTGACAAATTAAAAAAATTTAAATCGCGAATTTCGCAAAACCTAGAGCCAATTTGAACAAACTGGTTGCAGATTCGAAATCAGCAATCCCTAATTATCATAAAACCACTGCAATAACATTCACCTTTTTCGTGTAGGGCAGTGTTATAGATAAATTATTAAGTTATTGGATTAATACTTAACGTGTTGAGTAGGTGCTCAGTAATCAAGTCATTCCCCAGATTGTTATACAACTGTTACGGAACTCTTGTATGTACAGTAGGGCGCTGATGAGAACATGTTAGTATTTCAGGAAACTTCAGTACCGAAAAAAAGTCTGACACGGGGACTACACTATACATTTCTAAAGACAAACTGTGAGCTAAATTCAAATTGTATTTTCCTTTAAAATGCTTTCTGAATTTTTTAGAAAGCTTTTTTATTTTGAAAATATCGTCCGTTAAAATTTTCTATTAAAGCATTTTTTAAAATTTTGCTTTTAAACTACCCAATAACATCGAAAAACTAAAAATTCAAGTGCTTTAAAAATTGCATGAGTTAAACTTCTTTGAAAGCCATTTGTTTCAGTTAAAATCAAGTTCACAAATTGAGGTACAAAAATATAGAAAATAACTTTTTGAAAATTTTGTCTTATTTTCTGTCGGCAATTAATAACCAAATAAAATCATTTTAAAACTTCATAAAAATCAGGCATTGGAACTAAAACAAATAAGATTTGTAGAATTTAATTCCTGGTAAAAATATATTGCGAATAACAAAAACTTAAATCCAAATTGTTACTTATTAGAACAAGGAATTACATACAAATGCATGTTTTTTGATAGTCCAAAACTAATATGGACTAAAAATGTATCCGAATCATCAAATTTAGAACAAAATTACATCGTTTCGTAGTTGCATATTTTGACAAAGAGGAATGTTTTCACATACTTTGACAGGTTATTTTTCAGGTCCTTATGTAGCAGTCATGTGACAGGTTCTTTTCTATCAGTCCTGTGACAGGTTCTTTTGCTTCAATCTTGTGACTGGTTATTTTGCATCAGTCCTGTGACACGTCGCAAGGGGCAATTGACCCCCTCCTAGGATAAGCCCATACCAGTCCTTTACTTATAAAAGAACCGGTCCAAGGACCAGTCCCCGTCTCCAAGGACCGGTCACGTGACGTGTCCGGTGACCGGTTTCTGTTCCCACAGGGATATTATCCACAGGCATTGTGGAACTGCAATGCTACTGAGTAACAAAATCGTTGTGAAAAAAAATGTAACGGGAGTCATAGGCACATAATAACAAAGTTGCCTGTAGGCAAAACAGTTAGAAAGAAATAAACAGTTACGAAGACTCATTTAAAGAAAATAAATCAATTAAGAACTCAAATGCGATCTCAGTTCCAAATGTTTTGAACACTACTGTATATTAGTTGCTTATAGTGTATGGACTCTGCATGTTAGATTTTAACTTCTTTAAGAACTTTAAGAACATTGCTAAGAGGTTTGTTTAGATTGGTAAACAGTAAAAGCCTGCACAAAATATTTTAAATGACGTTCAACACAACATGATAGCCTAAATGCCCGAACACATCCAATTTTTTCAGAGCTAGAAGCAATAATTTTAACCGCCTGAATCTTGGCAGTGGTTTATAAAAAAGATTTAGCTTTTGTATATGTTCAGACACTTAGGCTATCATGTTGTCTTGAAGGTCATTCAAAACGTTTTGTGCAGCCCTATAATAAACAGTTTTACGTTCTTGACATAAATAGGTGGCGGTTTAGGTCAGTTACTGATTGTTTTAATACCACTGAATTTCCAATCATTTATCAGTTTAAGCTTGGTCACAAATGGGAAGCATTTTTTTCCTTTTAAACCCCGTTTTTATGACGTTCCTATTCAAAAATTCCAAAAATTGTCTGTCAAACCTCTCAAGGTTTTTGGTTTCAAATCGAAGCGGTTTGGACAGGCCGTAAAGAAGGAGACTTTCAAAACTGCCAAAAGTATTTTATCAGTGAATTCGCTCATACTCCAGGGAATGTTTTTGTCCTTTTGAATCCCTGCTTTTAGCATGTTCCTGCCGAAAATACCGAAGAGTACCACACCAGGGAATTAGTCCATAATCCAGGGAACATTTACTTTAAATTTTAGGTTTCTAGCCAAAGCAGTTAAGGCCGGCTTTTGCCACTTTTGCCCCTCCCCACTTTTGCCCCTCCCCACTTTTGCCCCTCCCCGGCTGTAGGGAGGGGCAAAAGTGGAAACTTTCCACTTTTACCCCTCCCCACAGGAGTTTCCGAAAATAGCGGTATAGGCTGGGAAATGTTGAGTGAGACATTCTGTCAATCAGTCAGCTTCGTTATTCTCTTTTATATAGAAAAATAACTGTCAGAACTTAATTTTTTTTTTGTGTTTTATTTACTGAGTACAAATAAATTTTATATACTCACAAGCTTTTGGAGGATCCATGTTATCCAAGTAATCGCAGCTATCTTTTCTAAATGCTGGCAAGGGTGATTCCAAGCAAGATGTGTCTGATGTGGGCTATAAAAAAATAATTACAAATTAGTTTAAGATTTTTATATTATTGTAGTTTTTTATTTTATATTTCAACAGCATGAACTTTTTTCTATATGCTGTAAAAATTTTGATTAAAATTCGTTGAAATAAAAAAGTAACATCATGTTAAAAAAAACTCCTAATGCGATACATTATTACATTTTATTGCAATGTATACTGAAAATATACAAATATGGTAAACAAAAAACTAAGTACACTTTCCTATTATTTCTCTATGTTAAATTTTAGTTAAGTTAACTGAAAGTAAACATAAGAATTCTTTTTTATTTCATAAATTTTTATATGGCAATGCCTTTACGAATCAAAAAGAAACTGGGACTTGTTTTTACTGTGTTTTAGTTTTGTACATGTGTGCTTTCAGTACTTTTAGCAGTCTTCTCTGTTTTTTTCTTTTCTTTTGTTTTTTTTTTTTTTTTTTTTTTGCAAAACTAGTTATTTTATTGTTGTTTCTATTTATTTATAACGAAATAAAAAACTCATTGATGGGTCGAAATTAGAGTTTGCATTTAACCGCAATTATGCTTAAGGTTACGGTTAAAATTAGTGCGATTATAGTTAAAAACATTTTTTAACTTATTTGATTAACACAAAATTAATTAATTGCTAAAATTAACAATGGAAAATTACTAAAATCCAAAGAAAAAACACGAAAAATTAAAACCGAATAAAAAAGTTAAAACCAGGCATACCGGTATGATACCCTACACCAGTCTGCTTGAAAACCAACTAACGTGTTGTTCCAAAATTGAAATTTTTTGAAATGCCCCAAATAAAAAAGTTAGATCCCGAGTAAAAAAGAGTATATATAACATATATTTTTTAATATTAAAATATATGATAATATAAAATATTGTTATATGTTTTTATATGGTGATATATTAGAAATTGTTTTAGAAATTTTCTCATATGTATCATATTAATTCATATATCAGTATTTGCTTTATTGCAAATGGTATATATAGGAATATATTATTGATAAAACCGTTCAAAATTTTATATATACGAAAAATATTTTTAATTTTATTTTTTATATAACCATATCATCGGCTTGCCTGCAAGTAGTGTTATGTGTTCTTTAACAGGTTTTCAGGAGGGCGAAAAAACTGATTTATATTATCCTTTTAATATATTTCATTGACATTATATGCCTTTTATACGGCGTTCACATATACGTGTTTAACTCGATTTGACGTGTTTAAGCCTTCAACATGTTTAAGTGAGATGTTTTACAGTACATTTTTCCTACCCTTAAACACGCTAAATTATTGTGTGTTTATAAATGTTATAAATGTGTGTTTTTCTTATTAAAGTGATAGATGAACAAAACAATTAATTAAACTTTGCTTCCGGTGAACGAAAAATCCAAAAACAGCCATGAAGTTGTCCCTTAACTAAAAATTGAAAAATCTTGTTTCCGACTGGGGCGGATAATGTTATTTCACTTTTTATAGCAATTATAACGTTGGATAGTGCCGAAAATTATTAATAATTGCCTCCGGCCGAAGAAAAAATAAGTTTTTGGGAAATTTTGTCAAATTTTTGTATTTTTTTTTTTAATTGTTAAGGAACAGCTGTTTGAGATGTTTAACTTAAACACTTAATTTTTAAGTGTGAACTGATATGTTTAACTTTTACATAAACGTGTTTAACAATCGTACTGTGAACGTAGTATTAATAATAAATAAGGTCGTGAATCATTATGGCATATGATGTCAATAAAATATCTTAAAAGGATAATATAAATCAGTTTTTTCGCTCTCCTTAAAACCTGTTAAAACCAAAAACATACAGGTTGGTTGAAAAGTTCCTGCGCTCACCAAGAGATGGCACTGCTAGCTCCAAACCTTTTTTTTCTGAAGTTGGTTTAACTGTTCTGAGAACACATGCAAAGTTGCAAGTCATTCTGTCAATTAATTCTTTGTTTACAAACCATTTGAAGTTGACGTGTCATTGATTATTTTTAATATGGAAAAAATTGAATATCGTGCAGTCATTAGATTCTTTGTTTTGAAAGGTTTAATAGCAAAGGAAATTTATGAACAATTGTTAGAAGTGTATAAGGAGTCCTCACCATCAAAACGCACCGTTGAATTTTGGGCTGGTGAATTTAAACGTGGTCGTACTAGCCTTGAAGACGATCCACGCCAAGGACGACCAAAAACTGCAACCACAGCAGAAATCATTGAGCAAGTCCATAATTTGACCGAAATGAAATGTTTAATAAATTCTCTACCATCGTTTTTAAGAATATTTGGGTTAATATATAAAATACTATTTATCCTATTCTTCCCAAATTTGGTGCACATGCAGAAAACTGTGAGATACAAATTTTGTTCATACACGGTTTTTTGAAATTTTGCTGTTTTCTTGGCGTAAAATTAATTTTAAACTTTAAACGAGTTTTGCCACAACCCTGAGTTCGAAATCGGCTGCCACTGTACAGCCAAGGCGGGTTAACCGATTTCAATCCGGGTTTTTTTCTTTCATAGGCAACAAAAAAACTCTAGTCCTTATCGCAGCCCTTTTTTTTAATTTTGGTCAAATAAATTTTATATCCCCGAGCAAATGTGATTTTTCTTGTCTTTTCTGCAATTTTTAAGTTTGTGTGGCAACTTTGTTAAAAAAAAATTTTTTTAATAAAAATGGGGCCACGATAAGGACTAGAGCATTTATCTGGGAGTAAGAATCACTTTATATTTTTATTTTCCGATAACTAATGAAGGCTGCACAGTGGCAGCCGATTTTGCCTTTTTTTAAAAAAGGCCAGTAATGAAGTGGCAACACTGGCGATTTTGGATGGGGAAATATAAAACTGATATTTTTAAAAATACTACAATAACATGGTTTTTAGATAAAGAAATAAAATATTAAAAATATTGTTAATTCAACTTTTGAGAACCTTTCAAATGCGCCGTTTAAAATGCTGTTGTTACAGTATTTACTCCCCTTAAGAAGAAACCGAAATATTAACACTTTTTGCTTCTCACAAATTTGGCCTAAAAACTTACCACAGTTTTTTACTTCACCCATACAAAACTTTAATTCGCTTTTTTTATTTAAAATACAGTTTTTTTATAATAAAAGCCTTGAATAAATAATTCCGACACAATAATGGGTTTAAAAGAAATATTTGTTCACTTTTTCTCATGAAAGTGGATTGTTAGTAATGAATCCATCCCGAGTAAAAACAGTTACATATAGTCGTATAAAATGCGATTAAGTTATATCTGTATAAATATACTGTTTAATCCGAAAAATGGCCCGATGTAATTGTATCAGTTGTTTATCAGTTTTTATCTAATTGTATTAGTTTAGATCTCAACTAATAAAATTATACAGTATTCAGATGAAATTATATCCAATTTTTGACCTGATACAATTTTAGCGGTTTATATCTAATGGTATCTGTTTAGATCGTGGTTGGTACAATTTTATATTAATAAAATATATTTGTATACGACATTTGCCTTTTATAATTCTATCAAAGTTTTAAAGCAGATCTAATTGCATCAGGTCAAAATCCAGGTATAACTACATAAGTTTGTATAGTAATGTATCAATTTGGATCTAAACTAATACCATGCGACATAAACCCATAAAATTGTATCAGGTCAAAAATCAGATAAAATTTCATATGCTTAATATATAATCTAATCAGTTAAGATCTAAACTGATACAATTAGATAAAAAGTGATAACCAACTGACACAATTATATCGGGCCATTTTTCGGATGAAATGGTATATGGATCACATTAAGTTATATATTACCATATAAAGCTCCATATTAATTTTTTTTAATAGGGATTACAAATTGCAATATACGTGTGTATTAGAGATGCCAACGGGAAATCCCGAATCCCGAATCCCGAAATCCGGGAATCCCGGGATTATTTCTCAAAAATCCCGGGATTTTATTATTTAATAAATGAACAAAGTGAGCAATTTTAGATTACCGACGTTTTTTCTTGAATTTTCTCATATTTACAAGAAATTGATGCCAAGATATTGGTAAAATTAGAAATTAAGTAGATTATTCGAGTAAAGTAGCAAAGACTTTGCAGAAAAATTTGAAAATTTGGTAAACATTATTAAGTTTTTGAGTAAAGTTAGTAAAGTTAGAAAAAAAAAGTTAGTTATTTTACCGGTTTATTCTTCCAAGCGAAATCCGACTTCTGAAACCTAATTTTGGCTGTAAGTTTGAATTCTTCCATCAAAACATTTGATAACGATAACCAACTAACCTTGTTGCTATTATTACACGATTTAGTGGGCAGGGTTGTCGCAACGAAACTGTTTTAAAATCTGCTTACAAAATACCGGGCGCAAGTGTACTTCAGTGCAGGCCTTCATATATTATCCCAGACAGAAAAATACAAAGGGGAAAGCGATGGCAAGGTACAATACTTTAACAGGTTGTACAAGTACTGGCAAAAATTACTTTCCCATTTCCAAAATGGTAACGTCATTAGACAAAAGGACCGGCTGTTCAAAAAGCGCCGGAAAAGTACTGGAGAAACAAAATTTTTAACGTTGGTAAACCGCTGGAAAAACCAATAAATAGATGGTCTGGAATTATATTTTCCAAAGTAAAGTTTAAAAAACTTCATGTGTATCTTGTTTTTGGTCCTGCTGTGATATGAACCCAGGCCGTCATATTGGCAGACGACGCTCTACCCACTGAGCTAACTAGAGATATAATACTTGGTGGCTAAAAACGTATATGAATGATAACATCTGTACAACTGGCTGTAATAACATGCTAACACTCGCAAAAGTTTTTTGGAACTAATATGCCAGCGTTGGGAAAACAAAAAAAAGTTAGCCTAAAAGGAGCTCTTCCACAAAAAAAAAATTTAATCTTATAAAAAAAAAAGATTAAATAAAAAAAAATTTTTTTTTTACTTCCAACCTTTTCAACTTTTTTATCATTTTTATAAAAACATTGCTGTACCAGTGAATTATTTTTTGTACCGCTGCAATTTTTGACTAGGTAGTAGCACTGGATAACCATTGGTTGCTAACTTTGGCATTGCACTCTATTCTTTGCCAGTGCTTTTTTTATAAACCACCGAACTTTTTGTAACACGAATACAGGAAAAACTCTGACAAAGTATCCCAAATGAGTGTTCTGTCAGTCATTTATTTACCCAGTGGTATGCAGGCAATTGCTTTTTGTACCACTGGCATTTCTGATAGGGATGTTTCAATATTCATAAAATATACCACATTATTAATTAACAACTATTTTATTCTATAAAAAAAATTAGTTACATAAAATAAAAATTTTTATAAATAAAGGAAAATTTAAATCCCGGAATGCCGAAATCCCGTAAAATCCTGGGATCCCGAAAAATCCCGTAGTCCCGAAAATCCCGGGATCGGGATTTCAAAATCCCGAATCCAGGGATTTTCAAATATCAATCCATTTGTGTTTTGAATGAAAATAAAAAACGTAAAGCAGGGTTGGCAAGCGATTTATAATATTAAATATAGCGGGCAAAGTCAAACCCAAACATATATAATCATGCCTTAGTGGATCTATGTCTATGTTAAAGATAGTCACATACGAAATTTCAAGTACCAAACTTCAGCAGTTTGAGTCATACAAATTCCATTCCATTTCCCTCCAATTACACAGCTATCAGAGATCAGCAATGAGTAGTAAAAAAGTGAGTAGAGTTGAATCATGATTCATAATTTATTGTACTTATACCAGTGGGTTTCTATACCACTCTTCCTCTGTTCACCTTTACTATTTATTTTTGTTCGTGAAGTCGGGAAAGTAAACTAAAACATGTTGGTAAACATTGTAAAAAAATTAGAGATTGAGTGTTTTTTTTACACATTTCCCTATATAAAAAGCATTGAGCTTGAGTGAGTTTTTTCAGATTTTTAAGAGAATTTTCAGATTTTTAAGAGGATTTAAGAGAGCCTTTCCCAAGTCCGCCACACAACAACATAGATTTATACTTGTTGGTGTTGCCGACGTCTACTCTAAATCTTCATAATAGTAGCGTTTAAGCATATCAGGGAGATCTTGTGTTACTGATTCAAGCTATTTTTGCTTTGTGTGTGGTGAATATTTGGTTGGAAAAAAGGATATGCAATATCAGAATCATTAAAATATGCATATTTACTGTTTTATACAAGTGGTCAAATGGCAAGAAGATCTATTTCGATTTTTCAATTCCAGTACTTTGGAGAGAGTCAAGTACCCACCAAACCGATTGTTATTTCTGTTTAAGAAAAGTTGCTGGATTCAATATGAAAAATCGAAAAAATATTACTTACGCGAATGTCCAATCGATTTCCAAACCAGTTCAACGTCCACCAAATAATCCATTACCACTCATTTCACAAGCAGTGGTAGTTTGTATGAGGCTGATGATGAACGCCATTTAGTGACTTAAGCTGAGCTTAATGATCTAATTCAGGATTTACATTTAACGAAGCAAGACGCAGAATTACTAGCTTCACGCATGCAGCAGTAGAAACATCTTACAGTTGGGGCAAAAGTAACAATTTATAGAGATTGGCTTGGAATTGGCTGCATATTTTGAAAAGAAACACTCTATTCTATACTGTACTGATGTTGATGGTTTATTTCAAAAAATGAACCAGCCATATGACAAAACTGAATGAAGATTATTTATTGATGGCTCTAAGGATAGTTTAAAGGCTCTTCTTTTGCATAATGGGAATGAAAAAGCATCCATACCAATTGCTCATGCTATTAATACAAAGTAAAATTACGAATCAATGACTGAAATTTTGACATTACTCAAATACAACGATAATAATTTGAAGATCTGTGGTGACCTTAAGGTGTTTGATTTAAATTTCTATGTATATATAGTATAGACCATCATAAATAACTGTTTGAATTTTTAATCTGTTTCAGGTCATTTGTTGACTTGGTATGCAAGGAGGTTTCACAAAATATTGGTGTTTCCTTTGTCTATGGGATAGTCGCGCTACATGTCATCATTACGTCAGAACAGAGTGGCCAAAAGCAACCAGGAAAACAAAACATTTCAAATAAACTATTACTTGATCCAAATGATGTTCTTCTTCCTCCGCTGCACATAAAATTGGGCCTTTTTAAGAACTTTGTCAAGGCTCTGGACAAAGACGGTGCAGCATTTAAATATTTGTTAGCGATTTTTCCTAAATTTTCATATACTAAAATCAAAGAAGGCATATTTGTTGTCCCTCAGATCAGGAAGCTATGAATGATGACAATTTTTCGCAACCCGAGTAAAAAAGTTTTGATATAATCACATATTATTTTATCTAATTGCATATAGTAAGTTATAGTTACATATGACCACATATGCTTTTAAATTCAAGCAGATATACTTTTAAATAGTCATATGTTAGATATTTCTTCCTCAAAGGTTTTAATATGGAGACATATGTGATTTTATATTATTACATACTGGCCTACATATAATTGCATGTGCTATATATAAGTACATAAAGTAACATATTACAGATATAATTACGTATACGTTTATATATAATTTAGTATGACACTATACATAATAATATAATACTATATGTGGAGCCATATAAGAAATATTTTATAATTTGTGTTAGTTATGATTATATATTGACGAATAAGAACCCATATATAACTTAATATGGTTCCATTTCTACAATATTTCATGATTTCTTTAATATATAACAATATAACGTTCTTTATAACATCATCTATAATTATATATCATCCCACATAAGCAATTATTTCAAAGTGATTTTATATAAAACCGTATTATATTATATGTGGTTCTATGTTAACAATGATTTTGAACTAGTTTTAGATTTAGTAATTACTAGGGATTGGCGCGTGACTAGAAATGTGAGTCACGTTATTCACACGTGATCGTGAGTAATAATTACTATACTCAAGTGATTCGTGCGTGAGTCTGAGAATATATAATTCGTACTTGATTCGTGCGTGAGCGGGAAAAAGAATATATAACCTGTGCATGATTCGTGTGTGAGTTTATTTTTTGCATCATATATTTTTAGTAATTTTTACTATTTTTTAATATTTTAATACTTTTTTACTATTTTTCTTATATCTTGGTTGTATAACATAATCCTATTAACTTTAAAATTTCAGTCTTGTTAACTTTATTTTAAAATTACTAAAAATAAAGAAAATTTTGTTCATGTTTAATGCACTGTCATGGTAAATCTGGATAAAAGTAATGGAAGATTTATCGAAATTATAGGATCTCCAGCAGACCTTAGGGTTAATCATTATATTTGGAAATTAATTACACATGCAATTACACAATTACATGTAATTGTAATTAAAAAAAAAAAAAATAATTACAAGTAATTTGTAATTGAAAATTTTCAATTATACATTACATATAATTGTAAAGAAATAATGAGAAAAAGCACAAGTGAGGGGTCAGCCCAACATGACGTATTCTTTTTATACTTATCCACGCCTATCCAACCTATCCCAGTCAGTTTTTTCTACAAAATTTTAACAAAAAACACTTTAATTCTAAATGTAATTGAAATTTGTAATTGAAAACACTTTCAGTTACAATGACTTGTAATTGAAAATGTTCAATTACAGTTACATGAAATGTAATTGAGTTTTTTTTAATTTCAATTACATTTATTTGCAATTGTAATTGAAATTCCCCAGGTCTGACCTCCAGATATTGCATATCTTATTTATTTAAAAAAATAATTTTTGTATATTGTTAGATGTGGTCATATATAATATGATCTAAAGTATAAGGTCAATTTTTAGATATAATTGTATCAAACTATGTCCACTTTTATAACATTTTATATAATTTTATATAAAAAGGTATAATTTGATGTAATTGGATGAGGACAAAATTCGGATACAATTGTATCGAATAGCATAAAATTGTATCAAATTGTATACAATTGTATACAATTCGATACAATAAGATACAATAAGATGTTCTCATTTTTCGGATATAATTATATCTAATTACATAAAAGATTATATATAATTAAATATAACTTCATATGGCTCCATATCATTTTTTTTACTTGGGAATGTTTATTGGAGAAAGAATATGCAGCCTGGAAATCTTTCAAGAGCATCGTGGACTAGAGATGGGCGCGTGAGTGAATTTTGACTCACGCACATGAAAGAAAATTAATAATCACGCACGACTCACGCACGAACATTTTTTTATAATCACGCTCACGTGATTAATTTTAATTTGAATCACGCTCACGAAGTACTTACGCTCACGGAATACTCACGAAAAATATGAAATTTGTTTTTATCCATGGATGGTAACCGAAACAATACGGTTATCGGTAAGGGTAACGCTATTTTAGATTATTTCGGTAACGGTATTTTAAGGGTAACGCTATTTCATTTATTTCGGTATCGGTATTTTAAGGATAACGGTTTTTTAGTTATTTCGGTAACGGTATTTTAAGGCTAACGGTAGTCAGTTTTTTCGATGTATCCCTCAATTTTTTTTTACGAAAAACAAACGAGATTAAAAACAACCAATTTATCAACTTAATGTACGAAAAATACTCAATAATCCAGTGCAATTGCCAAAAACAGAAAATTAAAGATATCGGTAACGGTATTTTAGGGGTAACGGTATTTCATTTATATCGGTAAGGGTATTTTAAGGGTATCGATATTTAATTTATTTCGGTATCGGTATTTCAAGGGTAACGGTAATTTAAAGTGTAAAGTTGCGTTTACATCTGTTTTCAAATCCCGAGATTTCAATGGAAATCTCGAACCGAAATCTTGACCGTTTACATTTGCACTTTGTGACAGTAGCGAGATTTCGATTTGACAGCTGCATTTTTTTTGTAAACAAATTACCATAAAAAAATAACCTCGAATTAAAAATATTTCTAAAAACCATTTTATTCATTGGCGGAGTACAATTTACATTATTTTATGTAAAGATCTAACGCTAAATATGTTAATAAATTTGTTTTTTTATAAGGACGACAAGCTAGAACCCAGATTTTGCAATATTTTGGCGGAAGGAAGACATGCACTTCCCAATGCTTTCTTCATAGTTATGCTTCGCGGGAAGCAAAAATTAGAACCACGCAACACTTCTTATAATCATTAGTACATTTCCATTGGGTCTAAAGTCATATTTATTAAATTAATAACAATTTTTTTATTTCATTATTTTGTGTTATTTTTAGGTTATTTTTTTAGTCAGCTGTTGACCATCGTTGCCACTTTTTCATGCAAAAACTCTACAAATTAAGTGAAACACAGTGTTGTATTCTGCAAAAGTCTCCAGATTTGTGAGCTTTTCATGAGATTTCTTCGAAATCTCGCAAATTTACGGGATTTCCTTTGTATGGGGAATCTCGAGATTTCACATGAGATTTTCACTCAAATCTCAATTTTAGTCGAAATCTCGGGATTTGGGTGCAGATGTAAATGCAACATAAGGAATAAGTTTTATAATAAATGCCTATTTATAAGTGTTCGCGCCGGCAAGAAAACGCCGCCGATCGAAGTATTTATGGGGTGTTCATGAAAGTACCCATCGATGGGTACTCGCATGAATACTTTACTTAGTAGCACTATTCGTTATAGAATATTGGCAAATGGTTGTGAAATTTTGGCAAAGAACGCAGCAGCAACAGCGAGAGTGAAATTATAAATTAAAACTAAGAAAATTTAAAAATTATAAGACCAATTAAAAAGGAAAGAAGAAAAAAAGAAAGTGTGAACAAAAAACTAAAGTGAAAGAAGAAAAAAAAAAGAAAATAACCTTGTTAACGAAGGGGAAAGAAAACTTTTTTAGATAACCAAACCCATAATTGAAACCCAGTGAAAATTAGAACATCTGTAAACTTAAATGAAACTTCCCTCTAGAAAAACGTCTTGTGAAAACTGAATATATAAGTAAAGGTAAAAAAAGGCCTAAGCTTTAAATGAAATTGTAAAATTAAAAGAAAACAAAAAAAGTGAAATAAAATCAATCTAATTAGTAAAACCAAAAGGGAGTCTTTCATTAGAAGAAATACGAAGAGAAGGAGGTTGTTAGGAAAGGGGAAGGAAGGAGGAAATTGCTTGGCCACTCCATTACCACCAGCACAACCGCATCACCAGCATCAACAAGGTGAACTAGGTAAACATTTTGGTCCTTCTCCCAGCAAAAAACCAGATTCAACGGAATAATAAGCGGAATCGAGGTACGTACTTGGAAATTTTATATTCGAAGAAATCTACATTTGTGGCCCTGTTTGAGGATAAGTCCATTTTCAACGCGACATTTTAATTACACCGCCATTTTTTTGTAGCCCTTTTGTTTTAGTAACAATTCGCGTCTTAACTCCTTCATTGCTCGTTAGCAGCCTTTTTCTCTCCCTTCTTCTTCGAAATTTTTTTAAGAAGCCATCTTTTTATCAATTAAATTGGCGCAGATCTGAAGTAGCCATCTTTTTCCCTCAATTTTTCATCGAAAAGCTGCCATAATAGCAGCCATCTTTTTTGCAAAGACTTTGTAGTAAATATATGCTGCCATAAAGTTTGGCATTGAAAGTCATCTTTTTTTAAGGTAACTCTTTTTTTCGAGTTTTCCCTAAAAAACTTGTGACTCCTTTGGAAATTTTATTGGGTTTTGGCACTGTTTTTTTTTTAATTTTTGCCCTTTTTTTTGTGGAAATATATGAACTCATATGAAATTTTTTGGCCTATTGGCCCATTTTTTGTTATTCTGCGGTTTAGTTATAAAATTTTAAGCGTCTTTCAAGAATTTGTTGCTCTTCTGAAATTTGGTTCAAATTTATTGTTTTTTGTGTTACATTTGGGTTTTACGTGCCAAGTTTTTTTTTAATTCGTAACTACGATTTCATTTTCTTTATGAAACTTTCATCATTTGACCAAGTTTGTTGCTCTTCTACTGGAGATTGGGTTTTGAACAGAACTTGCACAGTTTTACCAAATTTTGAATTTTGAGCGATTTTATAAATTTTTTTTGCCACAATTTAATTACAATTTAAATAGAAAAGCCAACAAAATGTAGAACTTAGACAAATTTAACGAAGTAGCTGATGAAATTGTCAGATTCGAATCTCGGCTCAAAGATGAAGATTTTTCTTCGTACACGTTGGAGGCCCTAGAGTTTGAGAAAACTGAATTGAATAAGTTATGGGCGAAATATAAAAGTTTGTACGAAAGTTGTTCTAGTGAACCGCTGGAGAAGTGGCGGTTCACACAAAATATAACCAAATTTATAAATTTAATGTTAGATGCATAAATTTAATTGCAAAGGCAAAACGAAAGTTAACTAGAGAAGAATCTTCAGAGTTTAGTACAGTGGTTCCCAAACATGGGACTTCCCTACCAATACAAGCGTGTGAAGTCGAAGTTTTCGATGGTACTTATTCGCAGTCCTTTAGGGATTTCTTTACTGCGATTTACATTAATAATGAGCGATTAGATCCTGTTGCTAAATTGTGTTGCCTTTTTCAAAAAACAACTGGCGATGCACGCGCAGTAAATGCAAATATTAGCATTACTGCAGAAAATTTTGAAGTGGCTTGGGAGAATTTAAGAACCCAATATGAAAATAGGCGTGTATTGTTCAACGAACAGATGACAGCCTTATATGCTTTGCCTCCATGTCAAGGGGAGTCTGCAACTGAAATTAAAGGGCTCCAAAGAGGGGTGAACAATAGTATGTCGATTTTGAAATTATACAAAATTGATGTTGAGGCGTGGGAACCACTGTTTGTATTTCATTGCTCAGTTAGGCTCCCGGTGTTGTCTTTAAATCTTTGGGAACAATCCGTGAAAAATAAAAAAGATATTCCCAAGTGGAGCGAATTTAATGAATTCTTAACCGACAGATATCAAGCCCTTGAAAGTGTTGGCAAAATGCGTGCCAGTAGTTCCCAAACTTTTGGTCAAACAAATAATACAAGTACCAATAAACCGAAACAATTTAAAACACATCACACTAAAGTTGATATTGCTCAATGCAAATTATGTAAGGAAAATCATGCTATAAGCAAATGCCGTAAATTTTTAAATATGGATAATAAAAATCGTGCTGAAACATTGAGAAAATTTAATTATTGTTTTAATTGTTTGAGAACGGGTCATATGTTTGGTAATTGTCCGAATTTTACTGGTTGCTCAAAATGTAGTAGAAAACACCACACTCTTTTGCACAAAGAATTCATAAAAAAGGGAGGCCAACGAAACCAGTCGAATAATGTGTCTCAGGGAAATAGTGTGGCTCGTGATAACATTCCGTCGACTTCTGCTCAGGCTAGAATACAGTCCATTTCGAATACAAGTCCGTCTAATGTTGTTCAAAGTCATTATCACTCTGTGGCCAAAAAAGTTATACTTGGTACTGCGTGGGTTAATATTGTTTATAAAGGTGCTAGTTGTAAAGTAAGAGCCTTAATTGACCCATGTTCTGAAGAAAGTTATATTTCACGAAAAATTCAAAAATTATTAAAATTGCCAACCGTGCCTGTGTCAGCTGATGTAACAGGTCTGGGCTGTGAAGTTGTCAGTAAAGTTGAAAAAATGACAACTTTTTCTATGTTTTCAATAGTAAACCCAAATCTTTCTATTGAAATTGATGCGTTAGTAGTACCTCAAGTAACTATAGATACCCCAACGCAAAGTTTTAATCCTACTGCGATGATGAATCTACCAAATTTGAAATTTGCTGATCCGAAGTTTTACGAAAGCGGTCCCATTGATATGCTTTTAGGCGGTTAATCATATCCAGCGATTTTGTGTAAGGGAGTTCAGCATGGTATTTTTAATTCATTAGTAGCTCAGGAAACAATATTTGGCTGGATTGTAACTGGCCCTACGAAACCGCTGCGTCCATTTAGTAGATCTTTTTTCACTAAAGTTGCGATTGATGATCAATTGTCAAAATTTTGTGAGCTTGAAGAAGTTTCTCGTAAGCCTGTAATCTCGGAAGGAGATAAGTTATGTGAGGAGATTTTTCGGTCCACCACTTTGAGAAATACAGAAGGCAGATACGTAGTTGATTTGCCCTTCAAAGCTGATTTTTCATCTCTTGGCCCGAATAGACATATAGCTCTAAGTCAGTTTCTTAGAAACGAAAAATCTTTGCTGAAAAAGCCTGAAAATAAGGCTCTGTATAATGAGGTTGTAAAAGAATATTTAACTTTGGCACATATGGAAAAAATTGAGAATCCTGTAGTTGGCCCGAGTTATTATTTGCCACATCATGGCGTTTTTAAGCCTGAAAGTACCACAACAAAATTGAGAGTGGTCTTTAATGCTTCAAGCATTACATCCAGTGGGACCAGTCTGAATGACATTTTGCACGTTGGCCCCGTGCTTCAAAAAGATTTAGTTTTTTTGATTTTAAAATGGCGATTTTATGAATTCGTTTTTAATGCGGACATTTCAGAAATGTACCGGCAAATTTTAATTAACCCTGAACACGCTCGTTTTCAACGAATTATTTTCCGTGGATCTCCTGATGAAGAAGTGCAGGATTATCAGTTGAAAACTATTACCTTTGGCGTAAATTGCGCTCCTTATTTGGCTCTCAGAACGTTGTTGCAGCTGGCTGATGATGAGGAACGTAATTTTCCATGTGGTGCTAAAATTCTACGAGAGTGCATGTATGTAGATGACGCTTTAGTAGGTGCGCACAGTTTAGAAGTCATTTTAAGGGCCCGTAATCAGCTAATTGAAATATTAAAATCTGCTGGATTTGATTTACGAAAATGGACTTTAAATTCAAAAGAAATTCTAGATGGGTTGCCCGCGGATCATTTGTTAAATGAAAATTTCTTATGTTTTGACGAGGAAAACAACGCAAAAACTCTGGGAGTTCGCTGGAATGCGTTAGCTGATTAGTTTTATTTTACGACGGAGAAAATTCCGCTCAAATCTGCTTATACTAAGAGGGAAGTTCTTTCTATAATTGCAAGACTTTTTGATCCCGCTGGTTGGTTAGCACCAGTAATTATCACCGCAAAAATTTTGATGCAGCAAATGTGGCTCGATAAAATTGACTGGGATGAGAAAATTAAACCAGCGGCTTTACAAAATTGGCAGTCTTTTGTTTCTCAATACAACGATATTGATACTATTACAATTCCACGTTGGATTCAAAATTCTCCAAATGCTCATATTGAATTTCATGGCTTTTGTGACGCATCGGAATTGCCGTATGCTGCTGCTTTATATGCAAGGGTTCAAGTTGGTGAAAATTTTTTTTCAAATCTGTTGACTTCAAAATCAAAAGTCGCCCCAATTAAAAAACCGTCGATCCCTCGCTTAGAATTATGTGGTGCTGTACTTTTAGCAAAATTGGTTGATAGTATTATGCCCCAATTCAATTTGAAAGAATCTTCGCTCTATTTTTGGTCTGATTCAACGATTGTTTTAGCCTGGCTGAAAAAACCTCCATGTAGTTGGAAAACATTTGTGGCTAACAGAGTTGCCACAATTTTGGAAAAAGTTGGTAATAAAAAATGGGCCCATGTAGTTTCTCAGGATAATCCCGCCGATCTAGCAACCGGGGGGCTGATCCCATCGGAGTTAAAATCTTTCAAGCTGTGGTGGCATGGTCCTGAGTGGCTCAAATTACAAAAATCTGCGTGGCCGGCGTTGCCCTCTGATTATGAAACGACTGAGGAAATGAAAAGTATCGAGGTTCATGTTGCTAGATCGTCTGAAAATTAAGATATTCTAGATCGCTTTTCCAGTTTGCCCAAAGCTACTCACGTGATTGCGTACATTTTTCGTTTTTTTAATAATGTTCGTTTAAAAACTCGCAAACCTACTCATTCTGTTAGGCTCTCTGCTGAAAAGTTAAGATTTGTAAGGAATCGTCTTTTTTCGTTGTCCCAGCAGATATATTTTCCTAAAGATTATAATTGTTTGGCTGAAAATAGGAAAATTGAATCTAGTAGCCCTTTGTAGACAAAAATAAAATTATTCGTGCCAATGGTCGTCTTACTTCAGCATCCAGCCTCTCGTACTCTGAAAAATATCCCATAATTTTGGCCTATCGCAGCAGATTAGCTCGCCTGTACGTCGATTTTGCCCACAAAATGACTCATCATGGCGGTTTACGGTTGGTCCATAGTGTGATTCGACACGAGTGCTGGTTTATTAAAGTCAGAAATCTGATTAAAACCTGCGTAAATAACTGCAAGGAATGCATTCTACACAAAAAAACGCGTCAAGGACAAATCATGGCTGCTTTGCCCGACGAAAGAACAACTTTGAGTCGCCCATTTGCAAACACAGGCGTCGATTTCGCTGGCCCCTTTGAAATAAAAAGTTTCACCGGTCGTTACTCAAGAATAAGTAAAGGCTACGTGTGTCTCTTTGTTTGTTTCGCTACAAAGGCAATCCACCTCGAAGCAGTCAGCGATTTATCAACTCCAGCATTTTTAGCAGCTTTCGCTCGTTTTGTAGCCCATCGCGGTTGCCCAAATTGTGTTTATTCCGACAACGGCAGAAATTTTGGCGCAGTAAAAGAGATTGACTCAAGCTTCGAAAAATGCGTAAAACAGCTTCGCGATCACGCCGTTTTAAAATACGAACCTCAGCGTTTATTGTGGCACTTTATTCCCGCTGCAGCTCCGCATATGGGCGGACTCTGGGAGGCAGGAGTCAAAAGTTTTAAGACGCATTTCAAAATGGCTGGTCAACTAAAATATAACTTTGAGGAGTTTTCTACCTTGTTAGCTACGATAGAATCGTGCCTTAACTCTCGTCCACTTGGCCCTTTGTCTGAAAACGTCGAAGATTTGTCTGCGCTTACTCCAGGTCATTTTTTAATTGGTTCCGCGATGCTTACTCCGGCTGAACCGGAAGAACTTACACCCTCAATTAGTCTTCTCAATCGTTGGCGAAAGATAAAGGCGATGCAACACGAAATATGTCGGCGCTGGAAGGATGAATATTTAAAGGAATTGCATAAACGCAACAAATGGAAAACGCCCCAAATAGACCTGCAAGAAAACGACCTTGTCGCCCTTAGAAACGAACCACTTTGCCCCACTGATTGGCGTCTAGAGTTCGAGTAGTTGACATTAAAACTCAAAATGGAGTTATTAAACGTCCAATACATAAGTTGGTTCGTTTGCCCTGTAGATCGGAATCCCAGTAACTTCCCTTTATTTAGCCCACATTGTCTTCTGTCACATATCTTTCTTTTTCCCATTTACTAAAGTCCTTATTTTGCAGATAAAGATGTTTAACCCACGATACGTGTGTCCGGTCTGCGGTCGTCTACACGCTACTCGACAGTGCACCAGATTTTTGTCGATGACTGTGGAACGGCGTTTGCAAGTAGTAGCCGACAAGCTACTCTGTTTGAGTTGCTTGGGGCAGTCGCACCAAGTCGGCGGCTGTCGAAGCATCGATAGATGTAAGAGGTGCTTTGAACGGCATAACTCTATGTTGCACCCTTTGGAGCCGCATCACTTGTGGTTCAAGATGACGGCGTTAGTACGCCTTTACCCACGTACTCATGGCCGATCTGCGTTAGTGAGAGCAGTGATTGACCCGAATTCAGCTCGGTCGTCCATTGTCGCCAGTGAGGCGGAGAGACTGGGGTGCCGCGTCATGAACAACCGCACCACAATCCGTTTATGTCACCGAAATGATGACACATTGAACATCAGTGTTCTCTGCGCTGTGGAGGAAATCAGCGTTCCCCGTACTCCGTCTCACAAGACAGATTATTATTGGCGAGGCAACACGGAGGTTGTTCAAAACCGAAACGCCGATCCTATGTGGTTTGCTCGAGCGCCGAACTATATAGTTTTGGGAGCAGATGTGGTTGCTCTACTACTAAAAGGTTGCGCTTCTGGTAGACCGGGCCAAACGTATATACAGGAGACCATCTTTGGAACAGCTTATTTTGGGGAAGCGGTCAAGGGCACCCAATATGAGATCCGGTAAGGAGATTGAAGTCTTAATCATGCCCTTTTCGCTCACGTAGTTTTTTTTTTTTTTTTTTTTTTTTGAATCAACATTTCTTTTTAATAATTATAATCATTCCTTTTTTCTTTGGCTCAAGGAGCACGTATTAATGAATTGTATTTATCAGTTTTGTATGCTTTAAACTTATATAAGTCTTTATTGTTGCCCTTAGTTTCTGAATGTATGTCTGTTTGTTTACATTCTAGTTCTTACTATTTTTGCAAGTTTCTTTTTGAACTTAGTTTCAAAGAAACATTTATTAAATTTTGATTAGAATTGCCTTGCGTTTCATATAAACGGCAATTCCCTTTTTGTAAGTCTTTAGTACTTTCAGGGTTTACTATTTTGCGATAGAAATGTGAACGGACAGACTTTACATCTTATAGATTGTAAGATAATTTTTATATATATAAGTGCCATTAACAATAAACAAACTAACCTAAAGTTTGAGCTAATTTAGAGTTACAGATATCAAAATCTATAAATTTGAATTTTTTAACTTTCAACTTGTGTTAACTTGGGGTTGTTTGATTATTGTTATTTTTCAGTTTTTTTTTTTGTTTTCCTCTTGTTCTTTCCTTTTCTTCTCTTCACCCTTTTTTTCTTCTCGATGTTGCTGCGGGTGAACATGCGGCTCCGTTGCACTGTTAGTGCAAGGGTATGTTCGCGCCGGCAAGAAAACGCCGCCGACCGAAGTACTTATGGGGTGTTCATGAAAGTACCCATCGATGGGTACTCGCATGAATACTTTACTTAGTAGCACTATTCGTTATAGAATATTGGCAAATGGTTGTGAAATTTTGGCAAAGAACGCAGAAGCAACAGCGAGAGTGAACTTATAAATTAAAACCAAGAAAATTTAAAAATTATAAGACCAATTAAAAAGGAAAGAAGAAAAAAAGAAAGTGTGAACAAAAAAACTAAAGTGAAAGAAGAAAAAAAAGGAAAAGAACCTTGTTAACGAAGGGGAAAGAAAACTTTTTTAGGCAACCAAACCCATAATTGAAACCCAGTGAAAATTAGAAAATCTGTAAACTTAAATCAAACTTCCCTCTAGAAAAACGTCTTGTGAAAACTGAATATATAAGTAAAGGTAAAAAAAAGGCCTACGTTTAAATGAAATTGTAAAATTAAAAGAAAACAAAAAAAAAAGTGAAATAAAATCAATCTAATTAGTAAAACCAAAAGGGAGTCTTTCATTAGAAGAAATACGAAGAGAAGGAGGTTGTTAGGAAAGGGGAAGGAAGGAGGAAATTGCTTGGCCACTCCATTACCACCAGCACAACCGCATCACCAGCATCAACAAGGTGAACTAGGTAAACAATAAGCAAAATGGGTGAAATTTTTCTTAAAACGGTATTTTTGTACGTTTCGTATTTATAATACTGACAAAAAATTTTTCGGTGAAAAAAAAGGAGAAGAAAAGTTAAAAGAGAAATATTAGCATTCAATGGATAATATTGCATAATGAAAATCAAACGTTTTCTTGTAATATCAAAATAACTCGACATTACCTTCAGGTAGTTAGCACTTATTTATTTTGAATTGTTTTTTTGAAAACTTTAATGGTTTGTACCATTTGATGTGCATCCCATGGAAGTCAGGAGTTTCTATATTATAGGGATTAAATTTTGAATATTGTAAGACCTACTGTAGAATAAATTCATAAAAACATGTACAGTAGTTTTGATTTAGCTACCTTTTGCTTAAGTGCACATTTGCTATAACTGCACAAAATTTTGGTTTCGTTTCTATTTTACAAAATTATGTTCGCAATTGTCTTCTTTAAGTGCACTTTTTGTACCTGCGCATTTAAGATAACTGCCTCATCTTTTTGGCAGTTTTACATTATTTTCCTAAAAAATATCACCGTTAGCTGCCTATTGTGTTTTGCTTTGTTTTCCAATTCTGGGAAAAAAAACACACATAAAATAAATGTGTTGTCAACTTTTTTTGTTACAAAAATATCCTACTTTAGTCGTTTTTTAACCGTAAAAATCGCAAGATCTGGTGCAAAGCACAAAGTTGTCCTTATTAGCTTCATTTGTTTTTTTTTTTTTTTTGTTTTCAGTCTGTATTGGTATACCTGCACATTAAGGCAGGTAAAGAATTTGACTTAGCTGCGTTTTTGGCTTACTTGTACAAAAATTATTGCAAAAGTTGGTTGTGCAGCTAAGTCAAAATTACTGTATATCTTTTATAATTCAGCATTTTGCGAAAGTAGGTTAACCGTATGTAACTTTATAATTTGTTTAGCGGCAGAAAATACGTTTTTTTCCACTGCATATGCATACCCGAGTAATAAAAGTTAGATGTTATAAAATACAAACGTATCTTTTTTTGGTATAGCCTAAACCATAGTATAATATAGTAACTTTACTCATTTTCCGTCATTTGAAAAAATGAAGTAGTGTTTGTAATTTTACTTGTACCTATGGTTCTTAATACCACTACCACTACATGAGATAGGGACAAGCTCTCAATTTTTTAATGAGTGGGGCTACTATAGTATACTATCGCCTAAACTACAATTTGATCCGAAAAGTGGTGGATCGTACTGTATTAATTTAGATACACCTTGGATCTAATATGATGAAATACGATACGAAAAATTGGTTTATCTTACTACAGGGTCCGCCATCTAACGTTTTTTTTTTCAACTAGTGCTTATTTCGTGAATGGTAACACTTAGCTCATGTCTGATTTGACAGATAATTAGTTTTATCCTTCCGCTGAACGAATATGGTTGTGTATACGCTTGAACAACGCTGGGAAATATTGCGACATTACTTTGAAAATCATGGTAATGTTGCAGAATGTGTGCGAAGTCAATGGCGATCGTTACACTATGCGACAGTCAAAATCGGGATGGGATGAAACCAACGGGAAATGTTATATCGGTCAAAAACAAGTTATACGTGTCCCGGAGTTTCGCTGGGTCACGTCTAGGAATCGAAATATTTCTTTTTTGACATAACTCGAGAACTACTAGTCCGATTTTGCTCAAACAATTTTAAAAAAATTAAAAATTACAATTCCTTTAATCTGTTCATATAACGTTTTTCTATATACTCAACAGTTTTGCCGCTAAAAATAAATGTTTGTTACCGCTACCATAAAAATCAAATAACCTTTTGTTTATTACTTTTTTAATTTAGGCAAAAATTATATTTTAGGCAAAAAATATTTTTTTCTTCATACATTTATTTTTACCGGCAAAACTGTTGAGTATATAGAAAAACGTTATATGAACAGATTAAAGGAATTGTAATTTTTAATTTTTTTAAAATTGTTTGAATAAAATCGGAGTAGTGGTTCTCGAGTTATGTCAAAAAAAAGACCACCAAAAGTCAAATCGATATATCTCGATTCCTAGACGGTACCCAGCGAAACGCCGGGACAAGTATAACTTCTTTTTTTACCGATATAACTTTCCCCGGTAGTTTGAAACCTTCCCGATCACTGACCCCTACCATTTGTCTCACAGTGTTATCGGGCCATGTTGAACAAATTTTTGTTCACAAAAATTGAAGAGGAGGATATTGGCAACATTGGGTTTCAACAGGACGGCGCTACGTGCCACACTCGATGTTTTGCGCCCTGTTTTTGAAGATCGCATTATCAGCCGCAGAGCTGATGTCGTTTGGCCACCTCGGAGCTGCGATTTGACACCGTTGGACTATTATTTGTGGGGTGCCGTCAAAGATAAGTGTTACGCCGACAAGCCAGAGACAATTGACGCTTTAAAGGACAATATTCGTGAAGCCATTGGTGAAATACAGCTGCACACAATCGATAATGTGCCTAAAAATTGGGCCGATCGTGTAGGCTACTGCATGGCCAGCTGAGGCAGCCATATGAATGAAATTATTTTCCATTATTAACCGGAAGGATTGTACTTTGAAATAAAAAAAGAAATTTGAGAAAATATTCAGTAGTTTTTTTTTTTATAGCATTTTCAAAAAAAAAAAGTTATTTGGCGGAAACTGTATATATAATTAGATTTAGTACAATAGAGTTACATTTTATTTGATACCATTAGACAAAAATACTTCATTCAAAGTTCGCTCATATTGCATTAAATCGTCCATTCTATTGAAATTAGTTTTTGATTCTCATTATGTCACATCCAATTCTATATGATTAGATAAACCCATTTTGGGATCGTATTTCATCATATTAGATCTACGGTGCATATAAATGAATACAGCGTGATCCACCATTTTTCGGATCAAATTCTGTTTTGGCCAACATCAGAAAAAGATATGATTGCATGTTGTACCTCATTACTTTTTTTAATAGGGTACCCTACTAAAAAAAATTATATGACTTTTGATATTATGTATAGAGCAATTCCATATGAAAGCGATCACCTTTTGGACGACCCCTCTCCGATTCTAAAATAAATAGTCTCAATCGATTGCCCAGCAAAAAATAATGTACCTACATATTTTTTTTTTTTTTATAGTGACTGGTTTAGTGGTGGTGTACACCACTGTCATGTGACAAAATTGAAGAATTCTTCATAAGGGACCTCATTGAAAGTTGTTTTAAAAAAAAACTACTAAAGCGATCGCAACGTTGATAGCTCGTTGGAAAGGTATTGAATCAGGCTTTAATTGAAAAATAATTTTTAACAGAAATTTACCTTTTTTCCCATTAAAATTAAATTTTCCCATGAAAATTAAATTTTCCGATTTTCCACAGAAGCTCCTAAATTTTCCGGCTAATTTTTTTTTTTTTGGATTCCTCATAATTTTTGCTTTAAGAATCAGCAATAAAAAAATGGGCCCCGACTCCTTGTTTGGACAGGAGAGGAGCATTTAAGAGACCACCTTGTTCTCATTGTTTTTATATTTTTTATAATTGAATTATTTGTAATTATTTAACATTGTTTTATTTTATTATTAAAAATACATTTTAAAAATTATTTTACAGGTAAAAATACATTTATGAAGAAAAAATCTTTCTTATTTTGCTGCTTATACTTAGCTACAATATTTATTAAAAATTTCAATTGTCTTGGCATCATCATAAAATTAAAGTAACTTTAAATTTAGCACGTCGGCAGACGAAGAGTACCGCTTTACATTAATTGACATATCAGAAATATTTGGTATGAAGCAATGAAACTTTTGCGTTCCAGTTATAGTTTTGACATTATTATATCTGTTTTGAATTCGTCGCTCCATGGCATCGTGTTCTTTTTGAGTGCATAAAACTGTGTTAATGGCAATTTCCTTGCTTTCAATCCACGAAAACAAATGTTGTACATTTAAGATCTGGTCAGTATATGGCCTTTGCAAACTTGCCTTAGTCGCCATGCGTTTTAGGGTTCCCCCTAACGCATCGCATGGGCCCTTACCGTGGGACGTCGCAAAAAAGTGCCACTCGACCTTGCAGTTTTGTTCTTCTTCAATTATGCAAAGATTGTAAAAATTTTTTTTATTCTTGTACTGAGAAGCCGCGCCGTCTGAGAAAAACGTTACTTTGTCGATTGCATCGAATTTTGATCTTAAGAATTCAAACAGTTTCATTTGAAATAAATAAACGGACACATAATTATGAGCTAAACTCTCCGCGACAACAACAAGGCTTACGGTCTGTAGTTCGTTATCTTCGTTTTTGAAATAAATGCAAAAAGGATGCACCGTGCACTGGTCGTTTGCCCAGTGATAAGCCTGAATTTCATCCTGAACGAGAAAAGTGTAATTCTCGGCAAAGTCGCTTATCACAATGAATTCATTTTGGGCTAATTTCTCCTTACTTTCTGTGGCAACACTGATCTGTGCCGGGAGATTATTATAAAAGCGTGGCAACGCTGTAGCTGAAAATATGTTAAGTTGTGTTTTGATAATCGAAAAGACTATATGAAAAAGAGTTTAATTTGTAAACAATTAATATTTAATAAAATTGTAATAAAACATTAAAACAGTGTTCATGTCTCATTTATCGGAGTTATTACATTGGCGACGAGTGTAACCACGTGTGGGAAAAAAAACATAAAATCTAACCAATTGGTGAAGTAAAATCACATTAAATTGTGTCTTGTTTATCAATTGCATTAAATTGCGAAGAGATCATTAAATTAGATCATAAAGTTGGAGAGAAACACATTAAATTGTGTGATTGATGTGTTCCTCGTATTGGTTCAAACTGACCAGTACATTAAATTGTGGTGTTGAGGAGGAGCGTTAAATAGTGAATTTGACGACAAATTAAATTATGAAATTGATAGCACATTAAATTGTGGAATTGGAATCGCATTTAATTGTGAATTTGACAGTACATTAAATTGTGCATCCATCGGTAGGTTGATAAATCACATTAAATTGTGTAGCATCTATAAAAATTTTTTTTTGTTTGTTTCTCAGGCAAATGCTTTAATATTGTTTTTTTTTAAGAAAAACAATGTCCGACATAAAACCCTTTCCTTGCGATGTAATAGATAAATCGTTGTTGCGTGTAGAATGGGAAAAGTGGTTCCGATCTTTTAAGCTTTATCTGGCATCAGAGGAAATAATCGATCCAGTTAAAAAGAAAAACAAGTTGCTTCATTTGGGAGGACCACAACTTCAAGAGGTCATTTATAATATTCCAGGTGCTCTGGTTGAAATCAATTCAGAATCTGATACAGATGTATTCAATATATTGGTTACAAAGTTAGACGAATACTTCTCGCCTAAAAGAAATTCAACATTTGAAAGGCATCTTTATAGAAGCCTGACACCCTCTGACGGAGAATCTCTTAACAAATTTTTAATGCGATTGAGACAACAAGTTTCAAAATGTTCCTTTGGATCGACGAGAACGGAAATAGAGGAAATTTGTATTAAAGACAAAATAATTGATTCATGGGCTCCTATTGATCTGAAAAAGAGGCTACTGGAAAAAGAGCAGACTCTAAATGACGTCATTGAAGCTTGCCAAGTTTATGAACAAATCAATAAACAGTCCCAAAGCATGTTAACACGAGTTGACGAGCAGATGGTAAATAAGATTTCGTCAAAAAAACGCTTCCCTAAAAATTCAGATGTCGAGTGTTTCAGGTGTGGTCGAAGTGGTCACATGGGAAACTCCATGATTTGCCCGGCACGTAATGCAAAGTGCAACAAATGCTCCCTTATTGGTCATTTTGCTTTAAAGTGTAAAACAAAATATTTTAAGAGGAAATCTGCCGAGTATGATGAGAGTGGCGGGAGCCATCGCAAAACTAGACCTGCAAAAGTTCGCTGTATACACAATGATGAGAGAAATAATTTAGAGGATGGTGAAGCATTGCGCGAATTTGACTGTTTCAAAATCGATGACAACTGCGAATGTGATGAAATAATAGAGTGCCGCGTTGGAGGGCAATCACTTTTAATGGTGATTGATTCTGGCTCCCGATTTAATCTTGTTAGTGAAAATGACTGGAAGCTATTAAAAGATAAAAAAGCGGTTACATGGAATATTCGATCAAACTCATCAAACCAATTCAAAGCATATGCGTCAGATCATATCCTTAAGGTAATCTGTGTTTTTGATGCTCCGATCGCTATCAATAATGATTCAGAAACTGTTGCTACATTTTACGTGATTGAAAATGGAAGCCAGTCGTTATTAGGCCGTGAAACATCAACGACACTTAAAGTACTTCGAATTGGTTTAAATGTGAATCGTGTTGACAACGTAAAGCCATTTCCCAAGATGAAAAACATACAAGTTAAATTATCTATCGATACTTCTGTTAAACCTGTGCAACAACCACTCCGACGTATACCAATTGCTCTTGAGGAAAAAGTAGCAGCTAAACTGGAGGAGGCAATTAGTTTAGACATAATCGAACCTGTTTATGGACCAAGTCCATGGATTTCACCAGTAGTGATTGTGTTCAAGGGCAATGGCGAAATGAGACTGTGTATAGATATGCGACGCGCAAACAAAGCTGTTTTAAGGGAAAATTATCCTCTGCCTACTTTTGACTCTTTCATGACAAAATTAAGAGGAGCAAATTACTTTTCAAGGTTAGATCTTAAAAGCGCATACCACCAACTCGAACTGCATGAGAGCAGCCGGGAAATAACTACTTTTATTACACATAAGGGTCTATTTAGGTATAAGAGATTGATGTTTGGCGTAAATTCTGCGCCTGAAATTTTTCAACGCATACTAGAAGGGCTGCTGGCGACCTGTAGCAATTGTCTTAATTATATAGATGATGTGATCATATTTGGCAGCACGGAAGATGAACATGACAAGGCGGTAAAGGAAGTTCTCCACGTGTTGAAGCAGCATAATCTCGTGCTTAATGAAGACAAATGTATTTGGAAAACCCGGAAATTAAAATTTTTAGGACATATTCTTTCTGAAAAGGGCTTCACGGCAGATCCGGAAAAAATCAAGGTAATTACAGATTTTCGAGCCCCGAACACTAAAGAAGAGGTAAGAAGTTTTCTGGGTTTGATTACGTACGTTGGTAAATTTATACCTGATTTGGCAAATGTCACCGAACCATTGAGAATTTTGTTGAAATTAGATACAAAATTTGTATGGGGTCCAGATCAGGCGAACGCTTTTCAACATCTTAAGATAAAATTGTCTCAAATACCCAATTTATCGTATTTTGACCCAAAGAGGAGAACTCGGGTAGTAGCGGACGCCAGTCCGGTCGCTTTGGGCGCAGTCTTAATCCAGTTTGATTCCAATAATGATCCGAAAATAATATCTTTCGCTAGTAAGAGTTTATCCGACGTAGAAAAAAGATACTCCCAAACGGAAAAGGAAAGTTTAGCTCTGGTGTGGTCAGTTGAGAAATTTTAATACTATCTAGCAGGTCTGGAATTTGAATTGGTGACAGACCACAAACCACTAGAGGCAATTTTTAAACCAACATCAAAGCCTCCGGCCAGAATAGAACGGTGGCTATTGCGGTTACAATCATTTAAATTTAAAGTAATTTACCGAATCGGAAAGGAGAATATAGCGGATTCTGTATCTAGGCTTTGCAGAATCTCGGAAACAAGTTCATTAGACGGAAATTGCGAGGATAACATATTTCATATTGTGTCAAAATCTATTCCATTGCCTCTTGGAATCACTCTTATAGCTAATAGAAGTGCCGAAGATGAAGAAATCAACAACATTATAACACATATCCAGAAGGAGTCGTGGGATTCGGATAAATCCACTAACTATTATCCATTCAGGTTTGAGCTCTCGGTGATTGGTAATATTCTCCTACGAGGCACTCGCATTGTGATACCCAAGTCGTTGCGTGAAAGGGTACTTCAGTTGGCACATGAGGGTCACCCAGGTGAGTCAGCTATGAAACGCAGACTAAGAGCCAAAGTGTGGTGGCCATTAATAGATAGAGAAGCGGAAAATTTTGTAAAGAACTGTCGCGACTGTTTGCTTGTATCAAACATATCAAATCCTCCGCCTATGCAGAGGCATGCGTTTCCGAATGGTCCCTGGCAATGTGTAGCAACGGATTTATTAGGCCCACTGCCAAACAATGAGTACGTTTTGGTACTAATAGACTACTACTCACGATATCAAGAAGTAGTGTTTTTGAAAACTATATCCTCTGAGAAGATCATTAAGGCCATGGAGGAGATATTTTGTAGACTCGGATTGCCGAAATCTTTGAGGACAGATAATGGACGGCAGTACATAAGTTCTGAATTTGAAAGTTTTTGTAAGACGAACAACATCACACATATCACTACGCCACCCTATTGGCCGCAGGCCAATGGGGAGGTCGAGAAGATTGAAAATTGCCAGCGCCAACAAAAGTAACTATAAGCAGGAGATACAAAAGTTCATTTTAATGTATAATGTAACACCTCACGGCACAACTGGATCACCTCCATCTGAAGTAATGTTTAACCGAGTCATACGGGACAAGATGCCAAGTATTCAGGATATAACAGAAGACATGATTGACTCGTCAGCTAGAGATTTAGATTGTATAAATAAGCAAAAGGGGAAGGAAAGGGGTGACAAAGGACGAAAAGCAAAAGAATCAGAGATAGCTGTGGGAGATAAAGTACTGCTCAAGAATGTTGTATTCCCACATAAACTGACAACAAATTTCGATGTAACTGAGTACGAGGTTTTAGAGAGGAATGGAAACGTAGTGGAAATAGCTGGTAATGGGAAAACATTTAAGAGGAACATTACCCATGTCAAAAAGATACCAGCATCAACAACCTCTGAAAATACAACCCCAGAGGGTATTGTTTCTTTACAGGAATCGCCATCGACGTCAATCAATTCTTTGTCACCAGATCATACGGAAGATCCACCAGCAGACGCAGTGCATCCAGTAGATCCTGTGATGAAATTAAAGCTGAAAAAAATAGGAGGGATGTGGCAACACTGATCTGTGCCGGGAGATTATTATAAAAGCGTGGCAACGCTGTAGCTGAAAATATGTTAAGTTGTGTTTTGATAATCGAAAAGACTATATGAAAAAGCGTTTAATTTGTAAACAATTAATATTTAATAAAATTGTAATAAAACATTAAAACAGTGTTCATGTCTCATTTATCGGAGTTATTACACTTTCCTTTAGAAATTTCGATTGCATCTCGGATATGAAATGGTGCGCCTTCAGTTCATTCAACTTGAATCCGAATTCCTCGATGAATTCCGGAATCTGCTTTACCACGGTCTCAAGGGAACATCTGCCGCTGCTAATTATCCACTGTTTGAAATGCACCTCCTGAATTAACAGCTGTTCAAACTTTTCCGCCAAATATTGCTCTAGCTCGTCAATCTTCGGACAATTGTCGCATTTGGACAGATGACAATTTTCCGTGGGGTATGCGCACAACGACTTCGACAGGAGGTCCCTATATGTTTCAATTTCACCGTGAAATACTTTCAATTTCTTGCATGGAAAGAACATTAATTTGATGTTTTGATGAAACATGCAAACGCAGACTGAATGCGTTCCGTGCCTGTCTAATGCCAGCACGCATTCTTTTGGTCGTAGGATGGCAAACTTAGAAAATCCCACTTTTTCTGCTGGGTATTTCTCTTTGAACTGATGGTATGCTTCGGATAGATTACATAATAATAATCTGCGCTGCTTGTGTACTTTTTCTCCATCTTCACGTGTGATAACATAGTCACGTGTACCTGGGCAGGGGCGGCTGTTGTCATCATTGCAGTAAAAATCTTGAATCAATTTCACCGTTGCTTCGCTGAGGGTCCTTGAGCCAAATTTCTTGGTGAGAGTCGCCAATATGCCCTTCTGTCGAACTAATTCTTTGCTTCTTCTCGCGATGTAAAAAGATGTTTGAAACTGTTCAGAAATCTTGCGTATAGACCATGATTGAGGCAGCACAGATAAAATGAGATATTTCTCCGGAAAAGTGGTCGCTAAATTGAATTTTCTTTTCAACTGCTCAATCATTTATTTGGCGTCATCAACGTCATCTGCTTGACTGCATTCGTTATCAGAGCCTTCATCAAATATTGTCGCGATTGCACTCATAACCTTGCCTTTTTTCTTTTTCCTGTATTTTTCACTTCGCAACTTTCTTTTTGTAATAGGCGATTCACCTAAAGTGGTAATAGCCTCATTCAAAGGACTCAAAGACATATTGACCATCGGAATGTCTGCCTCACTATCAGATGAAACATTTTGTTCAATTGTCATTTCACTCTCGGATTGTGGTTGCATTTGTTTCAATGCATTTGCTTGTTGAGACAAATCGATTTTACACTTGGGGCAAATGAATTCTGCTTCTTCACCGTATTGTATATTTAATTCATTCATGTATCGCTTCGAAACACCAGTTAATTTTAATACTTTTATCTTTTTCGAACGATGTGCACTCTTGTTAAACGGATTGCAGCAAAATTTATTCATTTTACTTTAAATTGTCTTTACAGCTTCACTCTTTACTTTACAAAAAAAACACTTTAACACTTTCACGTTTAGTATTCAACTAAAATTTGACTCAGAGTGTGTGAAGTATTTATATTTATTTTTTGGTAAAAAATAGGTAAAAAAAAATAAGCGATATTTGCTTTTCTTTAATAGGAAAATTTGCGTGAACTACTGGTCATAAAATGTTTTTTAAAGAGGGACTTAATTGGTTACTGCCAATAAGCCGACCACAGGTCATAAAATGTTTTGTAAATTTTTTAAATTACCAGGTAATAAATATTTCGCCATATTTATGGAAAATCCGTGTTTTATGACTTGTTTCTGCACGTGTTTGGTGTGCCATTACATGCCACTGCTGCTATTATCCATGGATTTATGGCCGATCTTGTGAAGGCAGGCAGACCATATTCACTACACACTCAACTTGGGGCTCTTAAAAAAAATTGATTTTTTCTTCATAAATGTATTTTTAACTGTAAAATAATTTTTAAAATGTATTTTTAATAATAAAATAAAATAATGTTAAATAATTACAAATAATTCAATTATAAAAAATATAAAAACAATGAGAACAAGGTGGTCTCTTAAATGCTCCTCTCCTGTCCAAACAAGGAGTCGGGGCCCATTTTTTTATAGCTGATTCTTAAAGCAAAAATTATGAGGAATCCAAAAAAAAAAAATTAGCCGGAAAATTTAGGAGCTTCTGTGGAAAATCGGAAAATTTAATTTTCATGGGAAAAAAGGTAAATTTCTGATAAAAATTAGGAAAATTTTATTTTTCAATTAAAGCCTGATTCAATACCTTTAGTAGTTTTTTTTTAAAACAACTTTCAATGAGGTCCCTTATGAAGAATTCTTCAATTTTGTCACATGACAGTGGTGTACACCGCCACTAAACCAGTCACTATAAAAAAAAAAAAAAAAATATGTAGGTACATTATTTTTTGCTGGGCAATCGATTGAGACTATTTATTTTAAAATCGGAGAGGGGTCGTCCAAAAATTTGCCAATTTTGATCGTTTTCATATGGAATTGCTCTATAATAATATCCGAAAAATGAGAACATCTAATTGTATCAAATTAGATCGTATTATTATCATATAAGATCTAATTTGATACAATTAGATCTAATTTGATGGAATAAGATATGGTTTGATACGATTTTATCCGGATTTTGTCCTAATCGAAATGTATCAAATATAATATAATCATATCCAACTAGATATAATGGTATATAATTCGATACAGTTGTACATAATTATATGAGGCATATGTAACTACATATACGTCTACATGTAATCCGATATTGTAATATGTTGCACTATATATTGTGCAATATATAACAAGATATAGATATATATTTAGGATATAATTTCGTAAAATTTTATATAATTATATCTTGGTATATATGTTCCAATATATAATTATACAAAATTTTATATGATAATATATGACTATATCAAAACTTTTTTACTTAGGTAGTGACGGTTTTAATTCAGCTAATGCTTGATTTTTTTTTTTTTTTTATAAAGAGAAGCAACACTCAGGAAATTCTTCCTATTAATTAACGTGTTGCTTCCTTTGGAAAGGGGATAGAGAAGAAGTGAAAGGTGGTGAAAGATGAAGGGCTTCAAATATGCCAACACTGTAATTGCGCGAGATGTTAAATTTTTTAGAACATTTGTTGCGCGGCATCTGATGGTGAGTTGGCGAACTTTGTTGAAGCTTTTTAATTCATAGCCCTGTTATATTATTTTACTTCGGTGGGGTTAATTGCTATGGGAACACCGAAGGAGGACGCTGCGCCCACATTGATTGAATGGGTAACGCGATTATTCGTGTGATTTTGCTTACTACACCGTTTATCAATTTCTCTCTCGGTCTACGAATAGAACATTTCTTGGTTTGTAAAGAAACCACGCTACTTCCTTTTTGTAATAACTGTCGAAGAAGAAAGACCTACGAATTAGAAAATTTTTAATCTTGCAAAATAAAGTTCATCCGAAGTATTTCGGTATTAAAATTTATAAAATACGGTGGGAAAAATTTCGTTCCATCTTTATAGAAGGTAATTTCTTACATGAATTTTCACCGACTTAAGGAACCATTTAATTTGGTCTCCTCTTTCCCAAAAGTCTTCCGAACAATTGGCCCACAGAAAGCAGAAGGGACTTCCTGACCATTTCACGTGGTAAGATAACCTTTCTTGGAAGTGGTCCCGAAAATATTGCCACTGAGTTCTTGTATACGACAGAAGATTTATTAATGAGGAAACAAATTGAAACATATCTCTACCGGAAGATCTGTGGTAGAAAGTCTTCTTGGGGATCCGCATAGCCTATGTTTTTAGACTTGGTTCCTAGCCATTTTTAGAGAAAGTGATAAAGGGGTAAGAGTGAAAAAAAACTTATATTCGGTCTTGTGATGATAGTCGATTAATTCGAAACAGATGATTTTTCGAATGGCAATATTTGAAATCTTTTATTAATTTTCAATGTATGAAATATATATATATATATTAAAAGATGTAGTTGATGCCACTGAACTGATTAAAAAGAAATAAAAAATCAGCTTCCTCGTCTCTTCTATTCATTTTTTGTTGAGATTTTACCAAATCGATCAAAACCCAAAATTGATCGGTTGTCATCACATACCAGATTCTGTCATACTTAACCTAATTCGTGGTTATTCATTGCTTCAGGAACGGAAATTCCACTTTCCCATTCAGCAGGAACTAGTGGGCCTCAGTTAACAACCGCTCCCAAGTGGGAAACTTCGAGGTACGTATTTGGTAGTAATTGGATTCCTTCAAAAACCGCTTTACAACAAGTGAATGGCAATCAATACCCTAATCTAAAACAATATGCAGTGTGAAAAGGCAAAGCAATTTAGACTTAGTATACCTTTATCGTGAACAAGTGTCGAAACGCATAAGACAAAAGAAAGAATTACAATCAAGTAAAGAGACTGAAAAAAAAATAAATTTAATAATAACACAAATTAATTTCATTAAGGTATAAAAGAAACATTAAATTACAGAAAGCTAAAAAGAAAAAAAAACACGACTATAGAAACCAAGAAAAACGATATTAAAAATTTTAGAACATCAAAATATGTAGTGTTAAGCTAAGTGTAGTTAATTAACACGCATGAAAGATCAAATTTAAACGAAAAAAACAATATAAAATATTGATAATTCGATAAATTTTAAATCCATGAAAAGAAAAATACTAATTTAAAGTTAAGATAAAAGGAAAAGTGACTGTGAAAAAAAATTTAGTTCAGTAAAAAATTGTCATGCAATAAGTGAATATTAAAATTAACGGAAAAATTAGGTTTAACTAGTCAAGAACTCAGAAAGTTGTAAAATCGAAACTTCCCATAATTAATAAAATCTGAGATTTCAATAACTATGACCAAGTTAAATTGTTACTTCTAAAATCATATTCTACATTCTAAATAATAGAAGAAAAAAAATACTTTAATAACGTCTTGTTGCATGATCTATATAATGTATGAACTAAGAACCCAAAACTAGTTTTACTTAATTTTAAATTTAGCAAAACACAAAAAAAACCCCCAATCAAATCAATATACATAAACTTTAAGCAATCATACAAATTACTAAAATAATTAACCAAAATAATTCAATTAGTTAATGCAAGAACTTTAGTATCTTACTAATTCAGCGACCTGTAGACAACATATCCATGATCTACGAAAAGGCCTTCTTCGCACATCATACATTAGGGCGGGTCAATTTGTATGGAGGCAAAAAAAAATTAAAAATCGTAGGGGGGGAAATGATTTTACGAAGAATTCTAAGCAACTTTGCCCTAGAAACCATAGGTCTAAAATGGATTTCGAGCTTGCGGAAATTCACAAATATGTTGTGAGTAGTGCTTCAGTGCAATGTTTGTGTAAAATTTGCGTTAACATGTAAGCATTGTTAACCAGGATAATAGTTCTGGACTTTTTAGATAGGAGTCTTCATCGGCTTTCCTTATTCTAAGAAAAAAAATCTCAAAATTTTTTTATTTTTGACTAAACTGCTAAGCTGATGACATAAATCAGCCTACAAATGAGCGCACGCTACAGGTTGGTATGTTAAGATATTATAATAAAATTCGGTATACCGATTTATATCATCCCAGGGACGAAGCATTTTAATTTTGGTTGAAATCGGTCCACGTTTGGACTTAGTGCCCATATAAAGTACCCCCAAAATTGGGTTTTCGCACACTACAGGTTACAAATACGAAGTTAATGAAATTCGGTTCATCGACTTACATTATGGTTAGACCTAGTCCCATAGAAAGGTTCCTCCCAAAAATGTTTTTTGCATACTACAAGTCTCAAATACGAATATATTTTAATGAAATTAGGTACGCTAATTCACATGGGCATAAGGACAAAGCCTATTGATTTGTTTACAATTGGTAAATTTTTAGGCTTAGTGCATGCCGACTATACGATACCCTACACTAATCTGGTTGAGAGCCAAACAGCTTCGTCCTTGGGCCGATATAATTCTGTGTACCAAATTTTATCGAAGTATCTTAATATTTGCGACCTTTAGCGAGCGAATATGGCCATTTTTGGGGAACCTTTATACGGGCACTAGGTCTAAACATGGACCGATTCCATATAAAATCAATAGCCTTTATTCATGACCCCATTTGAATCCGTGTATAAAATTTCATTAAAATATCTTCGTATTTGCGATCTGTAGTGTGCAAACAATATAATTTTGGGGGAACCTTTATATAGGCACTAGCTCTAACCATGGGCCGATTTGTCCTTGGGCCGAAATTAGTCGGTATACCAAATTTTGTAGAAATATCTTAATATTTGCGACCTCTACCATGCGCACAAAAATATGTGGATATACAGACAGACGGACGGACAGACGGATATCGTTATATCGAAACAAAATGTTATTCTGGGTCAATCGGTATACTTAAAGCTGGTTAGTTTCAATATTTTTTGGAATTATAAACATCAGCACAAACTTATTATACCCTGTCCATGTACTGGTGTAGGGTATAATTAATAAAACTCATTATTCAAACTCATAAAGCACAACTTACAACATATTTTGGAATTTCCGCAAGCTCGAAATCCATTTTAGACCTATGATTTATAGGGCAAAGTTGATTAGAATTCTTCGTAGAATCATTTTCCCCCTACGATTTTTTGTCCCAGAAATTGGCCCGCCCTGTCATACATGTTGGTAAGTCATTTTTATAAACAGTAATTCTTTATAACCAAATATTTTGTGCCTGCATTAATGATTTCTATAACACCAAAAAGCAACAAATACTACTAACATAAATTTGAAACATAATCGAATTCAAATGCTGTAAGTTAATATTATTAACTACTACATTCGTTGATAAAAATTTAATTTTAACATTTATCTGTTATTCTCAATCGTTAGCCACTGTAGTTAAATTACAATATTTTCATTCTTTGATTTGGATTTTACACACAGAGAAAAAATATGCCATTTTCCAACTGAAATTCCATTGTATCTACTAAAATAGGTTGGTACAACTGAATATTGGTTATCACTAGGGTTTGGGATTTCCCGGACTTTTTTATTTCCCGGGAAACGGGAATGAAAAAATTTTATTCCCGGGAATCCCGGGAAATACTTTTGAACAAAATTGTTAATGAAAACCACCTATATAAGTAATTTTTGTTAAAAAAAAACACTATTTCAGTGCAAATGCAGTCTGTGTAGTGAGAATTCAAAGTAAAAAATATCAGAATGTTGAACATTTGATTTCACATAAATTACTCGCAGCACTGACAAATGAATTGCATGATTCCAGTAGGCACCTACTACTGGACTGTCGGAAACAAACCGTTTCATCACACTTGGCCCATTAGATATGGTGGCCACAATGTTGTTTTCCAAAGACAAATAAAACTCTTCTAGTCTTATTTCTACAATTCTTCTTATTTCATCAGCATTACATCTTCCTGATATATAAACCAACCCCAGGTTATAAAATGAATTATATCCGTTCGTACTAGGGTTTGGGGTTCGGGAATTCCCGGGCGGGAATTCCCGGGAAATCCCGGGAAAATAATATATTTTTCCCGGGAAAACGGGAAATTTTACAAATATTAAATTTTTTAAAATGTTTTTGTTTCGAATAGGATTTTTTAATTTTAGTCATAAAAAAATTTTAAATACCAAAACAAAAATGTCATTGTTAAAATCTTTTAAAAGGGAATACATTTATTTGACACAGAAATAAAATCTTTGCCAAGTAATTAGGAGCATTTCAACTAATAAAGATTTTTCGCATAACTTATTCAAAATTTAAGTAGTAAAACCTAAAAACTTGATAAAATGTTTAAAAGAAATATGAAAAAATAGCTTTGTTTCTTACAAATAATCGCCCTTAGTATCTTAATTTTTCAAATGTATAATTTAGGGAAAGTCGACTTTAGTTGAAATATTGGGTGGCAGTATACCTTGACTTGGTTTATTTTTTGAGTATTCTGATTGGTTAATTTATTTTTAACCAATCAAAATATTTGAAAATATAAATATTTTTGTAAGGTTTTCATACACAAAATGAACAACACCGTTTGATTAAAAATAAAGTCGACTTTAAATTTGAAATACTCCTTTATATTAAGGGTCAATAATTTTATAAGTAACGTTTTCATTAATAAATATGAAAAGAAAAGACTAATGGTTAACGGTGGTATCTAAATTTGGTTATCCGACCTCTAAATTTGGTTCACAAAAAAAAAAAAAAATGATGGTCATGCAACTTCTCTTGAAGAAAACAACAACAAGAACAACGTTTCAGCTAAAATTAGCAAAGTACCCGAAGAAAAAAGTGTAAGCTGAATAGGCATTAAAGGTTTTATGGTAGGGCAAACATTTCCTGAAATGGTTCCAAATTAGCCGCAGTCAATCCGCACCATAACTAAATCTTCGTTTATTCGAGAAAGTTTTTATAATAAAAACCTGGCATTGCAAAAAAATGAAACCGATATAAAGAACATTATATTAAATAACTATAATCATGTAAAAGATAAGAGAAATATCGAGCAATATTTCTAACAATAGGAGATTTACTATAATCTTAGATGAATGGACAAGAATATCACAAAAGAGATATTTAAACATATGTATAAACGTAAATAATTCATTTTATAACCTGGGGTTGGTTTATATATCAGGAAGATGTAATGCTGATGAAATAAGAAGAATTGTAGAAATAAGACTAGAAGAGTTTTATTTATCTTTGGAAAATAACATTGTGGCCACCATATCTAGTGTGATGAAACGGTTTGTTTCCGACAGTCCAGTAGTAGGTGCTTTCTGCTGGAATCATGCAATTCATTTGGCAGTGCTTAGAGTAATTTATGTGAAATAAATTGTTCAACATTCTGATATTTTTACTTTGAATTCTCACTACACAGACTGAATTTGTACTGAAATAGTGTTTTTTTTTTTTTAAATTACTTATATAGGTGGTTTTCATTAACAATTTTGTTCAAAAATATTTCCCGGGATTCCCGGGAATCCCGGGAATCAAATTTTTTCATTCCCGTTTCCCGGGAAATAAAAAAGTCCGGGAAATCCCAAACCCTAGTTTGTACATATGTTCAAATATCTATTTTGTGATATTCTTGTCCATTCATCTAAGATTATAGTAAATCTCCTATCGTTAGAAATATTGCTCGATATTTCTTTTATTATGATATCTTTTACATGATTGTAGTAATTTAATATAATGTTCTTTACATCGGTTTCATTTTTTTGCAATGCCAGGTTTTTATTATAAAAACTTTCTCGAATAAACGAAGATCTAGTTATGGTGCGGATTGACTGCAGCTAATTTGGATACCATTTCAGGAAATGTTTGCCCTACCATAAAGCCTTTAATGACTATTCAGCTTACACTTTTTTCTTCAGGTACCTTGCTAATTTTAGCTGAAACGTTATTCTTGTTGTTTTCTTCAAGAGAAGTTGCATGACCATCAATTTTTTATTTTTTGTGAACCAAATTTAGATGTCGGATAACCAAATTTAGATACCACCGTTAACCATTAGTCTTTTCTTTTCACATTTATTAATGAAAACGTTACTTATAAAATTATTGACCCTTAATATAAAGGCGTAATTTAAATTTAAAGTCGACTTTATTTTTAATCAAACGGTTTTGTTCATTTTGTGTATGAAAACCTTACAAAAATATTTATATTTTCAAATATTTTGATTGGTTGAAAATAAATTAACCAATCAGAATGCTCCAAAAATAAACCAAGCCACCCAATATTTTAACAAAGTCGAATTTAACTAAAATATACATTTGAAAAATTTAGATTTGTAAGAAACAAGACTTTTTGTTCATATTTCTTTTAAACATTTTACCAAGTTTTTAGATTTTACTACTTAAATTTTGAATAAGTTATGCTAAAAATCTTTATTAGTTGAAATGCTCCTTATTACTTGGCAAAGATTTTATTTGTGTGTCAAATAAATGTATTCCCTTTTAAAAGATTTTAACAATGACATTTTTGTTTTGGTATTTAAAATGTTTTTTATGACTAAAATTAAAAAATCCTATTCGAAACAAAAACAATTTAAAAAATTTAATATTTTTAAAATTTCCCGTTTTCCCGGGAAAAATATATTATTTTCCCGGGAATTCCCGGCAAACTTTTCCCGGGATTTCCCGGGAATTCCCGCCCGGGATTTCCCGAACCCCAAACCCTAGTTATCACAACAAAATTTGGTTTATACAACTGAATTTTAGTTGCAATAACCAAAATATTTACGAATCACATTCCAATATGGTTTCACCAACCGAATTTATTGGTTGTAGCAACCAAAATAGGCTTAGCAATTCGGTTGGCAATTTTTTTCCTGTGTGTACATTTGTCTCTATGTTAAGGAAGACTTAAAAGAGAGTTATAATTTCTTTTCTTCTATGAATAAAATACCAAAATTAACTTTAAAAAAACCCAAAATAGAATCCAAAAGAGAGGCAAATTGGTTTTAGTGAAATAAAACGGCAAAATTAATTTAAAAGAAAAAAAATGAAATCCAAAAGAGATTTATAAATTATTTTTTTTACGAATGAAATGCAAATATTTATTTTGAATAAATAGAAACGCTAAATAAAATATAAAGAGAGTTAGATCTTTTATTACATGATTTAAAGTCAAACAATATTTCAAAGAACAGAAGATAGAAACAAGTTTGTTTTTGTTGCTTTGTTTGAGTGATTACAAAACCATATCCTACATTTAGTAAATATATACACATTAGTGTCACTCGGTTTGTGATAAATATAATATCATTGTAAGTTGATTAGGAATGAATTTTGTTTAGTAATTAATAATAATCAATTTAGACTAAGTTTTTTCAAGTAAGTTCACGTATAATTAATAATGTTATGTTTATCGAAATTTGATGAATCTTTCAAGTTTTTTTTTTTTTCTTTTTGCTTTAATTTGGAAAAATCCAATTGTCTAGAGATAGTAATGATATATATATGAATTTTTTATTATTATTTTATTATTATTAGGGTTTATGTCCCAGGAATTCCCGGGACGGGATTCCCGGGAATCCCGCCTTTTTTGAATCCCGCAATCCCGGGAATTTTATGCGGGATTTCCCGGGATTTTTTTTTAGTCTTTTACAGTAGTTTTAGCTAGTTTTATTGCAATTTTAGAAGCTTTATTTAAATTTAAAGCATTGATTTTTTTAAATTAATTTAAATAAAGAATATTTAAAATTAAAAAATACGGTTTAAAATTTAATAAACTGAATTAAGCCAAATTGTTTTTGGATTCCAATTGAATTTGGTTCAGTTAAACCGAAAAATATTATATTAGCAATTACCAAATTTACAAACTAAAATACTTGTCCTTCGGGAATTTTTTTCTTCTTTAAGATGATATTTGTTCAAATAAAGCAATATTTATATAGGCTGTTTTAAACTACAAGATTCTCGGAAAGATTTTGCAACCTTGCCTATGTTTTGCACGTGTACTGAAGTAAAATCGTACCGAAAATCTTATAGTGTAAACCAGCCTTATACAACATTTCAACATCATTATTTCAGTTCCAAATACCTCCAATACACTAGGGATTAAAGTTAAAGAATAGTAATTTTTTCGTATATTCAATTAACATAAGTATTTTGACTTTCTTTTACTTCAAATAACTTCATTTAAAGTTCAATTGCTATTCCTTTATTTTAAATATATTTTTTAAATATTATTAATTTTTAAAATAATAAATACATCAGATGCTTTTTCAAATTATTTTGAATTTTTTATATGCTAATTTAAAATGCAACTAAATATGAAAATTAAATAATTTCTTTTTAAGGAGTTGTGGCATAAAAAATTTCTATCCAAGAAAACTAATTAAAGTTATGAAACTATTTAATATTTTAGTGTCTACTTTTATAAAACAATTTAGGCGAATTTGCCTAAAAATTTCTGTGAAAAATGCTAACTTTTAAACTTTTTTATAAAACTAATTCTAGACGGATACTTCTGAAAATCTGCATAGAAAAAAACAAAATATCTAGAAATAGAAATTTTTGGATTTAATGTATAAGAAATATTTAAGCAAAAAATTGAATTTAGTTCTGACTATAAAACTGGTCCGACACAAGTTTGCCCCCATTAACAATTCCAATATATCCTGAAAAAAGGTATCAAAATAATATAACCGTGTCTTTCACTTTTCTATATCAATTCGTTTAACAGCTTAAACCGCGAAATTAATATTTAGTTAATATATTACTAAGAGTTTTTTTTTTAATTAGGACGGCTTTCCATTTAAATATATTACATAAATAATAATTCACGATTTAAACTGTTAAACGAATTGACCTGGAAAAAGTGGAAGACATGGATATTTAGCCCTCCTTTCAGAACATTTTCTCATGGATACAACCAAAAGATAAACTTTGTCGAACGGTGTTTAACCAAAAAGTAGTTTTTCAAGTACAATATATGTCGAACTTATATATTTTCTAACGAGCGGGAATTCCCGGGATCCCGGGAAATTCCGAAAAAAATCCCGCTGTCCCGGGAAATGAAAAAGTCCGGGAAAAGAAAAACCCTAATTATTATATATATTTATTAGTATTCAAAATACTTTTAATATTCTCATTTACAATATATTAAAAAAATTATTTTATTTTGTGATTCATAATTATTCATCTTTTTACAAAATTTCCACATATTCTCTTAAATACAATATCATTTCCCTCTGTTTGAATATCATTCGGAAGTGAATTAAATAATTTAAAACCTTTGTAGAAAAGTTATCTTTGCATTGCTGTTGTAGTCGTTTTTTGTAGCCTGAAATTTTCTGCATTTCTTAATCCGTATGGTTGTAAATCGCCAACATATCTAATTTGGTCCCTGAGATATTCCGACGCATTTCCATTTTTTATTTTTCTAATAAAAATCAACGTGTTGAGTTCTAGCCTTTGTTTTATATTTAGTCATCTAAGGATGTCTAATATTGTCTCTATCGGTGTATATCTATTGTATTTTAAAATAGCTCGCATCGCCTTATTTTGTAATTTTTGTAGTCTTTCTACTTGAGATTCAGTACAGCATGTATATAGTATTGTTGAGCCAAATTCAAAATGAGGTTTTATTATTTTGTTGTATGTATATGTTCACTGCCGTAATTATGGAGATTTGATTTCTTATTCGCTTAAAAAAACCCATTTTCTTTCCGATTTTCTTGCAAATATATTCGATATGTTCTTTAAATTTTAATTTATTATCTATTATAAAACCAAGGTATTTAATATTGTTTACTTTTTCAATTACTTTATCATTAATTTTGATTTTAGCTTCACTAGTCATATTTATTTCCAAAAGTTTTGTTTTATTCTCATTCAATTTAACCCAGTGTACAATTAGAGTCCGAAAAGACTCATAAAAGAGTCCTCAGACCTTCTGAAATCATAACTATATGAGGGTGTTTTCCTTTACAGATGAAGCCCCTTTCTGAGCGTTCTTTTATGACTCATAAAAGACACCTAATTATGAGTCTTGTGAGGGGAAATTTCCCTCTTTTTTATGAGCCTTTTCTGAATATTTAGAGAGCGTAGTTTAAAAGGTACTATTTTGCAGTGAAAAAGACTCTTTTTTGTATATTTCTGAGGCTTTTTAGCCTCATATATGAGTCTCTTTTGAATTTTTACTGACCCTTTTGCGCAGGATTTTGAGCCCTTTCTGGATGGCCCTAAAATTTCTATATTGTCCCTTTTTGCGAATTAAAATAGAAAAAAATATATTTTTTTTTAATTTTATTTAAAAATTATAGTTTTAACAACAAACTTAAACAAAATAAGAATTAGCAAAATTAGCATCAAAGCAATAAAAACAATAATATTCAATAACAAGTTAAGTGCAATAGAATTAACAAAATAATAGGTATTAAAAAACAGTACATGATAATTTTTCAGAATTTGAATGTTTATGAGGGGTTTACTGGTGATTCAACCTTACTTTGTTCTGATTTAAAATATTTTACCCTATCTTTGGATGTTTGAAACCATTTTATTGTCGTATTTTTAAATTCTTTTTCGCCAATCTTGAATTGCTATGCAAAAGCAGCTAAATTAACAAAATTTTATTGAATATTACGATTTAGCTGTTAACATACATTTTACTTACACCTTATAATTGATGTGATATTCAATAAATGCACTGGGAATTTCTTATTTGCGCCACTCCACGAACAATCGATTGCTACTTCATCGCAAATAATTTCGCTCCATACTGTTCTAACAAATTTTTTATGGTCTGAAATCTTAATATTTGTTATTTCTTTTTCCTGTAAAAGTAAAATCAAAATTATGATACAAAGTATTCAAAAATTCCGGCACAAAACACTGATTGACTATCATTAATACTTATTAGTATGGGCCAAGTTTGTAGCTTAGAGCTTTTAGCCAATGGTAAACCATCAATATATATATCAATGGCTAGGGAAGAAATCGGAAATTCGGAATTTTTCATGAACTCCTGCAAACATTTTTCGATGCTAGAGTGGATATATTCACCACCACCGATATTTATAATATTGTTTATTTTTGGTGTACTTTTAAGCGTTCTTCCATCGGTTGGTAAATAGTTAATATCCAGCTTCAAAATTGATAATAAAGAATTTATTGCTTGAAGCGAAATATCATATTGGGTTGCCCACTGTGCTAGGCTGTCTCTTAAACATCCTCTTTAGGCAATACCATTTTCGCATTCGGACCAGCGATCAGAACCAACGTCAGGAAAGTATTGTTCTACAACACGAATAGATTCATCGCCATCGCCAACAAAAGATTGTTCTACACCTTTTAACGATTCATCTGTATCTTTCAAAAGTGATAACGTTGACTCTGTTAATGATTGTACCGCGCTCATGCGTGGACGCTTGCACAATTGTAAAATTTTTTCCGCTTCACGCCTTTGTTCTTGTCGAGAAGACATTATTTTATTACTTACCAAATTCTGGTTGCGGCACACAATTTTTAACAAACCGTGGCTTAAAATTGTTATATTTTTTGCAATTCACAATTGGAAAATTAACAAAATTAGCACAATATTTACGAAGACACAAAATTATTTTTAGTTGAAAAAAATTGTAAAAAACATTTGACAAAAATTAATTTGAAAATTGTAATGTAGGCTCATATTATGCTCATAAATATGAAGCTTTTTGGAGTGTTCAAAAACAAATACATTTTTTCTACATTTATGACTCTTTTCAGAACCACATTTTAGAACATTCAGAAAACATTCACAAATAAGTGTAATTTAAGAGCACATAGTTTTTAATTTCCTTTTTTAGAAAAATTCCCTCTTGTTCAAGATTCATTTTTGATTCTTTTATGAGTGTTCAAAAATGAGTCAGAAATAAGTGTATTTTCAGAGTCAAGCTTTTGAAGGGCTCATAGAAAGGAATCACATATGAGTCGTTTATGACTCAAAATTATGAGCGTTCAGAAATTGCACATATTTTGGACTCCAATAAGAGTCACAATTTATGAGCACTCAGAAAATTGTTTGCTGGGAAGTTCATTCATTTTTAGCCAAGTATTAATGTTATTTATATCATGTAACAATTTGTTGTGACATTCTTCACTAGTATCCCCTTCCGTGTATATTAGAGTGTCGTCTGCGTATAATACAATTTCACATTTATTCAGTATTTTCGGCATATCGTTTATATATATAATAAACAATAAGGCACCCAAAATAGATCCCTGTGGAACTCCAAAATTATTGAAAATTTTGGAGTTCCACAGGGATGATTGCAAATTTTGTATTACTATTAATGGGTTGAATAAAATTTGGTCATGCATTGCTAAATCCATTTACGGTGGTTTTCCTTACCCAGGTGTTGAGGATGCAATAAAGTAACAATATTTAATGCATATTTGGGGGTTCTAGGTAACCAAAATGCGGCACTGGAACCAAATGTATAGGGTGGGTCATGAGCCGATTTCCTCTCAAATTCATCAGAGCGTTGAAAGGGATAATAGGGCGATTACAATCGATACTTTTGTAGTAATTTTTTTTTAACTGGGCCTAGATAATGGGGCAATAAATTTTGTTCTTCTAGTCTTTATCGTTCTTATATTAGCTTTGGTTATTGAGTAAAATAGGGGGTCTGTTAAAATCATTATTGTTTTGTTGAACAGAAGATAACTGGAAAAGGACCGAACCCCCTCTTGACTGATTAGCTAGCATTTATATGGCTGAATTCAAAATGCAGTCCTACTTTCAGTTATGTTTTATGTAACCTGAAGATTATCTATCAAGTAACTTTGGGTTTTAAAAAAAGTGGCTATTCTCGGGGAATAGTCAAACGATACACAAGGTGTTCATTACAAAAGATAGTGATATTTCGGTTATTTCGGTAACGGTAATTTAGCGGTAACATTAGTCAGTTGAAAGGGTTTTGAATCCATAACGGTATTTTAGCGGTATTGCCTGCCAACCCTGTTTTTATCTTAATTATTTAAGGAAACTTTATTGAATATAAGTTTTATTTATTTAGGGCCATTAACAATAAACAAATTAACCTAAAGTTTGAGCTAACTTAGAGTTACAGATGTCAAATTCCATACAAATCAGGTTATTTGTTTATTCTTAATGGGGGTTAGAATTAAAATTAGCTTAACTATAAAAAAATTTAACTAATATACAAGTGCTTGTGCAAATATAAATATTACTGACACTTTAGAAAAACTTGTATTTTCTATTGTTGATTATACTTGAATGGATGTCACTACATTGCTAGGTCTGTCAAAACAACAGAGTAGTATATTGGAAGATGACAAAGCAAGTTGTGGTATTTTGTTTTTGCTTTTTCTTTGATATTTTAAATGTTTAGAAACGCTCCTAGACGAGAAGAAGGAATTATCATTGAGTTTGCACTTTTACTTAACATATATTTCTAGAAATACTAAAAACGTCGCCACCTGACGATTGCCTTATTTAAGAATAAAATTTGGATAGGGACATGCTTTTAACAGATTATTTTTCATAATTTGTTAATTAGGTTTTGGGATTTTAGCGCATTTAATTCCATTAATTTAATTTTATAAAATTCTTAAAAAAGTTAAAAAATTCACCGTAAATCTTTCAATTTTATTCCAAATTTTTGTGGAAGAACAAAATTTTTCAATGTTTTGTACAAGAAGTCGATTTCTTCTTTGCATAAGAATTCTGGCAGAAGTAGAAAACACCCGTTCGCTAGTACCTTAACTGACTGGAATACACATTATTTTTTTTAACTCACGCTCACGCACGACTCACGTGAGTGCTATCATTTTAACTCACGATCACGGGTGAATCACGCGTCTCACGCGCCCATCTCTATCGTGAACAGTTTTCTTGGAAACAATAAGAATAAAAACTACAGACAAATTGTTGCTAAAATATTGAAAAATTATCACGAATTAGGTGCACGAATGTCACTCAAAATGCATTTTCTTCATTCGCATTTATATTTTTTTCCACATAACCAAGGGAGCGTGCTCATCAAGATTTAATGAAAATTTAATGAAATTATCAAGGATTTTGGGACAAAAGCACGTTCAAATAACGTCATTCACTTTTGAAAATTCATTGATTTTTAAATAAACTAATGATTTTTTATATAAAAAACGAATAAAAACAGTTTTTGTATCCCGAAATCCTGACGTGATAGAGAAAAACCAATTACAGATTTGAATTCAGCCCACCAAATTATCTTAGGAAAGATATTTGGTTGATCCAGTCCAAAACCTTGTTAGCTAGTGTTATCAACCAATAAATCATAAAAAACCTGTTTCTTTTTCAACTCATTTTCTACTGTCATCGTCATAAAGTTGAATGAGATATATTTTCAATTATTAATTATAAAAACCCCAATTGAATTTTTATTTCTGTTTATATTAGAACTTTTATAAGCATTCTTTCATTTATATTTTTTATGACGGGGGGTTATGTAATTCTATTCGAAAAGTAAATGCTTTCGAACAAATTTTCACATTGAAAATTAAGAAACAAAAAACAGTTGTTAATGGTGGAAAATTATGAAAACGTGTGGGCAATAGTCTAATAAAAGTGAAAAGTAAAACAAAGTTTGACTTTTAAGAACGAATATATTTTTACAAGAGTTTTAAAATTTCCGAATTCGAACAATATTTTTCCAGTCCGCTCACATAATTAACCCCATTATAAAAAAAAATTAAAACATTACCCATATATGGAATAAAATATGAATTCATATATGAAGATATGTGGAATATATGAACCAATATAAACAATATATTATCATATATGGATTAATATCTTGGAATGTATTTACCCATATATGATCATACATGAAACCATATTTGAAAATATGTGAACATTTTCACCTGGGTATTTAAATTTTATGAAGATAAAAAGTGAATGTATAAACAAAATGTTTATTAATATTGATAATATGAATGAAATACAATGTGTTTGTATCAACCCTTTTAAATTGATAATTGTTGGGTCAAATTAAAACACTATATTTTGTTTCATTGTTTATTGTTTGAATGTATGTTATTTGTTAGTTTTATGTTAACTACACTGTATGTTTGCTCTTTTCTTTTGTTTAATGTTTATTGTTTGATTGTCGAAACTATAGTGCTTGTTAAATTATTTGGTGTTTAGTATTGACGCTTAAGAATGCATCAATACGCATTCTTTCTGACAACAATAACAATAAGTAACAACAAATTTAGCAACACAGTGGGGCTCATTAGTTTAGGGGTACACTAATATGCATTAGTTTAGGGACATTCTCCCCCCCCCCCCCCCATTATCGGTGCAGTTGTGATGTCATCATTTGGGTTTGCAAGTTGAAGCGTTTCACAATTCTGAGTTTCTTGCCGTTTCTTTTGTAGACATCTTTGCTTCTAGATATGTGATGAAGTTCGGCTGCGTTCTTGGATTTCTATTTTTAATAAAATGAGTGATAGATGACCATGTGGCATTTCCAGCAGTTAACCAGAGTCAGATTTTTATTTTCGGATTTACGGTGTTTATATCATGTTCAGCTGGAGTCATTATTGGATTACCAATTAATAAATGTTCAGGGGTCAATGGGTCGCTAGGTTCGTTGCTTGTATGACTTAAGGGTCTAAAATTTACACAGGTTACTATTTGGGTCAAGTTGCTCACAGCTCCTCAAAAGTGAATTTCATTTTCGTAGTCATTTTTCTAAAGTGGGTCTTAAAGAATTTCACACCTGATTTCCGAAATTGTTTCATTTGAGTGGTGCCAGGATGATTAAATTTCCAATCAAGAATTTGATGATTATGATACGAGTGGCTGGGTACTTGAGTTTAAAGGGATTTTATAAATTCTAAACGATATTTTTTGAAAAGTTCTGCGGGTCTACCGAAATGTTGCCCATTGTTGAAAATGAGTACAGCTGGACTTGTAAATTGGTTATAATCATGTTATTTGCACAAAACACAAGCTTTAAAGTTGTCCACTATATTTTTGAATTCGGTAACAAATCTGGCAACTATTAAGTCGTGAGGGAGAAAATTTGAGTGGCGCTCGTTGTACGTGTGAGCTGATAATTGAATGAGATCCACCCGGTCTATCAACAAATTGTGAGTCCAAAAACTGCTACTGTGTAAGATTTTGATTTTCAATTTCAAAGTTATGTTTTCTTCAGGGAAATTGTTTGAGTTTGATAAAATTGATGGGGCGAAATGTGACCTATTTAACTTTGTTGTAATTTCTTATGATGAAGTTCTAAGATGGGGCCTATTTGCGGCTGCGTTTCTCGAAATTTTGAAAATTACAAGCGGTAAGAAAAGTGATTTAATCATTGTTCCAAATGATTTTGTGTAGATTATTGATTTTAAATTCTTAGCTAGTTGAAGCTGAGTATTGCTAAGAATAGGGGTACAATTCGTGCTAACTTTTCAGTTGAAATTTCAAATTCTATTATAGGGCCGACTCCAGTTTTTCGAAATAATATCCTATGATATGATGGTTCCAAAATGTCGTTTAAGCTTCTTACTTTTGAAAAATGACCAGAAGCGTTGTAAACTACTACAAGTTTTTTGATTAGCCTGTTGGGCTAATCTGTTTGAGTCCTTTTAATTGATCTCCCCACAATCAAGCCAATTGCTATATTTTGTATCAAAAGAGATCCACCGGAGATTTTATTCTCAGCCTTTTGAAAAATTCGTCCCCCCGCAATCAAGCCAAATGCTGTGTTTTGCGTCAAAAGGGATCTAAATGAATTTTCTTTTGAGTTTGTTGAAAAATGTGTCAACCCACAATCAAGCCACATGCTGTATTTTGTGTCAAAAGGGACTGAGTCGGTTGAAGAATTGGTCCTCCCACAATCAAGCCAAGTGCTGTGTTTTGAGTCAAAAAGGATTCAACAGACCACATTTGGTTTTCAAGGTAATGTATCAAAGGGCTTTTATCACTGGGTTTGTTTTGAGCAAAACGAGAATCTGCAAGTTCTAATTTAGCAATCTCAATTTTTATGTGATGCAGCTGCAAGGTTTTGGGCAAATTAGAAGACTGGCGCACAAACTTATAATTGAAACTAAGGGCTAACCTTGAGCGTTGGATAATCGAATTATTTTTTGTAGATTTTTCAGGTTTGGTTTGACTGAAGCAGTTAATTTGAAATAAATTTTCTTTCGATTGAAACTGGGTTTTCAACTCGTCTATTGGGTACAGGGTCGATGATAGCTCTTTCCTGTAATCTTTTGACTCTAGCTTCCTCTTTCAGTTTAGTAGTGAACAGTAAAGCTTTTTGCTCCTTTTCGGACTGAGGAGGCTCTTTTCTCTCTTGTGGCGTCAGTGTTGTAGCATTTTCCATATTTAAATTCGATTTTATATTTTTTGTGGACTGTATATTAAAAGGAAGGACCGCGGCGTTTGTGATTGGATGTGTTGCACCACGTTCCTGAACTAGGGTTGTAGAGTAGGGTTCCGATCCCATATGCACTAAATTATCGGGTCGTTGATGATTAAATCTACAGTTGCATTTATTTTAAAAAATTTTTACGCCAAGGCTGACAGAGGGGCAATTGTCACATGAATTTGTGACTCTTTTTTTTTTGTTAACTCGATTATTAACAATCTCTTCTATGGGTTTGCGGCAGGATTGCAATGCGTGGGACTCATCGCAGAAAGCAAATGGAATTCGTGCAATTCTGGCAACTATTATTCGATTTTGAACTACATTTTTGTGACCTGTTTTTCAACTTTGGCGTTTTTATTTCGAATGAATAGATCCGATCCTTCTCATTGGAAGAATTTCGATATTTTGATTGAAGCAGAAGTGTTGGGGATTGGGTCCCACTACAAAATTCATTACTGTTTCGCATACAGAGTTTTTGATTTTATTTAACGTTTGAATTTCAACTTTAATGAATACAAAACAATTTTTGTAGACTGAGAATCTCTTTTTATATAACTCCCGAAGTTTTGTTTTATCGATTTATTGTTCATCGAGCCCCTGCTTTTTATCCCTGCATATCCGCTGCTCCTGCACTTGTTGACTATGCTGCTTTGAGTTAGGGTTGCCATCCGTCCTCCTTTCCCCGGACACCGTCCTCTTTTTTAGGGCGTCCGGGGCAGTTCTCCTTCTTTTTCAGTGAGTGTCCGGCGTTGTGCTACTTTTCGCACTTTTCTCCATAACTTTTTTTTATTGCTTCTAAAGTTTTGAATTGTTGGCATCGCTGTTTTGTCGCTGTTATTTCAATTGACTTGGCATCACTTACTTTGATTGCCAAATTTGAAGCTTATCAGCAGTGAGTAGGGAATGCAAAATCCCGCACTTTTTGATTTCCCGGGAAAGCGTGAAATTTATTTTGAATTCCCGGGATCCCGGGATCCCGCAAGGGAAGTAAATTAGAAAATATTTTTAATAATTTAAAAATTTTTATACAGAAAATATCTTAAAGACCTTAAATTTTTAAGTTTGTGAAAAAGCTCAGGCCGTAAGTGGTTTTCTTGGAATTTCTTGGAATTTTCGTAGTGGGAAAGAATTAATTTTATATTAGAAATTAAATGTATAATTATATATTAAAAAAAATTAAATAAAAACTAATTTTTAGACTAAAAAACTTGTCCGTCAAAAAAAAAATAAAAAAAATTAATATAAAAAATAATTTTACTAAATTGCTAAAATATATTTTTTAAGTTCCTTTAAAAGCCACTTAAAGGTACTTCACATGTTCGATCAAGTACACAAATTAATCAGTGTGTTCTTTTATTAAAAAATCTTACTACATTCATAGAAATAAATCTGTAAAAATAGCAGAAGAAGTTATTAAAAATTAGTTAAAAATGATGCTGCAGAAGAAACTGCTAAAATTAGCAGATTTTTATTTAAACACTATTAAAATAAGAACAGCAAAATTAAAACTGTTAAAATTATAGAATTTTAGTTATATATTAGTTAACTTTTAGTTAATTGAAAATATCAAACTGTACTGTAAAATCTGCAGAAAATTTTGCTAAATATTATTGTAGTAGACTAAAAATAACAAAAATAAACTGTTATTTTTGGTTTTTAATTTTTATTTAAAAAATAAAAATTGTTTTTTCGATCTTTTTAATTGATAAATTTCTATTTAATAAACTGTCCCAGCAAAATCTTTCATTACCAAATAAGTGGTTATATAATAGAAATTTATAGCTCCGCACAACTTATTTTTTGGCGTCTAAACTCATTATTTTTGTTTGGCATGGTCGTTTTTATAAGTAGTCACGCTTACCCGCTCGCTTACGAAAAAATGAGAAATAAGTAGTTATGAGATTTTGAATAATAAGTGGTTACACACCTGCTTACAAAAAGTTGAATTATAAGTGGTTATCCGATTGCTTACTTGATTCTTAAAAATAAGGAGTTACACAAATACTATTAGTTTAAAGAAATACATTCACAAAAATTTAAGTAGGTTATTTTGAATTGTGTGTAAATTGTTGTTACAAAAACAAATTGTATGGTAAACAACGCAACGCAAATAGCCCCCTAAGATTTTCTAGTGCGTGATTTTAGGACTCGCCATAAAAATTTAAATATAAAACATATTTACATATAATAAATAAGAATTTATAAAATGTAGCTGTGTAAACAGTACTTATTTAAACTATTACGAGTAAGTCATTATTTTATATTGAGAAACAATGAATACAATAGCCCGTTATTAGGAAGTCATTATTTTATATTATAAAATAATGCAAGAGATATATCATTTTTGGTAATGCAGATAGTAATGAGGTGTCATTACCAATATTTTGCTGGGGTTATATCTCCAAAATTTTTGCTATTTTTAGCTAAATTTAGTTGAATGCAAATAGCAGTCTATTCTGCTAAAATCAGCAGAAATATTTGCTAAACAATTTTAAACTGCTGTTTCAAAAGACTCGAATTTTATTTGCCTTAAAAAAAAACGAAAAAAAACTTCGAAAATTTAAAATTTTTTGGTGATTTTTTAGGCTACTAATTATTTACCCGACTAAAAAAGTTTTCATATAATCTTATATGATTTGATATAATTATAAATGTTTATATGTGTGGCTTTATATGACCATATACATTTATATTAACACTTTGGTTTTATAAATATGTTTGATATGACGTTAAATATAATCATATGCGATTTGATCTCCAGCCATATATTAAAAGATCTGCAAATATAGTTTATACATAATTATATATAATGGCGCATAAGCTTCTCTAAACAATCTTATATCAAAATATATAACAAAGGTAATATAAAATGGTATTAATTTTATGTATAAATTTATCTGACATGATATCTAATTATACAAAATTTTATAAAGTTTAACTGCACTATAAAAATTAAAAAAAACTCCGAAATTGTGGATCTGGTTTTGGATTTTGCACTTTGACATATAAATAAATGTTTATTGTTGAATTTAACATATATTTTTCAAATAGTTGGCGAAATACTATTTATTAATTTTTATTCTGTTGTTAAGCTAATTTGACCTAATTCCTTTAATGTAATTAAAAATGCAATTCCATTACAGTTTTACCCGACGTTTCGTACAATGCACAGTGGGGCAAAATGCATGAAAAGTGGCGATTAATTCATAGAAGTCGTAATTTAAAAAAAAAAAATATTTTTTATTAATGGATATTTATAAATACATAAAAAACCAACATTTAAGAAAAAAACAGAGTGAAAAAACACATTTTTTAACCCTTTATGGGCCATTTTGTGTTCTGTAAAAAATCCTCTTTTTTCACATTTTTTGCTGTAACTTTGGAACGGTGCGCTATAAATTATTCAATTAAATTGCAAATTAAAGCATACTAAATGTACTTTAAGAAAAATAAGTAATATTTTTAAAAATAATAAGGAATAAATATTTTATATGTATTTCTATTAGAAAATTTTTAAATTAAAATCATACCTTTTTTCTCGAAATTTTAAAATTTTGCTCAAAAATGAAACATTTGAAAATCTAATTGTTTTTTTATTGATAAATAACCATAAACACACTATTTAAAAAAAATTTAATTAAATTCGGTTATTCTATTTTTTTTTTCTTTTTGAAAACAACAATATTTTATTATAATCATTATTACCTTCAATGTTAGTATTTACTTCACATTCAATTTCATAATCATAAATTAATTCGTTACAATAATCTTAATCTTCATCTCCATCTTCATCTTCATCTCCATCTTCATCTCCATCTCCATCTTCATCATTGCTATTTTGATTGCTGGGAAGTACAAGCAACTCCAATGCAGATTTTGGCATTAGCTCTTTTTTCTTTTTAGAACTATTGTTCATGCTTGTTATAAACGGATCTGAACTTAAGAGAAATCTATTAAAGATATATTCCATTGTTTTTTCTCGACTGCATTTACGGGCAAAATTCTCCCTATAACTTTTAAAATCTTTATTTCTGGCTTCCTGAGACTCTTCGGTTAGCTGACCAATTGGCAATGGCGATAATGATATAATTTCAGGCCCATGAATAAAATATTTGTGAAGAGTAGGAGGCATATAGTACCATGGATATTTTTTCACAAATAGCCTGGCAGTGTTATTAGCGAAGTTTGTAAATTTTTCAATGTTGACCTCAATACCACTAGAAACTACAATTAATATTGTATGCATATTTTTGATCAACTCTAAATCAATATTAGTAATTTCAGCAGATACTTCTGCATTCTTAAAAAAACGTCTTGCAGTATTCCCGTCATTAGAGTTACCAAAACCAGGTTTTGGTTGATCAATTATCAATCCCGTTCTCTTTTTAAATTCGCGTTGAATACGACTTTTAGTTTCAGCAATAATTTTTTTTTCTTCGTCACTTCTTGCCTGCCATTTTTGAATTGGAAGTTTATATGCCAGGTGAATAAGACATTCAAAAAATCTTATCCAGCCATGTAGGACAGACAAACCGAACTCCATGAAGTCTACGTTGGAATCTCTAGAAATCATTTGTTCAATATTGTTGAACTCCTTGCTGGTAGCGCCACATATGTAGCACTTTTGTGTGGACTTTGTGTCTGTAATCGCGTTACACACTTTACCGTCAATCATAACGAGAATTAGTTTGTGGTTCACTTTTATCTTTCTTTCTCCAACTGATATTACTGTATCGATAAGAGCATTTTTTTCTGTCTCCACTCTTTCTCTTTCTGTTTTAATACTGTTGACCGTTTCTTTCATAAATTCAATTTTTAATGGCCTGCAAAACCTAGTTGAAGACGGTCGAGGATTATGCCAAATGATTTTGTTTTTACAAACTAATTTTAATGGTACAATTGACGTAATAAATACAGAAGAATCAGATGCATTACTGTCATGAAAGGCTTGTTTGTAAGAACTATGCCCTGAACTTCCGTCAAAGCCCCACTTAGTGTATAAAGTAATTTTTTCGATTTCTTCGTTGTCTAACGAATTTAAATCTGCATTTTTAACCGACAAAAGGCGTTCAGTGGTATGATCCAATATTCCTTGTAGGCTAACTTGCGCTGATGTTTCAGAAATTTTCATTTGTTCTCCCTTTGGGTAACATTTTTTCTTAGCTCTTTGGACCAATTTATATGATGGAAATTTCTCAGGTGCAACCTTTCTAATAACATTATATTGGTGGCGACTTAGCTTCGCTTCTACCAAAACGGACAGAGCTTCATCCGGAGTTAACTGCTGTGGTGGTACCTGTTCTATACTTTTTCGGTATTTTTTGGCTTTTGTTGGAGATGATATTATTTCCTTAACAATTTTCGACTCATCTATTTTTCCAGCAGCTCTCAAGTTCATTTGTGTGGCGTAAGCCAAAACAGGCAAAGAAATTTGATCTCTTATGTCTTTACATTTCTTAACTTTTGTTTTTTCTTTGCACTCTTCAAATGAGAGATCATTGCGACCTCTTTTTTGTTGTGGCATCCAGCCAATTCTTATTATTTTTTACAAAAATTTTATTCTTTCTATGACATTTTTGCCACCGAATCTCATAGCTAGAGCAAAAATTATGAAACCTTGTCATAAAATCTACCACATCCGAAGGGTCGACACGTTTTATTACTTCCCATCTCAAAAGTTTAAATTTATCCTGAAGTGATTTAGGTTCTGCACTCCTCATAAAATTATGCAACTCATGACGAGGAATGAAAATTGTTTTGGGACATGTTCCTAAAATTAATAAGATTTCTATTCGTTTAAAATTTGCAAAAAGTAATTCCTTTAACCCTGTACCGAATAATTTACACTTTCACAACACTTTAAATATGTAACATCACATCACAAAACATTGACAGCTAAAACAATAAATAAACGTGTCAGTACCGAATCAATAATACCCTACGGATGGATAGAAATTCTTAAAAATGTATTATCATTATATTAGTAGATTGATATCACCAGCTTAAAACAAAATTAAAACTTTACTCGTATGATGCATGTATATGACCAACAGTTATTATGTAGGACTCAAATAAATGACAATAATAAATAGGGATGGGAGCGTGACCTCCTTCAATTTTTCAAAATAGTGCACTTGTGCCATATACAATTTTCTAATAATTTAAAATTAACAAATGTTTAAGTAAAATTCATTGAAATATCATAAACACATGTAAAATAATTTAATTAGTTTTATTCATAGTAAATAAACCCAACATACGCAATCACGTGAGCATGCGTGAATTAAAGTTACTCACGCCCCCATCTCTAATTAACAACACATTTTTTTAGCTACAATAACAACTACTATAACGAAAATAATGACAAAACAAAGTAAAAACAACTTGATGTTTTGTTTTGTTTTTTTTTTTTTCATATTTGTGGATTTTTAGCATCTTGAGTTATTTCACAAAAACAAGCATAACTCAAAAATCGCAAAAAATCGCAAAAAAATATTTTAGGGTTTATTAGTTGAGATCTGATATTATAACACTATATAGACGATTTTACGCAAGCTCACGAACAAAGTTGTTGAAACTCCATATATAAATCAAAAATAGCCCATTTTTGGGCTAATTTTATTTTATTAACATTTAATATTTTTAAAACATTTATTTAAACAAAAAAACATGTACTATATAGTAAACTACCTGAAGTTGACGGTTCCATTATAAAAATTTAACTTTTAGAAGTATTAATAGAAAAAATTATCAATTGAAATATCAAAATTTTCACTTTTTTTCAATATGCACAAAAAAAATAACAATTATTCAACTTTAAGTGCTCACTTCAACTAAAGCAAACAACTTAAAAGTATAATTTTTGCAATTAGTGATGCAGAATTTTATCCACTTTCACCCGGTACCAAACACGATCATGAATTTTAAAGTTCATATTTTGAATTAATCGCCACTTTTCATTCATTTGGCCCCAATGACATTTACATTTCTTATGTTAAAAGTTAAAAATATTTTAATGTAAAGGAAAGCGTAAATATTGTAAGGGAAAAAAAATATTTTTGATGTGAAATATTGTATTAATTTGTGTTTTATTGTTTTATTTTATTTTATTAAATAGATGAACCCTTGAAAAAGTAGACAAAAAATCTACGAAACGTCGGGTAAAACTGTAATGGAATTGCATTTTTAATTACATTAAAGGAATTAGGTCAAATTAGCTTAACAACAGAATAAAAAGTAACAAATTGATATTGGCCAAAAAATTTAAAACAAATATTAAACTCTTTATTAAACTAAAAATAATTTTAAAGAAATAAATAAGCGAAAAAAAAATTTTTTTTTCATTGTGGAATTAAAGGTCGAAATAATTATTTTTGCTTTTAAATTTAAAAATTAGACAAACATATGTTGAAATAAATATGGTTTAAGTTCATTTAATTTTCGGTAAAAAAAAAAATTAATTGTGAAAGTTAATTTTTTATCATGTTGGTTTTTAATTTTAAAAAATAAAAATTGTTTTTTTCGACCTTTTTAATTGATTAATTAGAAACTTATTTATTCAGTTCGAGCCCAATTTCCTTATTATGAATTAACATAATAAGTACTTTTTTCAAAAACTGCTATTTTCTTCATCAGGATACTCTCCTGACAAATACTTCACAGATTTTTTTTTTCAAAAAACCTCTACACTTTCAGGAATGAAAAGACGATCGTTTCGGGGTCCCCTTCATCAGTTTTCTTTAGAAAGTGGTGGCGTAATCCCCGAAACGATCGTCATTTCATTCCTGAAAGCGTAGAGGTTTTTTAAAAGCAAAAACTCTGTAAAGTATTTGTCAGGAGAGTATCCTGATGAAGAAAAATAGCAGTTTTTGAAAAAAAGTACTTATTATGTTAATTCATAGTAAGGAAATTGGCCTCGAACTGAATTAATAAATTTCTAATTAGTTAATTTTTATTTTATAAGAAAGACACACATTTTATAGGAAAGACCAAAACTCTAACCTAGAAAAAGTTGTTCCGACAAATTTTTGTAATGTTTTATTTTGTCAGCTATTTCCAAATTTATTAGCAAAAATTGTTCTAAACATCAAGCATTAGTATTTAATATGAATGAAATAAGTGATCTCAATAATATTTACTAAAATTTTCTTCGAAAATCTTCATCAAATTATGGGGGTTATTTTGTAATACGCAACGCCTTGCGTTGCGTTGTTTTCCATACAAATTGTTTTTGTAACAATAACAATTTACACACAAATCAACGCAACGCAAAGCATTGCGTTTTTCAAAATAACCCACTATATGTATTTATATATAATTTGATGCAGTTAGATAGACCCATTTTTCGGATCAAATTGTATCAGGTGAGATAACATGCTTATCTCGCTTGATATAATTATTTATTCCAATATTCGGATCAAATTAGATATGGAGGTATATATGGGTTTATATATGGTGATATATGATTATATAACATCTTTTTTAGTCGGGTAGCAAAATTTTTTTTTATGATTTTAGCAGGTTAATTTGCCATTCTCCATTAACAAAAATTTAGCTCAAATATAACTAAAATTCTGCATATTTAACAGTTTTATTTTTGCTGTTCCTATATTGGATTCCCGGTCCAAATTCCCGGGAATGCGGGAACTGAAGAATGCTTAATTTCCCGGGAATCCCGGGACGGGAAATCCCGGGATGCATTCCCTAGCAGTGAGCCAACTGCTGAGTTTAAAAAAAAATTAACATTACTTTTAATGATGAAAATTTATACAATAAATACCTTATCCTAAAAAATTATGTAAAAAACTTAAATTCCATTAACACGACTGAAAACAAGTTTTGGTGCGATTTTTTTTTTTTTTTTTTGTTAAAAATGATGTTTGCTATGAAATGAAAAAATTTGTTGAGTTTTATTTTTTGTTACCAGCACATAATGCATAATGCGTAGTGGACGCCAGAAACAAAATTAATCCAGAAACTATTTCTAGTTCTATTTCTGATATTATAGAGTCAAATAAAATTTTGATATTAATTTCAAGAGTGTTATGAATATTTGAAGAAATGCGATAGTAATATATTGATTCAAAAGCATTAAAAAACATTCATGAAACTCTTTACAATTCGTATCAAGAAATTATAGAAATATACATTCCTGAAAATGTATGCAAGGAATTGGTTAAGAGTTTTTTTTTTTATTTATGTACCACTAATTTAAAATTCAGAATGATTTTTTTGTTTTTTGTGAATTTTTTTTAGTGCGAATAAAAATTTTTTTATTTATAAAATAAATTTTTATTTGTATTCCCGAGTAAAAATAGTTATATAGGAAATTATATAATTTAATATGGACTAATATGTTTATATATAGTCAAATGTGACACTATATCTTTGTGGATATAATTATATATAGCTTTGAATTTTCCAAAAATTTCTTATATGATGTCATATATAGATCAGTATAAATATATATGTCCCCATATATATTAATATATACCATATTTAGTTACATATGCTATGACAATTTTAATATAGCGTCATATATAATTAAAAATGGCTTTATCGTTAAACATAAAGTCTTATATAGCTCAATGTTAAATTTTTTTATAAGTTGTTTTAGATATGTTTAAGTATAGCTCAATGTAAAAAAAAATTCTATGTTTTTCTGAGATATATTTATGTATGTATGATTTCAAAATATGAAAGGCGTACTCATTATAACTCCTAAATTCCTTGTAAACCTTGTATAAATACAAGCCATATTTTTTATGTATGGACTTTGACATTAAACTTATAAACACAGTTTACGGGTAGAATACAAATTGATATAAGAAGGCTTAAAATGCTTGGTTACAATTATGTACAACTACTTCTAAATACTTATGTGTAAATTCATAAATGCTTTATAAAGTTATAGGAGGCTTATGAAACAAATTCTGTATGGAAAATTTGTTTTGTGAACCTCCTATAATTTTATAAAAGATTTATGAATTTAAACATTAAAGTTTTATTCAAATTTTGAAATCTTAACTTAAGGGTGTTATTTTTTAGTACTTTTTAATAGTTTTTGTTTTGATCCTGAAATATAATGCGTTATATAATTATGTCTTTCTACATCAAATTAGATATGATTATATCGGGTCCAAATCCGGATAAGATTCTATATGATTTAATATATTTAGATCTTATCCGACATGATTTTATCCACCATTTTTCGGATCGTAGCATATCTCCAATTATATTAAATTAGATATCATTACATATGACATCATATTATTTTTTTTACTCGGGTTATTATTATTTATTATTATTTATTAACCCGACTAAAAAAGTTTTCATATAATCTTATATGATTTGATATAAATTTAAATGTTTATATGCGTGGCTTTATATAACCATATACATTTATATTAACACTTTGGTTTTATAAATATGTTTGATATAACGTTATATATAATCATATGCGATTTGGTCTCCAGCCATATATTAAGAGATCTGCAAATATAGTTCATACATAATTATATATAATGGCATATAAGCTTTTATAAACCATATTATATCAAAATATATAACAAAGTTAATAGAAAATTGTATTAATTTTATATATAATTATATCTGACATGATATCTAATTATACAAAATTTTATAAAGTTTAATTGGAATTTTTAAATTTAAAAATAAAAATTAGAAAAACATATGTTGAAATAAATATGGTTTAAGTTCAGTTATTTTTTACGTGAAAAAAAATTAATTCTGAAAGTTATTTTTTTATTTTATAAGACAGTTGTTCCAACAAATTTTTGTAATGTTTTATTTTGTCAGCTATTTCCAAGTTTATTAAAAAAAAATTTTCTAAACATTAAGCATTAGTACCCAGGTAGAAATTGCCGACGTTGCAACAAAAATTGTACTGGGAGAGCACTGTTTTTTACGAATTGGCGGTACTACTTAAAACGTGCTTTGCCAGTACTGTTTTCTGAAAATTAACGAGCTTTTGTTAATATATTAAAATTAACAATTTTATAAATTTTATGTATTTTTCCATCTATTACACAATTATTTATGTAAGAGAGACATAACCATTCTTTTCTTGTAAAGTTTCGACAAAATGTGTGATGTACACTAAAAGGACAGTAAAGTACTAGCAAACTACTAAAATTGTTATTAAATGTACTGGGATAATACCAAAAAAATAAAATCCCAAGCCTGCGCCAACGTTGGGAAATAACTACGGCCAAGCGTTTATTGGTGTTATCATTTCGATAACATGCCAGTACAGTGAAAGTTGAAAATCCGACGCATTGCCAGTACATGTACTACCGTCTCCAATACCGGGCCGACATTGTGCCGTTTGTTTTTTTCTACCTGGGTATTTAATATGAATGAAAATAAGTGATCTCAACAATATTTACTAAAATTTTATTTGAAAATCTTCATCAAATTATATGTATTAATATATAATTTGATGAAGTTAGATAGACCCATTTTTCGGATCAAATTGTATCAGGTTAGATAACATGCTTATCTCGCTTGATATAATTATATATTCCAATATTCGGATCAAATTAGATATGGACGTATATATGGGTTTATATATGGTGATATATGATTATATAATATCTTTTTTAGTCGGGAATATATATGTATATTAAAACCGTTTTTAATATCAATATATTGGTGAGGGCAGATATTATTCAGCCTCTAGTTCGATGCTTTTATTTATTTAAATAAAAACCGTGCATATTAGTTTTCAAAATTTTGTTCTTCCAAACAGGATAAACAGCTGTTTCGGAGGACGTTACTCCCCATCATCAGTATCCGCGCAAGATCATAACCATAAAAGATTGTGACTAAGGTTAGCTTGATTACTTATGTGCAAAACATCAGAGTTTATACTGATCCCCACTTTAAATAAATGAGAATTCTGTATTCTCCGAAGTTTAAAAGTTTAAAAAGCAACAAAAAAAAACCAAAACAAAATTATATCAAACTAATATGAAATATAAGTCGGCCAACACTGCCAGCCAATACATACATTTTGTGTGTCTTCCAATAAATTAGGGAGACGTTTTTACTAACTTAAAAAAGTTAATGTTTTTTGCCGTGGCCCGCAAATGTTTCAAATTGATTATTCTGCTATCATTCAATGAACTCACTTCCTCATGACATTCAACTTTTATGTAACGCACAACAGTTCAAGAAAAATATTAATTTCTTCTTACAATGATTTAATAAGAACATGTTTCAAAATAGTTTGATGTCTTTATAATTTTTAATGATTTTCTTTAAGATTGTTTAGTTATAAATAATTTTTTTCTTTTTTGAACAATTGTAATTAGTTTTTAAGTTAAAAGTTTTTTTACTTTTACAAATGCTCAGTTCTATACTGTAATATGAGACTCTTAGCCTTGTGTATGGAACAGCAAACAAATAAATAAATAAATAAAAAATAAATAAAATAAATATAGTTTTACATACTTGCAAAATTAAGCCACGCATTTCCAAACTATTTTTTTAACTGTTGTCGCATTTTGAAAATTGCATCAAACTGCAATAAAAGCATGTGCAGCGGGACAATTTTGAATTTTTTTTCTTTGTGTTTTACTAGCTTTAATGTTGTTTCAGATGCTTTCAAAATGATGTCGCACATTTTCATACAGTTATTTTTTTTCTTTTTATATTTGCGTCTTGAAAGTTGCATCAAAATGGATTTAAATGTCGAAAAGTTATAAAATGCAGTGGGAACCAATAACTACATCTTATATAAGATACAGAAAAAAACCAAACAATTTTATTCCCAGACTTGAGAAATAAGTTTTGGAATATAGAAACTTTTGCGAAAAATAGGGGTATCTTTCAAGTTCAATAAATTGCAAAAGATATAGACCCATATGCACATGCAGTTTCTTTATCATATAATCAAGTTTATAAATAACAAGCAATAATTTAAATCAACCATGACTTTTACACTCAAAAAAAAATTCAGTAAAGTCAGAAAAAAATGCTGCTGTGTCAGCAAATTTTAAGTCAGGAGCTTGCAAAAAAAGTTGGTAACTACAGCAAAAGCAATTTACCGAAAATCAGCGAACTGATTTTTACCAAAAAATAGTAATCTCAGCAAAAGTTTTTCTAACATTTAGTCGATTGCAAATGAAAAAAATTATTGCTATAATCCATAAAACTTTTTGCTAAATATTAGTAGACTGAAAAAAACTCAAAAAATTTTAGAGAAATTGTACTTTAGTTAAAGCTTTAGTAATATATTTTTATTTGCACTAAACTAATTTTCAAATATTGTTTTACTAATTATTTCGCTACCAAAATTGTGCTCATACACAGATTTATAGTGTGGACAACAACCAGGCAGACAAGACGTAGATATTAAACATAAGGTGTAGTGCGGACAAGCAAAAATTATATTTAAACACAACTCTTCTAACACATATAATAAATACAACCCGTGAAAGATTTTTTAGGGTGAACCTTCGTTATATGGAGGAAAAAAAATGGCGACCTGTAACCGGCCATTTGAAACCATACTCTCAAACAGAGTATGGTTTCAACTCTGTCGGAGTTTTACAAAATTTTCAGAAAACAATCTCTTGTATCAGAATTACAAACATCGGAAGTGATTTTGTTACGGCTAGCTAAAAACACAAAAATTGATACTATTATCCAAATTATTGGCCAAAATCAAACTTCTCTCTTAAATTTTCAAATTTAAAGCGCCGTCACTGCTAAGTTATAAGAGCGCTATGTTTAATTTTCAGTAGAATTATTCTCTAAGATGTATTAAACAAACCTTATGCGCTGGCCACTTTTTTTATATTTTGTTGACCAAAATTTTAAAAAACTCAAAACTAGAGTTTGCAAATTTATAAAAAATAAATCCCATCTTTGGCCATACCTGGGACTAGGCTATAATAATCCGAGGGAGACAAAAATTTATATCTGAATATTTGTGAATCTGAGAGATCAAACTAGAGTATAACATTGGAAATTAAAAAAAAAAAATTATGAGTGTTATTTCGGTTTAATATCAAATATCATAAATTCCAAATAGAATTTACAATTTATTTTACAACAAACAAATAGAGAAAAAAAGTTATGAAAAAAACTTTCCTAGAACCAACTATCACTATCATCAGATTGTCTTTATTGTCTTTATCGTAATATTTTATTTTTTACGATTTTAATAATTTATCAAATTTTAACCCTACAATGGTCTGGGGAAATTGCAATTACTTTAATATTTCCCAACCGATTGGTTTGGAAATATTTAATAATTACTTAAATATTTCCCACCCCAGCAAAATATTGGTAATGACACCTCATTACTATCTGCATTACCAAAAATGATATATCATTACCTTTTGCATTATTTTATAATATAAAATAATGACTTCCTAATAACGGCCTATTGTATTCATTGTTTCTAAATATAAAATAATGACTTACTCGTAATAGTTTAAATAAGTACTTTTTACACAGTTAAATTTTATACATTTTTATTTATTATATGTAAATGTTTTATGTTTAAATTTTTATGACGAGTCCTAAAATTACACACTAGAGAAAACTTAATTTTTTCTGAATGTATTTCCTTAAGCTAATAGTAAATATTTGCTTAACTCCTTATATTTAAGAATCAAGTAAGCAATCGGACAACCGCTTATAATTCAACTTTTTGTAAGCATGTGTGTAACCACTTATTATTCAAAATCTCGTAACTACTTATTTCTCATTTTTTCGTAAGCGAGCGGGTAAGCATGACTGCTTATAAAAACGACCACGCCAAACAAAAATAATGAGTTTAGACGCCAAAAAATAGGTTTTGCGGAGCTATGAATTTCTATTATATAACCACTTATTTGGTAATGAAAGATTTTGCTGTGAACCGATTGCCAGAAAGGTAATTCAGTCTAGATTGCGATTCTATTTACATTTTCCAAAAATACAGTAACTTAATAGCCAGTATTTTCAAAAAAGCCAAAGAAGTTATTTTTCGGCCTTGTAAATGGTATTTTAAACTTCAGAGCTGATGCGGCACGTGTTCCCGTTATACGATCACCTTAATTTTTTGCATGGTGTATTTTTATACCTAAAGGCACATTTTCTAGAGTTGCCTTAAATTGCAAGTTGAAAAATAAGGTTCACCCTAATCTTTCATATATAAAACAAAAGGACGCCAAAAGATTGCATATACATAAAAATATTAGACAATGACATAAAATATGATTTAAATTATAGAAAAAATATAATATTTAAATTTAGTGAAGATAAAAATAAAAAGCGAATGTATAAACAAGAAGTTTATTAATATTAATTATGTGAATGAAATACAAGAACAGACATTTTTTTCAGCAGTTTGGGTAAATTTTTGTGTTCCCTTTCTCTTTTTTAAGAAAAAGGTGTTTTTTTGTTATTTGGAATTGTCTAAGTCTGGATGTTCATGGCGAACAAAAGGTACCATACAATGGTACCAAAGAGGCCAACACCAACCCTTCTCAACTAATGACATTTGCATGTCAAAAAGCTGCAGCCAATTCGAAAAAAATATTAAATTCGTCAATCCGTCGAACGAGAACAAGGCCTTTTGATCGTGTCTCAAGCGAAAGTGCATTTGAAGATTTGTGTTATAATTATAAATTGGACATAAAAAATTGTTAAAATTGTTAAAACTAAAACTTATAGAATTAAAATATAATCGTATGAATTGTGCAAACCCTAGAGTTTAAAAGTGAACTTAAAGTTAAATAAAAACCCCCATATTTATAACGTTGAAAAGAAAAATCCTCCATCTTTTTCTTTACAAATGTACAAGTTCCCGCCATATAGGACTTGTACATAGGAACGTAGACATTTTTCAATCCCCTTAACCCGTAAATACACATGGTCCTTTTGTGAAAAAGAAGCAGTGATCTACAAAAAGTATACAGTCCACAAGCAAACAACAATAAGAACAAAATCAAGGAAGAGGCAAAAATAAGAACAAAGTTTTAGTTTGAAACAAAATACAAACAGTGCACAAGTTAAAAGTCAAAGTGTTAACAAAACAAATTAAAATAGAAAAAACAAAAAACCCACCCCTAAAAAGTGATTTTTGCTACAAAGAGAAAAAATAGTTCTCATATCCTAAACATTTTTTATAAATACATTTTAAATAAAGTGAAATCATTAGATAAAACCCTTTTAACAAAACTAAAATAAATGCTGATTTGCAAATTTTTTTTAATAAAAACAACAAATAAGAAATAAAAAACACACAAAACGTTACAGATATACAAACTAAACAAAATACAGTGACGTCAAAAATATTTCTTTCACATGAAAAAATTTGTTTAACCCATACTTTTATTTAAACATTTAAATTTGTGTTTCTTACACGGATGTTTTCAATTTGAAAGTTAATTTTTATTAATTTAAATTCTATTTAAATACAAAACGTTAATTATATAAATTAACCAGAAAATCTAAAAAATAAAAGTGCACTCAATTTTATACATAACTATTGTACAACCCAAATTTTAAAAACACGCAAACATACACACAAATTAGTTAAGTTACAAAGCATTTAACAAAAAACAAACAAAAAAGTGCACAGTGACAAGTGTTAAATACGTCACAAACAAGTTTCATCAAAAAACATTGATCTGCATTAACCATCAACTACATTAAGCGGGAGCAAAACATCAAAAGGAGATCAACAAAAACAACACACATATACACGTACATATATCACAAACAAGTAAGGTACCCTACAATCCGGTCAGGTCGGTAAGTGCATTTGTTTGTTGCTTATATAACACAAAAAAAATTTCATTGCAAAACAATAGTTTACCCATTTTAACCCTTTTTGTACCTGCAAACCCTCATTTAACCCTTTTTGCACCGAAAACCCACATTTAACCCGCTTTTTACCCCAACCCAGCACTTTAACCCTGTAACACAATACCGCCATAACATTGCGTAAACTGCAGTTTTACCCGGACATTTTTTTAAATTTATTGCCATTTACCCTGGGAAATAAAATGCCACAATTAAAGGCTTGGGCTAACGGTATGCTTCACTATATAAATAAGGAGTTACCATATTTTGATGAGTATTCTAAGGAGAGTCCACGTTCAGCCGCGGCTATAAGAGTTCATATTTGTGAACTTAATAAAGTATGGGACAAGATATCTACCCGATTTGACTGCATATGGGAATCTACGCTCCTGGAGGTCCCAGAGGAAGCTGGAACCATAAATATTGATGAACTCAGTCGGGAATATTTCAGAGCCAAGAGCTTTTATTTGCGCAGGAGAATACAGTTAGAGGAAGCTCTGCTCACCCCACCCACTCATTCACACATTCAAGAACCCACCCTTTTATCCTCAGATGTTTCCAGAAATGATATTTGTGATTCATGGTACCCAACAGCTGAAATTAAACCGACATCAGATTTTTCATGTAAGTCTGATGAACTGGAGTGCAAATCAAATTTGCCAAGAGAACCCAATGAAGCCGAAGTTCTCAGGTTCAATACCCTTACCCAAACCTCACCCAACCCACATTTAAAGTTTGAGGTAATCGAAGATTTGGATAATATACAGAATTTGGAATCCGATGCTCAGAAAGAAAATCTGAATAAAGTTTTTTGTCAAGATACCCAGTTGGCTGGAATCTTGAATGGACCGTGTGAAGATAAACACAAAACTGGAACTTATGTTTCAGTTTCACCCGTGAACCCTAACCCACCCTCCGTACCAAATACCCACCCTAGAAGTTCTCAAATTATGAGAAATGATAAGTACGTTGAGAATATTTCGGCTGGCTCGCATACCCTTGGCGATGCTAAAAGTACCGATATATCTGAAAATCATTCAACAATAAATGATTTATTTACCCATCCAGAGTTACATATGGATAAGACTCTTGGAATTTGCAAAAATGCAAAAGAAGAAATCATTTTCTTCAAACTACCCAAATTTCACCTGCATATTCTATTAATACTAGTGTTTTGGACAGTATTCTCTCGAATTCTTTCGAGGCGGGGATGCTCTGCCGCTATTATCTCTACCAACACAATTCAGTTACACAGACAACAGAGGCAAAAACGCCATGAAGATCGTGCTGGATTTAAATTCGGTACTTATGTAATATCCAGCACATTAAGTGGTGTGCATTTATGGAAATTGAAGGATACAAATGTGAAGTCTTCTCGGAAAAAAAGGAACAAAGGCAGCCGAACAGCAAAGACGTATTTCGAACATATCATAAGTCAGCAAAGTGTCAACCTAAAATATTTACCTCTTATTACCCAAGGTCAAATTAATATTGGTACTCTACCCAAAGTTATCTAATATTTTAGAAACTTTAGTACATTAACCCATATTTTCACACCCACAGAATACTATAGTCAAAGTTTATTTTGAATTGACTCACAACGAAAGATTGTGGTCATACCCACCCATAAGTCTAGTTATTAGATTCAAGTATTAGTTTAAAATACTTACACCCAAGCGTGTGAACAAACACAGAATCACCCGAAATCAAGTATTAGTTTGAAATACTTACCCCCATCCGTGTCTACATACACAACACAATCACCCAAATTATGATAACCCGTACATCTTAAATTCGTTAAGAATATATATTTATAGATCACACAGGAAAGTAATTAATAATCACCACTGAGGTAGGATGTAAACCTGAAGAATCCATGAATGAAGAACTTTGGACGGACATTTCCTTGAAGGAACCTCGCATCCTCCTGATTAGAGATACTTTTCTCCATGATCTCACTCTTGTACCCTACCTAAGTATATTTGAAAAATACTAACCCATTTAATCAAATAATACTGTACAAATTAATCCAGACGTTAATATCCAATTTTCGTTTGTTTTCTTTCCCTTCTCTTTCCCTCTTTTTAGATGTTGATACATCAAGGCGGGGAGAATGTTCACTTGGCGAACAAAAGGTACCATACAATGGTACCATAGAGGCCAACACCAACCCTTCTCAACTAATGACATTTGCATGTCAAAAAGCTGCAGCCAATTCGAAAAAAATATTAAATTCGTCAATCCGTCGAACGAGAACAAGGCCTTTTGATCGTGTCTCAAGCGAAAGTGCATTTGAAGATTTGTGTTATAATTATAAATTGGACATAAAAAATTGTTAAAATTGTTAAAACTAAAACTTATAGAATTAAAATATAATCGTATGAATTGTGCAAACCCTAGAGTTTAAAAGTGAACTTAAAGTTAAATAAAAACCCCCATATTTATTACGTTGAAAAGAAAAAACCTCCATCTTTTTCTTTACAAATGCACAAGTTCCCGCCATATAGGACTTGTACATAGGATCGTAGAAACCATTTTTAAATCCCCTTAACCCGTAAATATACACGGGATATTTTTATATTTTACGACGTTGCCTACCCAGCAAAACCTTGGTAATGACTGGTCATTACTACATGCATTACTTAGATCTCATATCTCATTACCCGTTGACTTACTTTTAAACTGAATGTAATGAGTTACCGATAATTATACCCCACACATTACTATTTCACAATAGCTGAAACCAATAATATATATTCTAAATCATTAAAAACCATAACTATGGCGTAGCCTAGTGGTTATCGTTTTTGCCTGACAGACATGAGGATCGCTGCTCAACTCGTGTTAGCTTCCATTGTTGTTTTTTTTTTGTAATTTATATTAAACATCTATTTATAGAAATGTTGATGTTCATTAAGCAGTATTTAATAACAACAAGTTTTGTGAAAAATAGACATGTATAACAGTTGCCACAATAAATGTGTACATAAGTTAAAGCGATAAAAATCGTAGTGATGTCGTGGTCTAATGGTTAGAGTGTTTGCCTGACAATCGTGGGGTCAGTGTTGCCACTTTTTGAATAATTATTCAAAAACGGGACTGTTTACACATTCGTTGAATAATTTTTGAATAATGTCATTTTTGTGTAGTTTTTGTGTAATTTCACTTTTTACAGAAATTTCAGTCAATTTTTAAAAGTTAATAACAATTAGTCGATATTTAGACGAAACATTTACCACAAATCTTCAGTTTCTGGTGAATTAATTTTGTAAATTTTTTCAACACTAAACCCAATTTAGAAGAAATCAAAAATATTGCTATATATTTTTTTATGTTTCAAGCATCTTTTGTTTATTTTTTGCAAAAATAATTGTCAAGCTTCTTTTAAAAATTCACTTGGTTTGCAAGACCATTTAAAAATCCAGCAAAAGAGTGGGAAAATTTGAGTTTGTTATTATTCTTAATTTCTAATCTCTGAAATTTTTTTCTGTAGTTAACATGATACTTGGCTTTGACCAGAAAAAATTTTGTTAACGCAGCAAGGTGGAGCAGAGTCAAAATATTTTAAAATTCTCTAAATCCAACATCAAATTTAAAAGCACGCAATTGTAAGCCTGAAAAAGATATTGCATTGAATATACCTTTAGTTAATTGGATAACTTGTTATAATATTTTTCAGAAAAATTGGCCTGGAGTTGCTTTTGTAGAAAGCAAAAATTCGGATCAGGTTATTTGCAAAAATGCAAAGTTTTAGTTCTAAAATGCAAATAATTTTTGTTATTTGCAGATGGCAAAGATGATATCTTTAAAAATCGGTTTATAAATAAAAGAATTGCAAAACTTTGAAGTCCAGATTTACAGCGTGAAATTTCATATTAGTCCAAAATATTTTTATTCCTCCCCACTGTGCTCAGGAGAGTTTATTTTGAAATAATATAAAACATAATTTTTTGTGTAATTTCATACGGTTCTGGATAATTTTTGACCTACAGCTGTGTAATTTTTTGTTTTACTGGTGGCAACACTGCGTGGGGTACGCTGATCAATACGTGTCAGCTTATATTGGTTTTTAAATTTTTATATTTTTTTAAATCTATATTCAACATCTATTTATAGAACAGCTGATAAACTACTTACAGGTAACATCAGTGTAATGACTTTCCCCCAATGACATCACCATGTTAAAATAAGTAGTTTAGTAATTAAAAGGTAACTAGTGAACACTTAAGATTTCAATACCTAAAACTCATTACATGGTAATGAAAGGTTTTGCTGGGTAAATAATGTTCCAAAGAATCACAAAAAACAATTTTTATACCAAAATTTTCAGAAAATAAATAAACTAAAGTACAATTTCTCTACAAATTTTTTGAGTTTTTTTTAGTCTGCTAATATTCAGCAAAAAGTTTTATTGATTTTAGCAAGGTTTTTTTTCATTTGCAACCGACAAACTGTTTTAGCTTAAATTGCCACCATTTTTACAAGCACGGTTCTGACTAAAAGTTTGCTGACACAGCAACGTTTTTTGCTGACTTTACTTTTAACCTTTTTACTCGTTTTGTCTGTACACCTGCGGTCACACACATCTTACCACTTAATTTTTCGCAGTATTTTTAAATTTCTAAGCGTATGTTTGGACCACTTGCATTTTTTACACATGGATTTTATAAATAAAAATAAGGTTTTTAACAAAATTTCATTGATTTCGAAAGTGTATTTTTCTTTAATCCATATGAAATACCCCGGTTTTCAAAATATTTTCAATATTAAACAATAAAAAAAAATTGCTGGTTGTTAACTTGAATATTAGATAAAATATTATTATAATCTTAAGTCTAATAAGATGTGGACCCCCCTCTGGAGGCTATAACAGCTTCAACTCGGGAAGGCATTGACTTAACAAGTTGTTGCAATTCACTGTTTGAAATCTCATTTTCCCAGGCATTTTCCAAAATTCTGTTTAACTCTAGTTTACTCTGTGGCTTATGCTGAGCCACTTTAAGTTTCATCACGTGCCATAAATTTTCGATAGGATTTAAATCCGGGGAGTTTCCAGGCCAACCAATGTACTGAATACCGAGGTCCTTGATTGTTTTTGCACCTGTAAAAAGGATTTAAAAGATTATTTCATAATTTTTAGCTACAAAAATGCGAATATAATGATACTACATATTTATTATCAAAACTTACTGATTTTGCACGGTGACCTGGTGGGAGTGATCCTGAAAGAATGTCCGTATTGGTCCTCCACAATAGGCACGACAAGTCCCGTTATGAATTCGCCATATTTTTCTCCGATCATAATTCCATCCACAAACAATAAAGGACTCCGTAAATAATAAGAAAAACATCCCCAGATCGTTTGACTCTGAGGATGCTTGACAGTTCTAATTACACACGTGTCCTTAAATCTTTCTCCAGAAAAACATCGCACGAGATTGTCCCAATTGTCGGCACAGTGCAAGTTAAATTTACTCTCATCAGACCATATAACTTTTCGCCATTGGTCGTGATTCCAATCGCGGTGCATTTTGGCTCACTCCAACCGTTTAGCTTTAATTTTTTGTATCAGGGTTTGTTTTGCTGGCTACTACCACAAAATCCGAAATCCCGGAGTCGTCTACGAACCGTTTTCACATCTCTTCTTATTTCGACTGCACTTTTAAAACGATTCTTCAGGCTCATTCGGTGTATAACGGTATCTGTTTGGTCAGATGTCTTTCGCCTAGTTCTTTTCCTGCTGATGCTCTCTAAACGGTCGTCCTGGTTCTTTTTTTCAGCAAATTTATTTTGGTTGGATGACTGCAGCCGATCCGTCTTGCAATTTCGCCGCAAGGTACTCCTTTTTTCTTCAATGTAAAAATAGTAACCTTTTGGTCTCGTTTAATATGCTACTAATATGCACTACTGATTTATAAATTTTTTTTTTCACAATATTTCGTATTTATTTTTAAGTCAAAGTTTCTTGCACAGATAAATTGTGATACAGCAAAAAAAATCTGTTATAATTTGTATTTAAACAAGCGTTTGTCAAAAAAAAATTCAGTGGTAAGATGTGCGTGACCGCAGGTGTATATTTAAATGTTTCCCCAAATTAATTTCAAATCATATCACGAAATATACTCACCACTGGAGGTAAAGCTTGCTTTTGTCTGCGTTCAGGTTGACTATTCCTACTTGAAACTATTCCTTTGGAAGATTCTCGTACAGGTGGTTTAATATTTTGTTCAACCATATTGCTAACATGATCGCGAGGGTAATTATATTCTTTATTAGGAGAAATGACTTCCTCTGGAATGGACTCATCGTCAGTGGACGACTCTAAAAAAATAATTTATTATTAATTGTTAACATTTTATTATTAAAAATCCTCAAATCTTACCAGAATCATTATTTCGTTCCGGACTTCTGTTAAGCACCGAACTTCTTTTAGATGGCATTGGCAGATTAGTTTTAGGTCGAGATTTCAGTGCAGCAAGAGCTTGTTGAACAGCTTCTTGACGAACTTCTAAAAAAAATTTAAGACATGACGCAATATTAACATCTGTAAAAAGTTTACGAGGTGAGTTTAAGAATATTTATTTACAAAAATTAGAAGTGTTTAAAAATATATTCGTTTGAGCGTCACTGATAAACAAATGCTGTCCTAGGATTTGTCTTGTGACATGTCACAAGGGGTCAATTTCCCCCTCCTATGACAACGCCATGTAAAAGTGACCAGTCTATTTCATATAAAGGGGCCAGTTCGGTGACAGTTTGTTAAAATTTCCCGTAGGGATATTTCAAGACACATTATAGCCTACAAGCCATAACGAGTTGTGTGGTTTTACTTTTTATAACGATTGAATCAGTTAAAATAACAAAAAAAAAAACACCACAGCAAAAAATCTAATGAATAGTGAGACGAATCAAATCATGAATCGTTTAGCGAGGATGGCAACAGTACATTACGACATCATATCATTGTGAACTTAAGCAACCATGGTTTTAGTGTTACTGAAAACTTATGTGTTGCCAGTTTGGGGGATTTATCCCCAAATTGGGAATTTTATCATCAATTGGGATAAAAATTTACATTTGTAAAACTGGGGATTTATTGGGGATGATACGAAATTTTAGGGGATTATTTGGGGATAAAATATATTATTGATTTTTCATATTTTTATGAATTCAATCCTGATAATTCTAAATATTTATATATTTTTTTATGAACGATGATAATAGTGAATGACTTTTAGCTACAGAAATTTGAGTCTGACAAGGTAATGTGCGTAGAAACTTTAATTCCTCTTGGTGTAAAATTCGAATTCTTTTTGGTTCTAAAATTTTTAAAGTTATTTAAATTTAATAAGAGTTATAAGAAGCTCTTCTTAAATTAAATATATACTTTACAAGTTACTCAATTGTCAAAAGTTTAATCCATCTGCTGAAATGCTAAAACTTTTTAATACACTACCATACACAACAAAATGTCTGAAGCTGATGAATCAGAAAATTTTTATTCTTAAATATTAAAATGAAAAATTTTGGTTCAAATTTTCTTTGCTGTTATTAAAATTTATTTGTTATTTTTTATAATTTGTTGCAAGCACAAATTTATTGAGTCTGAGTGTACAACTTACCGGAAAAAATAAACGAATATGGTATTTTTACACCAATTTTTCGAACAAATTAACGAAAACGAATTTTTCCCGAAAATAAAAGTTGGGGATTTTTTGGGATGGCAAATTGAAAATTGGGGATAAGGTATAAAAAACTGGCAACACTGATGTATGTAACCAAAATACGTACTACGCAATTAATATATGTAAAGTACATGCATATACATACATATTAGGGTTCGTCAAAAAAAAAAATAATTTCTTTGATTTTCGGATATCATCACTTTTTTTTAAGTTTGTATATGGGCATTTCCATCATGTCGAACGGGACCGTCGTACACCTTTAAAGTGAAAAAAAGTCAAAATAAAATGGATTTTTATTTTGACAATAGGCTTTACTTATATCTTTTTATTAGCCCTACAATTGGTGCTGAGGTTGATTTTTAGCAATTTTTCGTTTTCAAGATAATTGTAAAAAAACAAGGCATTCGCACGGGACAAAAAGAGAAGTGGTTTTCGCGGCTAACAATTAAAATGCCGATTTCAGCGAAACCTGAAGCAATATTTCAATGTGACTAATTTTACACTGTTGTGCATTGATGTCTTTTAAAACTGGTTGTAATTTTACCCAAAAACGATTCATATTATTTTTTTAATTTAATTTTATTCACTGTCGCACGTGACATGTCGCACGGGACATTTTTTTCCATCATGAGATTTATGTTGTTTCTGTTGCTCTTTTTACAAAATTATATATAAACAAGCTTAGTAAAAATGCTTTTTAAATCGACAGAAGTATTCAAGGTATTTATTTTAATATAATAACCAAAAACAAACTTAAAAGAAATATGTAGTATGAATTAACCCAGCAAAATTGTCGGATGGAAAGAACCCATTGTAGAACAATTTGTACGTGCATGCAACCTGTTATAATTTATGTTCTATCATCGGTGATTTTTGTTTGAGCTTGTCCCAAAAGCAACAGTTTCTTTTCCTCCAAACTAGAACAGGTTACTTTGGAACCGGTTCTAGAACCAGTTATAGAACTGGTTCCGCGACAGTGAAACCTTCCATTTTGACTCCCAGAAATCAGTTCTAGAACCTGTTCCACGTAACCGGTGGTAAAAACATCTGTTCTAGAACAGATTCAGAGGCAACCAGTTCAAAAAACTTTTGCTGGGAAGTATTTATTTATATGAAAATATAAAAAACAGTTTTTTTTTAGAATAGGCAGTCCTAGCTGCTTTTACTTCTTGACCATGGTGCATGCCAATTTTAAAAAAATTTAAAAGTAAGTATTTATATAAATAAAACATTTACATAAGAAAAAAAAATTAAAAATTTTTAAATTTCACACTTACGATGTCGCACGTGACCAACTGTGAATAAGTACCATGATCACAATTCTTCTTATTTTTCAGGTAGGTTTTTTTTATTTTAATTGTATAAAAAATCTCTGTTTGTAATCAATATTTGATGAGCTTTCTGCGTGTACTTTCGACGCACTGATAACAAATGTTGTTTTTCAATGTCGCACGGGACATCGAAATATGAGACAATTCAAATCAAAAACTTACAGTTATTTTCAATTGCATTGTTTATTATGCATTCTTTTATGACTCTTTGTACCTTTAGAAATATTTTAGAAAGCAAAAGTCAATGCATAACGTCTCTGTTTAAAAACTTTTATCAAAACAAAATGTGCAATAGAAATATCCAAATAAGAAAAGATGCGCTTGTGCGACTTTGCATTCGAATACCTCGAAATGGGTTATGAATAAATGCGAAATCTTTTTACGTTATTTAAATTTGATTGTTTCCCTATGAAAATATTATAAAACAAAGTGTTTTCAAGAACTTTTAATATTTTAGTCTCGGTGGACCTTTCGGTGGAAATGCCCATATAGAAAAAAAGAATGGCGTTTTTTTTCTTTTTTATTTCAACTCTTTCCACTGGCGCAAGTCGGCCAAAAACGCTTATTTGGAGACCCATTTTCTGCAGAGCAAAAACGACTGCATTTCTGGGAAATTCGATGAGATTCGACAGCAAAAATTAATATAAAAAACATTTTTTTCCGTTTTCTGAATACAGCAGATAGTCATTAGAGTGGTCCAAAAATCCAAAAAAATTTCAAAAAAGTTACTTTTTTATTACACACAATGAAAATGCATTCCCTGCTGAGAATATTGGTACAAATATATATATACCGCAACCCGTTAATAAGTTATTTAGTAATCAAATATGTTTAGTAAAACAAAATCTTTGTAATAAACATTACAAAACTTACAAATTACTTTTTCATTACTAAAAAATAAAATTATAATGCGGCAGGGAGTATTGAAAACTGCATTTTAACTAGCTCAAATACTTTTTCATTGAATTAAAAAATAAATCAAAATTTGATTAGCTAATAACTTTTTAACGGTTAGCGGTATATCCAAAATTTTTGTATCCATGTACTCCGCCGGAAATACATTTTCATTGTGTGTAATAAAAAAATTACTTTTTAGAAGTTTTTGAAAAAAGCGGATTTTCGAACCACTCTAATCGCTATCTGGTGTATTTTGAAAATTCAAAAAAGAAGTTTTGTGTATTAAATTTTGTTGTAGAATCGAATGGTAAAATCAGATATTCTATAAATGCAGCTGTTTTTGCTCTGGAGGACAAGGGTCTTAAAATTTGCGTTTTTGGCCGACTGGCGCCAGGGGAAGGAGTTGAAATAAAAAAGAAAAAAAACGCCATTCTTTTTTTCTATGCAAAAACTTTAAAAAAAGTGATGATATCCGTGATGATATTAAATTTTTGTGACGAACTCTAATACATATGCATGCATATTAGGATGGATCGATTTAAAAATCGCCCAAGTGACAAGGAAAACCGTATTCTAGGGATGAAAATAAGAAAGTTTGCCCGAGGAACCATACCTCTAAAACGAATTCTGAATCCCCGACTTTTTGATGTTCCAAATTTTGAAAAATCCCACGTTGACCCATTTAGAGTGCCCCAATCGAGTCCAAATGTATGACCGACCCCCACAACTTTGGAGGGCCGACCCACCCATGCCATTTGTACACCCCCTGGAACCCCCCTGGGGGTTCCCATACAATCATTTTTTCATGTAAAGTGTCAAAAATTGTGATTTTTTGAAGTGTTTGTATGGGGAATCCCCCAGAGTTATATATTTCATGTGACCCCTCCTAATATTGCTTCTCTCCTTTCCTCTTTCACTCATATTATTACTTCGCTACATTTAGTTCTACTTTAAATTTGCTAATTATCCTATATTTCCTTTTTATTAGACTATTATCAATTGTTTTCTTATATACTAATTTATTATTATACTTTCATTAAATATTTTCATTATTTCCTTCTTTATTTAAAACTAGTCTTACCGTTAATTTGTTATTATTACAAAAGAGTTAAATTTTAAGAATTCATCATCACTTACCTATTGTTCTTTAACAAGTAATGTCGATCGAATAAATATTTGTCAAACTTCACGCACAAGTGTTTTAATTTAATAATTCCAGGGGGTTCCAGAAGGTGTGCCACTGGCATGCGTGGGTCGGCCCTCCAAAGTTAGTGGGGGTCGGTCATACATTTGGACTCGATTGGGGCACTCTAAATGGGTCAAAGTGGGATTTTTCAAAATTTGACCCTACGGGTCAAAAGTCGGGAATTCAAAATTCGTTTTAGAGGTATGGTTCCTCAGGCAAAGTTTCTTATTTTGATCCCTAGAATACGATTTTCCTTGTCACTTCAGCGCTTTTTTTGCCTCCCTACAAATCTACCCGCCCTAAACCAATGTGAATGTTTGGTGTTTTACACTGTGAGAAATTAATTTATCATTTTTAAATTAATTTTTGTATCCCAGTGTAGAAACGGTAATGATATATCACTATTTTTTGGACTACCAATTATGACACCCACTTACCTTCTGCATTATTTTAAAACATATAATAATGAGTTACTGATAATGACTTATTTTTATCATTATTTCAAATAGAAAATAATTGTCTATATTTTTTTTTTTAATTTTTTGAAATCTATTTGTAGACTCAATATTTTTTAAACACTGGTAAGGATATGTGTAACCACATATTTTTTGATTTTTTGTATGTTGGCGAGTAAGTTTACTTGTGTGCAGCAGGTCAATTATGTTTTTATCTATTAAATATTACATGTCGATATAGCTCAGATGGTAAAGCTATTGACTGGCAATCTGTAGACCCAAGTTCGATTCCCGCACTAGAAAATTTTATTTAAAAAAAATACAATAAAAAATATTTTTTTTTATATAATTAAATTTTTGAAAATCTATTTTTAGACTCATTATTTTTGCCAGTACTGGTAAGCACATATGTAACGATATATTTTTTGATTTTTCGTATGGTTGTGTGTAACCATAACTCATTATTTTTCGCGACATCGCCATATAAAGGTAATAAGAAATGTAATAACAAAAGTAATTAGTTACCATTACCAAGTATGTAGTTACATAACCACATATTTGGTAATGATTTTCTACACTGGGATATTAAGAACATGAATTAATGAAGAAATTAAATAATAAATGCATGAATGAATTAAAGAAATAAAAAAAATAATTCATACTAATTTAATTTTTTAAAATAGTTTAATTAAAAATATTTATTTTTTTTGTATATAAATTATTTATTCTTAAAAAAGTATTCCATTAGTTAGTAAATTTTATGAATTAAAGAAATAAAAATAATTCATAATAAATTTCCTGTTCTTGTAAAATTTTAAGAGTGTAAAATTTTTCTAAAATTTCTTAAATAAAGCGACATCAAACTGCTTTGTTGAAAGCTATCATGCTACTGAATGGAATATTTTTATTTGTTATGCTCTTAGTTGAGAGTTTTGTTGTCATTCGTGTTATGTACGTGTGAAAAGGCGATTATGATCGGGCACTGGTGGCTATGGGTGCTGACTAGAGATACAAGCCAGCCGAGTTTAGCCGGTTAGCCGCCGCCAGCTCTGTCAAGCCGATTCAGCCGCCGACAATATTCGGCTGAGCCGATTTTCGGCTAAAGCCGATAGTAAAATGCAAAAATATTTGTTTGTTTAAAAATTTATAAAAATTGATTAAATATAATTATCTGAAAAGTTTTCTTGTTTTTGCGATATCATTGATTTTTAATATGTTTTTGCATCAAACTAGCGGCAGCACAACTAAGCGGTTTTGTTGATACCATTTATTTACAAATTTAATTAATTTATTCACAAATACTATACATTAAATACAATAAATTTAAATTTGGCACTGTTCGATTTTTTAATGAATTAATTCCATTGCACTATAGTTCTTTTTTATTAAATCTAATGAATAAGTTCACTTGTGAACGCATTTAATTTAATGAATCAAACGGATAAAAATTAAATTAATTGGCACTGAATTATTCCTTACCGAATTTATTCAATTTCAGTTTCGTTTAGTGTACTAAAAATTAGTTTCTTTACTTTAGTATTTTGATTTAAATTTATTACTAAGTTTGTTTTTTAACACGTCAGCTACTTTTAACCGAAAATTACGCAAGCTTGTGTTTAATTTTTGGGAAAATGCCAAACTGTTCTTAATTTTCGAATAGAAAAATAGTCTTTTTGTTAAATTAAATATTTGAAGCAATTTTTTAAACTGATTTTTATTAATTTTATATTAGATGATCTTTACTGTTCGTATACTAGATTTATTTATGGCATTTCATATTTAAGTAGTTATGGCTTCGGAATACTATCATCATATTTTATTCAAAATCATCATCTTAAATAGTACGAAAATATTAAGAATTGTATTGAAATTAATCTCTGATATTCCAACTTTATTAAAAAAAACTGAAATACAATTGTAATGTGATCCGAAATTCATATTCAAGCCCTATGTTAAGCCGCTCTACACTACATTAATATTTGTACCTCCCATGTCGTATATCCTTGTAACAATTTTAAAGACACATCATTTATCTTTTGTGGAAAAAATACTTATCATGGCCATTAACAATAAACAAATTAACCTAAAGTTTGAGCTAACTTAGAGTTAGATATCAAATTTCATACAAATTCGAATTTTTTAACTTTTAGTTTGTGTTAACTTTAGGTTATTTGTTTATTGTTAATGGGGGTTAGTGATTTTCTCTAAAAGATTGTAAAACAAGTAATTTTCCACTAACATCCCAGTGTAGAAACGGTAATGACATATCATTATTTTTTGGACTACCAGTAATGACACCCACTTACCTTCTGTATTATTTTAAAACATATAATAATGAGTTACCGATAATTACTTATTTTTATCATTATTTCAAATAGAAAATAATTTTTTAGATTTTTTTGAAAATTTTTTGAAATATATTTTCAGACTCAATATTTTTTAAACACTGGTAAGGATATATGTACCCACATATTTTTTGATTTTTTGTATGTTGGCGAGTAAGCTTACTTGTGTACAGAAGGTCAATTGTGTTTTTATCTATTAAATATTACATATCGATATAGCTCAGATGGTAGAGCTGTTGACTGGCAATCTGTAGACCCAGGTTCGATTCCCGCACCAGCAAATTTTATTTAAAAAAAAAAATACAATAAAAAATATTTTTTTTTATATAATTTATTTTTTAGAAAATCTATTTTTAGACTCATTATTTTTGTCAGTACTGGTAAGCACATAGGTAACGATATATTTTTTGATTTTTCGTATGCTGGTGTGTAACGACAACTCATTATTTTTCGCGACATCGCCATATAAAGGTAATAAGAAATGTAATAACAAAAGTAACTAGTTACCATTACCAAGTATGTAGTTACATAACCACATATCTGGTAATGATTTTCTACACTGGGATATTTATTTGTTAACATTTATTTGCATGATTTTTTAATTGCTTCTTAAGGCACTTTCGTCCTATAAGTAGGGTGACCATTTTTCTCTGACTTCAAATCAGTACAAATTTTAAAAAATATTATCATCATCAAATTATTATGCAACCAACCTTATTTGTTGTCAACCGAATGGTTTGGTTATGGCAACAAAATTTTTCGGTTAACCATCATACCATCCTAAAAAACCTTACACATTTCTCCCTATACAGACCACAAACCAAAAAAAAATTTTTATATGAAAAAATGCAGTTTTTTAAGTACAGGAAACGGACCCATTATTTAGAAATTTCAATGATCTGTTACCATTCCTTTTCTAGTTTTTTTTTTGTAACAGATTGATGAAATATAGCCATGCTACGAATGGAGTTTAATATGACACCAGTATAGTATGAACTTTAATTCTACCAAATTTTTATTCAGCCAACGAAATAGCATTTTCTAAACTAATTTTCTTTAGGTACAAATTAACCAATCGATTGGCTACAAATTTAGTTGTCAAAACAAATCTTTTTTCTCTTTGGTAATTTCTGCATGATTTCTGACATAGAAAACCTTCACATTATAGTTACGTGTTTCTACAAAAAACACGTAAAATTTTTAAAAATGATTCGAAAAATTTTCCATAGAAATACCCATATATATTTCATCAGACGACGTCAAAATCTTCAGCTTTTGACGTCGTTTCCTACACTCAGAAAACATAATCATTCTGACAGTAGCTCTGACAACCGGATAATTAAAATATTTTTATCACAGTCAAATAACTATTGTATCAACTGATTTTCTATTATCGAAATGGAACCATTTGATGGATTCGGTTGTCACCACGAATCTTCTCTGTGTATGAAACTACATATTAGATTAAGAAATTTACATAAGGAAAATCATTTTGAATACTTTCTGGTATAGAAAACCGATCACATTCATACAAATTTATCCTATAAAAAAACTACATTGTACTTGCATTTTGGCTTTTTTGCTAAAAAAAATTTAATATTTTTTTTAAATGACAAAAATCAGTACAATCATACAAATTTTAAAAAATCAGTACAAATCAGTACACGACTTTTTCATCAGTACACGTGACCAAAAATCAGTACATGTACTGATTAAATCAGTACGAATGGTCACCCTACATATAACATAATTGTACGTGATGAGAATTTTTGGTATTGTTTCATAATCTTATTCCCCGAGATTAGTAATGATCAAGGTTGGTTACCGAAACGAATATCGGTAAGCCTAACGGTAATGGCATTGAATTTCATTTGTTTCGGTAACGGTAAAAGTAACAGTATTTAAGACTGTTTCGGTAATGTTATGCCGTTATCGAAACAGCAATACCGGTACGTACCGGTCAGAGACCAGCAATGAATCGATTTTTTGCTATTCATAGTCACTCATGAAATTTAAAATATAAGTGAGTAGAAATCATTGAAGTTCAACCACTCTGACGTACTCATACTCACAATGAAGTTGATTTATAATTTTAAGTTGCAATAAATATGAATCCCACGGCGACATCATACTCATACCATCGCAAATCTGTTTGACTCATCAATCTACTCACATAGATTCATAATTTTTTAAAAATACTTATAATACTCACTTTTGACTTAACTCATTCAGCTCATTCAACTCATCCATCTATAAACACATCTATAGTATAGTATAGTAAACACATATATAGTAAATACATGTATATAGTAAACACATGTATAGTATTTTAATATTCGTATTCGAGTCATCAACGTCATAAATGTTGTTAGATATGAATATCATGAGTACATTAAACTTAATAGGAAGTATGAGGTTCGACAACATTTAAATACGTATAAGTACAATAAATCATGAATCATGATTCAATGCTACCCACTTTTTTACTACTTATTGCTGATCTCTGGTACCGGTATTATAAATTATGTTAAAAACATATAAAAGCAAGTAAAATTTAACATATATTTAATTTTATGTGTTAAAAATACAGATTATAAGCTTTATCTTCAATGCTGATAGTTTTAATAACTAAAATTATTATTTTTTTGTACACTCAAAAAAAAAAGTCAGTAAAGTCAACAAAAAATTTTGCTGTGTCAGCAAATTTTCCGTCAAAAGCTGATTTTTACCAAAAAAATAGTAATCTCAGCTAAAATGTTGCTAACATTTAGTCGATTGCAAATGAAAAAAATCCTTGCTATAATCACTAAGCTTTTTGCTGAATATTAGTAGACTGAAAAAAACTCAAAAAATTTGTAGAGAAATTTTACTTTAGTTAATTTATTTGCTGAAAATTTAAATATATTGTTTTTTTCTAATTATCATTGCCGTTGTCTGTACTACATCCAGACAAGCTGCGACATTTACATCTTGTCTATCTGGTTGTCGTCCAAGCTATAATTGCGGTTATCAGCAGAATTTTTGTAGCAAAATAAATTAGTAAAACATTAGCTTAAAATTAGTTTAGTGCAAAAAAAATATAACTAAAATTTTTGGTGAAAACGGAATTTCAGCAAAAAAATTGCTGAAAACTAGTACACTTGATATACAAGATGTTTTACTAATTTTTCTACCAACTTATTTTTTTGAGTGTAGAAAATTATTTCAAAAAAGTCAAAAATTTGCATTATTATATAAATTAATAAATACCGGTAAATATAACGGTATCGGTAACGATAACAGTATTTGTAAAAAATTTTAGAGTTTTGGTAACGGTATTCAATTTGAAACGGTATTTTAACGATAACGGTATTATAAAGATGACGGTAACCAACCTTGGTAATGATATTTATTGTTTTTGAAAAGTGGTTCCGAGTACCAGAGATTTATTTAAACTAATTTTTCAATACTGACGTCAAATTTTGGATGACGATTTTCAATAAAATATGACGATAGTATTCCGGAAGGCGATCTTTAAAACATCGAATATCCTGGTAGCGTCATCTACCAGGTGATGGCAGGCAGATGAAAATCTTATATTTTAAGAATAAGTTGTGTAAAATTTAAAAAATTTATGTATTTATGTATAATTTAAACTCAATTTTTATAAATTCCGAGAAATACATATAAAAAACATATTAAGAAGTTGAACTATATTTTTCCAGTAGATTTTTTTGCGTGTATGCATCTATTGGAATTCTTTGAAAATTTTCCTTTTAGCCGACGTTAGCCGATTACCCGCTGCCAGTCGACACTATTTTTTTAAACCAGCCGCCGATGCGTTTGCCGCTCAACCGCTGGCTTTCGCCGCTGACCATTTTACCCATTAGCCGCCGCCAGCCGACAGGATGGAGTTTTTTATAATTTTATTGTTGTTGCTTTTATTTTTAAAGATCAAAATAGTGGCTAAATTCGCCACGAGAGGCAAGGAGATGGTTCAGAAAATTGTACAGAATTTTAACGTAATGTTTGTTTTTTCAAAATTAGCGATATCAACCTTTTATCAAATTACATAGTAAAATTTAGGCAGTACTGATCGGTTTTGCACAAATCCTATAAAATTTCCTTAAGTCTTGCATTATTTTTATCTACAAATAGTCACCAGACTTGAAATTGCACCACTTTAACCATGAATAAATTTTTATTTGTTTTTAGCGATTTTAAAAGAAAGTTAACAACACGAAATTTTAACATGAAATGCTTTTTACTATAACGTAAAAAAAATCTTGACTGATTTATTATATTGTGGTAAGAAAAGCATAAAAATATTCACTTTAAAATTTCAGTGCTGTTAACTTTATTAAAAATCGCTAAAAACAAAGAAAAATTGGGTCATGTTTAAAGTGCTGCACTTTAAGTCTCGCGACTATTTGTAGATAAAAATAATGCAAGACTTAAGAAAATTTTATAGGATTTCCAAAAATATACAGTTTGTACAGAACAGAGATACAAGCCAGCCGACTTTAGCCGGTCAGCCGCCGCCAGCCCACACCTTTGCCTAGCCGATTCAGCCGCCGACAATAATCGGCTAAGCCAATTTTCGGCTAAAGCCGATAGAAAAACGCAAAAATATAAATTTTTTTAAAATTTATGAAAAAAATAAACATAATTATTTGAAAAGTAAAATTTTCTTGTTTTGAGATATCTTTGATTTTTAAAATGTTTTGCATCAAACTGTCGGTAGCACAACCAGGCGGTTTTGTTGATACTACAATTCTACAGGTTTCCGCATTAAAAGGGCTGCGTTTGAAAAAAATGTCAATCACAAAATCCAAAAAAAAAACTGATGAAATAGTCATTCAATTTTAAAAATAAAAGCTATTTTATAACCGTATTTTTTAAGATTAAGATTATTATAAAACTAGCCGGTTAGAAAAATACAAACGGGAAAGCGGTGGTAAAGCACTTTAACAGGTGGTACAAGTACTGGCAAAAAGTGCTTTCCCATTCCCAAAATAAGAACATCATTAGACAAAAGGACCGAATTCGTAAATCTTGCAAATATTGTTAAAAATATAATTCTGTATAAAAATTCTACTTTTTAATTTACTTTTATGCTAAACCTTGTACACTGCACATAAAAATTCAAAAAGTAAGATTTTTGCTAAAACTTTTCTTTTTACAAAAGGTACAAAATTTACGAATTCTAAAATTTTTTTTCGAATCGAGTTACGCGGTAACCTCCCTGGAGAAACAAAATTTTTGAACGTTGGCAAAACGCTGGCAAAACCAATAAATAGGTGGTCCGGAAATATAATTTCCAAAATAAAATTTAAAAAAAGTTTATTTGTATTTTTTTTGGTCCTGTCGTGATTTGAACCCAGGCCGTCAGATTGGCAGACGAATGCTCTACCCACTGAGCTAACGAGACATATAATAGCTGTGTTTTCGACTTAACTATATCCGTTAACTCATAAAAAATCTCAAAGTGCATAAAAACGCTTTTAAGACAAAAACTAACAAGTTACTTTTCGTATGCACGTTAACTTTCAACACGGATAATTATCAACGTTGAAAACCCAACGTTTATACATTTTCACATCTAACGAAACTTATTCGCGTTACTTCCTAGGAACTTTTGCTGACGTACGTTCGATTATAACGGAAAAATTATAAACATAACCTGTTTAAAAATTTTTTATACTACAATCGGTTTAACGTAGATTTGCTTTAAAGACTTAACGTTGATAGGCATGAGACAAAATACAGCTAATATTTGATAGCTAAACACATAAATGTGTGATAATCGCTGGACAACTACTGACTGTGCTAAAAAGCTAGCACTGGCAAACAGTTTTTTGGAACTAATATGCCTGCGTTGGGAGAGCAAAAAAAAGTTGGTCTTAAAGGAGTTTTTTCACAAACAAAAAAATTGATTTCATAGAACAAAAACATTTTTAAATTAAAAAAAATCCAAAAAAAAAATGTTTGCTTGCAGCCGGATTTGAACTTGAAACTTCCTGACTACAAACCTTTTTTAACGAAGCGTCAGCATTTTTATAAAATCATTGCTCTACCAGTGAATTGGTTTTTGTACCACTGGTAGCATTGGCTAGGTAGCACTGGATAACCACTGGTTGCAAAACTTGGCATATCACTCTTAGACCATTCTTTGCCAGTGGATTTTTTTATAAACCACCGAAATTTTTGTAAAACAAATGTTGGAAAAACGCTTTTTGAAAGCGCTGGCAAAGCGTCCCAAATGAGTGTTCTCCCAGTCATTTATTTTCAACACCATGGTTGCCCAGTTGTATGCCAGTACTTGATTTTTTGTACCACTGGCGATTTCTGATTGGGTATATAAAAATTTTTTCTATTTTTATTTTACAAAATTTTTTAATTTTTCTGATGCCTTTCCATTAACGTTTTTATGGTATTATTAAATACCTTTTGAGCTGCTAAATACCACTTTCCGCGGAAATCTTTGACATCGTTGGCGACTTTTTTTTGTTACCTTAGTTTCTCTTTTAACGAAGCCCAGAATTAACGAATTACCCAGCAAAACCTTTCATTACCATGTAATGAGTTTTAGGTATTGAAATCTTAAGTGTTCACTAGTTACCTTTTAATTACTAAACTACTTATTTTAACATGGTGATGTCATTGGAGGAAAGTCATTACACTGATGTTACCTGTAAGTAGTTTATCAGCTGTTCTATAAATAGATGTTGAATATAAATTTAAAAAAATATAAAAATTTAAAAACCAATAGGAGCTGACACGTATTGATCAGCGTACCCCACGATTGTCAGGCAAACACTCTAACCATTAGACCACGACATCACTATGATTTTTATTGCTTTAACTTATGTACACATTTATTGTGGCAACTGTTATACATGTCTATTTTTCACAAAACTTGTTGTTATTAAATACTGCTTAATGAACATCAACATTTTTATAAATAGATGTTTAATATAAATTACAAAAAAAAACAACAATGGAAGCTAACACGAGTTGAGCAGCGATCCTCATGTCTGTCAGGCAAAAACGATAACCACTAGGCTACGAAATAGTTATGGTTTTTAATGATTTAGAACATATATTATTGGTTTCAGCTATTGTGAAATAGTAATGTGTGGGGTATAATTATCGGTAACTCATTACATTTAGTTTAAAAGTAATTCAACGGGTAATGAGATATGAGATCTAAGTAATGCATGTAGTAATGACCAGTCATTACCAAGGTTTTGCTGGGTAACTCTTGAAAGCAAAAGAAAACGAACGAAAACAAATATGAATTAATTCCATTCAATAGTCGTTTGTGAATTAATTCATTTAATTTATAATTCAGAATTCAAATACTGAATTAAAGAATTAATTCTTCAGATCTGGGTGAGGTAAAGCTAGGAATAGTCGAATTTCATTTCCATTTTGGTCTACTTCTCTTAGTTTAGTAGATATGTACCATTTTAAAAAACCGGGAGGGAAAGAAATAGGGCTATCTTTAAAACATCGGATATACTGGTGGGGCCATCTAATAGGTGATGGCAGAGAGATGAAAATCTTATATTTTAACAATAAATTGTGTATAATTTAACAATTATATGTATAATTTTATCGACATTGTGAAATATAAACTCAATTTTTATAAATTCGGAAAACTACACTCTGTTGGCTGAACAGAAAATATTGTTACTTTAACAAAATTTATGCCTGTTTTTGGCTTTAAATAAAATTTATTGATTTTAACACTTTTTTTTGTAAAATTTAACAAATCAATTTAAGTAAAAAATTTGTAAACCTTCAGTTTTATCTGTAATTATACTGAGTCGTAGAATTTATTCAAATTTAGGGTCTCGGGACCCTCCCCGGCCTAATCCATATCATGTGAGGGCATATAAGGGCACTCCAATGGAGCAAACATTTTGTCCGCTTTCTCTATCTCGCTTAGTTTTCGAGATATGGGTCATTTTATGAAGTCGAAAATTTTTATTAAAAATTTCCGAGGGTCTAAGGCCCCGCCAAGGTCCATTTTTGGATGGAGATAGCCCCTTTCTCTGGAGCATTACACGGTTAGAGGTAGTCGAAATTTTCATAAATTTTGCTCTATCTCTCTTAGTTTTCGAGATATGGGCCATTTTAAAAAATCGGGAGGGAAGGAAATGGCGCCGTCTTTAAAACTTCGGATACATTGGTAAAAATTAACACTCAAAATTAAAGTACTGCGGATTTTTAGTATAGTGTTAAATGAAGATAACTAAAATCTTTACTTAAATCAGTGTTTCAACTAAAAATTTGTTAAAAATTAGGCAAATCGATTTGAAACCGGTTTGACAGATTTTTCTACTGACGTATTATTTTAAGTGTACCTATAAAAAAATTACAAAGTTGACTTCAATATTTTTTCAGTTGCTTTTTTGCGTGTATGTATCTGTTGAAATTCTTGGAAAATATACCTTTTAGCCGACGTTAGCCGATGTTAGCCGGTTAGCCGCCGCCAGTCGACACTATTTTTTTAAGCAAGCCGCCGCCGATGCGTTTGCGGCTCAACTCTAACAATCAATCGCCGCCGACCATTTTAGCCATTAGCCGCCGCCAGCCGAGAGAATGGACCGGCTTGTATCTCTGGTACAGAACCGATCAGTACTGCCTAAATTTTACTATGTAATTTGATAAAAGGTGGATATCGCTAATTTTTCGTTAAAAGCCACGCCCACTTAAAACAAGTGACAAAATGAAAAAAACAAACATTACGTTAAAATTCTGTACATTTTTCTGAACCATCTCCTTGCCTTTCATGGCGAATTTAGCCACTATTTTGATATTTAAAAATAAAGGCAACAACAATAAAATTAGAAAAAACTTTAATTGACCTAAATTCGTGTCCACAACTGTATATATAATGAAAAAATTAAAATAGACAAATGTCTACCCCCAAAAAATTCTTCAGTTGATCGTAATGAATATTTCAACTATTTAATATGAGAAATACCCTAATGATACCAAAAAAAGCTCTAAAGCGACGAACAGATTAAGGAACATTGAGTAGGGTTTTTAGCAAACTCTACTAAGTAGTGGTTTTATTATGTGTGACCTTCTCCGAGAAAAGGGACCTAGTGTGTCAAAAACTTGGGAAAATCGATATTTTCTCATTTTTATCGATTTTCCCAAGTTTTTGACACACTAGGTTTTTTGACACACTAGGTCCCTTTTCTCGGAGAAGGTCACATATTATTTATTTTTAATTTTATTTTACAATATTGTTTAATTATACCACCGATTTTTTTAAATGTTTTTATTTGGAATGAATTTGGTAGATTTTATTTTATAGAACTTTGTGTGTATAAACCGCTAAAAATCAGGGTTGGCAACCGTTTTATAAAGTTAGTGATAAGTGATAACGTTATTTCAACAGTATTTCGTTAGGTTATTTTAAGGTTATCGGTATTTTAAGTTATATCGTTAAGTTATTTTAGTGTTAACGGTATTTTAATTATTTCGTTAGGATATTTTAAGGTTAACGGTATTTTAAGTTGTTTCGTTAGTGGTATTTTAGGGTTAAAAATAGTTCGTTGAAAGGGTTTCCAATCGTTAACGGTATTTTACGGTTAGTGTTTGCCAACCATGATAAAAATTTAAAAAATTGACAAAATTAAAAAAATCGTTTAAATTTAAAAATTGTCAAAATTTGAAAAAAATTATAAAAAACCGCCAAAATTTTGAAAATAGCAAAATTTATAGAAAAAACAAAAATCGGCAAAATTAAAGAAAATGTCGAAAATTAGAAAAAAAATCATCAAAATTTAAAAAATCATCAAAATTTAAAAAATCATCGACATTAAAAAAAATCGTCAAAAACCTTTATGAAGAACAATTCGAAAGCCGAAAAAACAAAATCCAGAATTAAAAAAATTTTAATTTTTTTAAAATTAGTTTATCAGTTTTTTAATATAATTTTTTTTTTGAATGAGGGGAATGTTTAGTTGATCTCTTATTTTGGTAAATGGATGTTCTTTAGTTTGACTCTAGATCATAAATTAATATCACTTTCTGTTTAAATTATTTTCAAATTAAAGAAAGATGATACAATTTTTACGAGTAAATTACAAAGAATAAAATTTTTTCTTTGAAAGAATTCGATAAGACCAGCAAGACAGAATACGTATTTTCGGCTTTCGCTCCAAAGCCATCATCAGTGCATTTCGCCTTGAATGGGTTAATAATTAATAATTGTCTACTTATGTGACAGTTGAAAGCAAATCGAATTTGTTATCAACAACTCAACTTGGACTAATATCAACGAAATCTAACAATGCTATTTTTATCCTTTGTTATTATTACTCTTTTTTGCTTTGAACCTTAATTCTTAAGATGTCTCAGCTGATTCTATTCAACTCTGTGTATGATAAATACAGATTATTTGAATTACAACGAACCGTTAAATTTAAATGTATGTTATTTAAATTATATTTTGCACCGTGTCAATGTGTTTTTAAGATGAATGAGGGGAATGTTTAGTTGATCTCTTATTTTGGTAAATGAATGATCTTTAGTTTGACTCTAGATCATAAATTAATATCACTTTCTGTTTAAATTATTTTCAAATTAAAGAAAGATGATACAATTTTTACAAGTAAATTACAAAGAATAAATTTTTTTCTTTTGAAAGAATTCGATAAGACAGCAAGACAGAATACGTATTTTGGGCTTTCGCTACAAAGCCATCATCAAAAAAGTACCTTTTCCCAAAAAAAGTACCTGTTCCCAAAAAAAAAGTACCTTTTCCCAAAAAAAGTACCTTTTTCCCAAAAAAGTACCTTTTTCCCAAAGAAGTACCTTTTTCCAAAAAAATTACCTTTTTCTAAAAAAGTACCTTTTTCCAAAAAAGTACCTTTTTCCAAAAAAATTACCTTGTTCCAAATAAAAAGTACCTTTTTCCAAAAAAAAGTACCTTTTTCCAAAAAAAAAACTTTTTCCAAAAAAAGTACCTTTTGCTAAAAAAAGTACCTTTTTCCAAAAAAAATTCCTTTTTCCAAAAAAAGTACCTTTTTCCAAAAAAAGTACCTTTTTCCAAAAAAAGTACCTTTTTCCAAAAAAAGTACCTTTTTCCAAAAAAAAGTACCTTTTTCCAAAAAAAATTCCTTTTTCAAAAAAAGTACCTTTTTCCAAAAAAAAGTACCTTTTTCCAAAAAAAAGTACCTTTTTTAAAAAAAGTACCTTTTTCCAAAAAATGTACCTTTTTCTAAAAAAATGTACCTTTTCCAAAAAAAAGTACCTTTTCCAAAAAAAGTACCTTTTCCCAAAAAACATACATTTTTCCAAAAAAATACCTTTTTCAAAAAAAGTACCTTTTCCAAAAAAAGTACCTTTTCCCAAAAAAAGTACCTTTTTCAAAAAAAATGTTCCTTTTCCCAAAAAACATAAATTTTTTCAAAAAAATACCTTTTTCAAAAAAAGTACCTTTTCCAAAAAAAAGTACCTTTTTCTAAAAAAATTTTCCTTTTCCAAAAGAAGTACCTTTTCCAAAAAAATTAGGCACGCTAACAACGTAGCGGGCTGCGCCCGCTAGTTCTTTTATATATAGAGATTATATTTTTTTTTTAAACTTTGCAACTTTTTTCGAATTTTTGACGATTTTTGCAATTTTGACGTTTTTTCAATTTTGTTATTTTTTCCAATTTTTTTAATTACGACAATTTTTTTTAATTTTAACAAGTTTATGTTTTTTTTAATTTTTTCTTATATAAATTAAAAATATACAGTACAAAAATAGCTAAGTACGATTGGAAACTACAAATTTGTTTACTAACTTTCTTATCTGAGTGTATAGTATAGAACCCTTCACGACGAAATTACTACTACATATTATAACACAACACACCATGTTTACCATAGCATTCATTGCAATTAGGGAATGCATCCCGGGATGTCCCGGGATTCCCGGGAAATTAAACATTTTTCAGTTCCCGCATTCCCGGGAATTTGGACAGGGAATCCCGGGATTTTACAAAATACAATTTAAACTAAAAAGTTGATTATTTCAAATTTTCATATGAGTGAAAAATTTTAGAAATAGTAAAAATGTTACATTAATTTGTATATTTGATCGAACTTTTTAAGTATCTTTTAGCGCCTGTTTTAAGCAAACGTAATTCGAGAAGTCGCTTAATTTAAAAAAAAAAACAATCAAATAGTTTATGTATGAAAAATTTTGTCCTATACACAGAAAAAACTGTAGGCACCAACAATGGGAATTTGTAAAAGCAATCACATCTTCTTTTAAATTGAAATTTTATTGCCAACAATTTTTTTGTGTGAAATATTTTTAACTCGTTTTAAATTGCTATCTTTCATATAAAAATTATTTAAAAATAAAAATTCAAAGTTACAAAAAAAAAAAAAAACTTTTTTTGGATTTACAAATTTGTTTGTTGGTGCCTTTATAAAATTTTTTTTGTATTTAGAAATTTGGTATGAGAAAGGTGTTTAAAAATTTAATTAGAATTTTGTAAATTCTTTCTTTGTACAGAAGTAAAGAAATATTCATCTATAGTTTTAATAATTTTTCGAATTTGCTAAAATTGATTTCTATAATTAATTTATTTTTTACGGACAACCTTTTTGTCTAAATTCTGTTTTTCTTTATACAATTTTAAAAAAATATATAATTGGATTTTTATAATTGCAATTATAAAAAAAATTAATTATTTCCCATTGAAAAAACCATTTGCAATTTGAAGAACTATTAAAAAAGTAAAATTATTATAAAAAAAATGTGTTGTTTACATCTCTAGCGGGATCCCGGGAATTCAAAATAAATTTCCCGCTTTCCCGGGAAATTAAAAAGTGCGGGATTTAAATGTTAAATGATGCCATGAAAACTAAAAAAAGCACTAATTGCTATGTTATGGTAGCGAACGATCGTATGTCGCAACAATCACTTATTGTTTTTTTGTTGTCATGTCGAATGCTAAAGCTCGTTTTGATTTGTTGTCAAGTCTTAACAGTGTGGTTTGAATCATAATGCACACACACTTGCACCATGTGATTTAATGACTACAACAAACCGAATGCATTCATGCTGGGCTTTACTACCTATATCGAAAGTGTGAGCAATTACAAATATCTGGGAGTCTATGTCGACGAAAATTTTAAATGGATAACCCACATCGAACACCTCCGTAAGAAATTACGGAAAACAGCCTATAGTCTTCATCATCTAAGCAACTGCGCCACATTTAAAGTCCTTAAGCAGGCTTATTTTTCGTTAGACGAATCGCAAATCAGGCATGGAATAACAGCATGGGGAAGTGCTACATACTGTAAATCCCTGCAACAAACCCTAAACCTTATACTAAAAGTATTACTTAATAATAAAAAACACAATAATACATACATGGGCATGCGGCCCTCCAACCAATTTCGTGCGGCCCTTCTTATTAATTTTAAAACAATCAAAAATTTTTTTAAATTTTAAGCAAAATTAAAAAGTATTAAAATCAGAATTTAAAAATATACATAATAATAATGAAGTGCCGCACGAAATTGGTTGACGGGCCGCATGTTGGGCGCTGTGGTATAATGGTTAGCGCGTTGGACTGTTACACGTGAGGTTGCGGGTGCGATCCGCAACCAAGGCAACATCAATTTATGAAAAATAGTAATATGTATGAGTTTTTTCTATCCCTCATACATATCGCAGCGTCCTCCTTCGGTGTTCCCATAGCACTTAACCCCACCCAAGTAAAATAATATAACAGGGCTATGAACTAAAAAGCTTCAACAAAGTTCGCAAACTCACCATCAGATGGCGCGCAACAACTGTTCCAAAATTCAACATCTCGCGCAATTACAGTGTTGCCATATTTGAAGCCCTTCATCTTTCACCACCTTTCACTTCTTCTCTATCCCCTTTCCAAAGGAAGCAACACGTGAATTAACCCAGCAAAATATTGGTAATGACACCTCATTAATATCTGCATTATATTTGCATTATTTTATAATATAAAATAATGACTTCTTAATAACGGCCTTTTGTATTCATTGTTTCTAAATATAAAAGAATGACTTACGCGTAATAGTTTAAATAAGTACTTTTTACACAGTTAAATTTTATACATTTTTATTTATTATGTAAATATGTTTTATGTTTAAATTTTTATGACGAGTCCTAAAATTACACACTAGAGAAAACTTATTTAATTTTTCTGAATGTATTTCCTTAAGCTAATAGTATTTGCCTAAGTCCTTATTTTTAAGAATCAAGTAAGCAATCGGATAACCACTTATAATTAAACTTTTTGTAAGCATGTGTGTAACCACTTATTATTCAAAATCTCATAATTACTTATTTCTCATTTTTTCGTAAGCGAGCCAAACAACAATAATGAGTTTAGACGCCAAAAAATAAGTTGTGCGGAGCTATGAATGTCTATTATATAACCACGTATTTGGTAATGAAACATTTTGCTGGGAATAGGAAGAATTCCCTGAGTGTTGCTTTAAAAAAAAAAATTATTATATCTTAAAATATATGGCTTATATGCCACCATATGTGATCATATATTATGTTATATATGATCATTTGTAATTGTATATGACAACAGATCTGTCATATCTAGGGTTTGGGGTTCGGGAATTCCCGGGAAATCCCGGGAAATCCCGGGAAAAGTTTGCCGGGAATTCCCGGGAAAATAATATATTTTTCCCGGGAAAACGGGAAATTTTAAAAATATTAAATTTTTTGAATTGTTTTTGTTTGAAATAGGACTTTGTAATTTTAGTTATAAAAAACATTTTAAATACCAAAACAAAAATTTCATTGCTAAAATCTTTTAAAAGGGAATCAATTTATTTGACACAAAAAATCGTTGCCAAGTAATAATGAGCATTTCAACTAATAAAAACTTTTTGCATAACTTATTCAAAATTTAAGTAGTAAAACCTAAAAACTTGTTAAAACGTTTAAAAGAAATATAAAAAAGTTTAGTTTCTTTTTCTTATTTATTTATTTATTTATTTATTATTTATTTATTTATTTATTTATTTATTTATTTATTTATTTATTTATTTATTTATTTATTATTTATTATTTATTTATTTATTTATTTATTATTTATTTATTTATTTATTTATTTATTTATTTATTTATTTATTTATTTATTTATTTATTTATTTATTTATTATTTATTTATTTATTTATTTATTTATTTATTTATTTATTTATTTATTTATTTATTTATTTATTTATTTATTTATTTATTTATTTATTTATTTATTTATTTATTTATTTATTTATTTATTTATTTATTTATTTATTTATTTATTTATTTATTTATTTATTTATTTATTTATTTATTTATTTATTTATTTATTTATTTATTTATTTATTTATTTATTTATTTATTTATTTATTATTTATTTATTTATTTATTTATTTATTTATTTATTTATTTATTTATTTATTTATTTATTTATTTATTTATTTATTTATTTATTTATTTATTTATTTATTTATTTATTTATTTATTTATTTATTTATTTATTTATTTATTTATTTATTTATTTATTTATTTATTTATTTATTTATTTATTTATTTATTTATTTATTTATTTATTTATTTATTTATTATTTATTTATTTATTTATTTATTTATTTATTTATTTATTTATTTATTTATTTATTTATTTATTTATTTATTTATTTATTTATTTATTTATTATTTATTTATTTATTTATTTATTATTTATTTATTTATTTATTTATTTATTTATTTATTTATTTATTTATTTATTTATTTATTTATTTATTTATTTATTTATTTATTTATTTATTTATTTATTTATTTATTTATTTATTTATTTATTTATTTATTTATTTATTTATTTATTTATTTATTTATTTATTTATTTATTTATTTATTTATTTATTTATTTATTTATTTATTTATTTATTTATTTATTTATTTATTTATTTATTTATTTATTTATTTATTTATTTATTTATTTATTTATTTATTTATTTATTTATTTATTTATTTATTTATTTATTTATTTATTTATTTATTTATTTATTTATTTATTTATTTATTTATTTATTTATTTATTTATTTATTTATTTATTTATTTATTTATTTATTTATTTATTTATTTATTTATTTATTTATTTATTTATTTATTTATTTATTTATTTATTTATTTATTTATTTATTTATTTATTTATTTATTTATTTATTTATTTATTTATTTATTTATTTATTATTTATTTATTTATTTATTTATTTATTTATTTATTTATTTATTTATTTATTTATTTATTTATTTATTTATTTATTTATTTATTTATTTATTTATTTATTTATTTATTTATTTATTTATTTATTTATTTATTTATTTATTTATTTATTTATTTATTTATTTATTTATTTATTTATTTATTTATTTATTTATTTATTTATTTATTTATTTATTTATTATTTATTTATTTATTTATTTATTTATTTATTTATTTATTTATTTATTTATTTATTTATTTATTTATTTATTTATTTATTTATTTATTTATTTATTTATTTATTTATTTATTTATTTATTTATTTATTTATTTATTTATTTATTTATTATTTATTTATTTATTTATTTATTTATTTATTTATTTATTTATTTATTTATTTATTTATTTATTTATTTATTTATTTATTTATTTATTTATTTATTTATTTATTTATTTATTTATTTATTTATTTATTTATTTATTTATTTATTTATTTATTTATTTATTTATTTATTTATTTATTTATTTATTTATTTATTTATTTATTTATTTATTTATTTATTTATTTATTTATTTATTTATTTATTTATTTATTTATTTATTTATTTATTTATTTATTTATTTATTTATTTATTTATTTATTTATTTATTTATTTATTTATTTATTTATTTATTTATTTATTTATTTATTTATTTATTTATTTATTTATTTATTTATTTATTTATTTATTTATTTATTTATTTATTTATTTATTTATTTATTTATTTATTTATTTATTTATTTATTTATTTATTTATTTATTTATTTATTTATTTATTTATTTATTTATTTATTATTTATTTATTTATTTATTTATTTATTTATTTATTTATTTATTTATTATTTATTTATTTATTTATTTATTTATTTATTTATTTATTTATTTATTTATTTATTTATTTATTTATTTATTTATTTATTTATTTATTTATTTATTTATTTATTTATTTATTTATTTATTTATTTATTTATTTATTTATTTATTTATTTATTTATTTATTTATTATTTATTTATTTATTTATTTATTTATTTATTTATTTATTTATTTATTTATTTATTTATTTATTTATTTATTTATTTATTTATTTATTTATTTATTTATTTATTTATTTATTTATTTATTTATTTATTTATTTATTTATTTATTTATTTATTTATTTATTTATTTATTTATTTATTTATTTATTTATTTATTTATTTATTTATTTATTTATTTATTTATTTATTTATTTATTTATTTATTTATTTATTTATTTATTTATTATTTATTTATTTATTTATTTATTTATTTATTTATTTATTTATTTATTTATTTATTTATTTATTTATTTATTTATTTATTTATTTATTTATTTATTTATTTATTTATTTATTTATTTATTTATTTATTTATTTATTTATTTATTTATTTATTTATTTATTTATTTATTTATTTATTTATTTATTTATTTATTTATTTATTTATTTATTTATTTATTTATTTATTTATTTATTTATTTATTTATTTATTTATTTATTTATTTATTTATTTATTTATTTATTTATTTATTTATTTATTTATTTATTTATTTATTTATTTATTTATTTATTTATTTATTTATTTATTTATTTATTTATTTATTTATTTATTTATTTATTTATTTATTTATTTATTTATTTATTTATTTATTTATTTATTTATTTATTTATTTATTTATTTATTTATTTATTTATTTATTTATTTATTTATTTATTTATTTATTTATTTATTTATTTATTTATTTATTTATTTATTTATTTATTTATTTATTTATTTATTTATTTATTTATTTATTTATTTATTTATTTATTTATTTATTTATTTATTTATTTATTTATTTATTTATTTATTTATTTATTTATTTATTTATTTATTTATTTATTTATTTATTTATTTATTTATTTATTTATTTATTTATTTATTTATTTATTTATTTATTTATTTATTTATTTATTTATTTATTTATTTATTTATTTATTTATTTATTTATTTATTTATTTATTTATTTATTTATTTATTTATTTATTTATTTATTTATTTATTTATTTATTTATTTATTTATTTATTTATTTATTTATTTATTTATTTATTTATTTATTTATTTATTTATTTATTTATTTATTTATTTATTTATTTATTTATTTATTTATTTATTTATTTATTTATTTATTTATTTATTTATTTATTTATTTATTTATTTATTTATTTATTTATTTATTTATTTATTTATTTATTTATTTATTTATTTATTTATTTATTTATTTATTTATTTATTTATTTATTTATTTATTTATTTATTTATTTATTTATTTATTTATTTATTTATTTATTTATTTATTTATTTATTTATTTATTTATTTATTTATTATTTATTTATTTATTTATTTATTTATTTATTTATTTATTTATTTATTATTTATTTATTTATTTATTTATTTATTTATTTATTTATTTATTTATTTATTTATTTATTTATTTATTTATTTATTTATTTATTTATTTATTTATTTATTTATTTATTTATTTATTTATTTATTTATTTATTTATTTATTTATTTATTTATTTATTTATTTATTTATTTATTTATTTATTTATTTATTTATTTATTTATTTATTTATTTATTTATTTATTTATTTATTTATTTATTTATTTATTTATTTATTTATTTATTTATTTATTTATTTATTTATTTATTTATTTATTTATTTATTTATTTATTTATTTATTTATTTATTTATTTATTTATTTATTTATTTATTTATTTATTTATTTATTTATTTATTTATTTATTTATTTATTTATTTATTTATTTATTTATTTATTTATTTATTTATTTATTTATTTATTTATTTATTTATTTATTTATTTATTTATTTATTTATTTATTTATTTATTTATTTATTTATTTATTTATTTATTTATTTATTTATTTATTTATTTATTTATTTATTTATTTATTTATTTATTTATTTATTTATTTATTTATTTATTTATTTATTTATTTATTTATTTATTTATTTATTTATTTATTTATTTATTTATTTATTTATTTATTTATTTATTTATTTATTTATTTATTTATTTATTTATTTATTTATTTATTTATTTATTTATTTATTTATTTATTTATTTATTTATTTATTTATTTATTTATTTATTTATTTATTTATTTATTTATTTATTTATTTATTTATTTATTTATTTATTTATTTATTTATTTATTTATTTATTTATTTATTTATTTATTTATTTATTTATTTATTTATTTATTTATTTATTTATTTATTTATTTATTTATTTATTTATTTATTTATTTATTTATTTATTTATTTATTTATTTATTTATTTATTTATTTATTTATTTATTTATTTATTTATTTATTTATTTATTTATTTATTTATTTATTTATTTATTTATTTATTTATTTATTTATTTATTTATTTATTTATTTATTTATTTATTTATTTATTTATTTATTTATTTATTTATTTATTTATTTATTTATTTATTTATTTATTTATTTATTTATTTATTTATTTATTTATTTATTTATTTATTTATTTATTTATTTATTTATTTATTTATTTATTTATTTATTTATTTATTTATTTATTTATTTATTTATTTATTTATTTATTTATTTATTTATTTATTTATTTATTTATTTATTTATTTATTTATTTATTTATTTATTTATTTATTTATTTATTTATTTATTTATTTATTTATTTATTTATTTATTTATTTATTTATTTATTTATTTATTTATTTATTTATTTATTTATTTATTTATTTATTTATTTATTTATTTATTTATTTATTTATTTATTTATTTATTTATTTATTTATTTATTTATTTATTTATTTATTTATTTATTTATTTATTTATTTATTTATTTATTTATTTATTTATTTATTTATTTATTTATTTATTTATTTATTTATTTATTTATTTATTTATTTATTTATTTATTTATTTATTTATTTATTTATTTATTTATTTATTTATTTATTTATTTATTTATTTATTTATTTATTTATTTATTTATTTATTTATTTATTTATTTATTTATTTATTTATTTATTTATTTATTTATTTATTTATTTATTTATTTATTTATTTATTTATTTATTTATTTATTTATTTATTTATTTATTTATTTATTTATTTATTTATTTATTTATTTATTTATTTATTTATTTATTTATTTATTTATTTATTTATTTATTTATTTATTTATTTATTTATTTATTTATTTATTTATTTATTTATTTATTTATTTATTTATTTATTTATTTATTTATTTATTTATTTATTTATTTATTTATTTATTTATTTATTTATTTATTTATTTATTTATTTATTTATTTATTTATTTATTTATTTATTTATTTATTTATTTATTTATTTATTTATTTATTTATTTATTTATTTATTTATTTATTTATTTATTTATTTATTTATTTATTTATTTATTTATTTATTTATTTATTTATTTATTTATTTATTTATTTATTTATTTATTTATTTATTTATTTATTTATTTATTTATTTATTTATTTATTTATTTATTTATTTATTTATTTATTTATTTATTTATTTATTTATTTATTTATTTATTTATTTATTTATTTATTTATTTATTTATTTATTTATTTATTTATTTATTTATTTATTTATTTATTTATTTATTTATTTATTTATTTATTTATTTATTTATTTATTTATTTATTTATTTATTTATTTATTTATTTATTTATTTATTTATTTATTTATTTATTTATTTATTTATTTATTTATTTATTTATTTATTTATTTATTTATTTATTTATTTATTTATTTATTTATTTATTTATTTATTTATTTATTTATTTATTTATTTATTTATTTATTTATTTATTTATTTATTTATTTATTTATTTATTTATTTATTTATTTATTTATTTATTTATTTATTTATTTATTTATTTATTTATTTATTTATTTATTTATTTATTTATTTATTTATTTATTTATTTATTTATTTATTTATTTATTTATTTATTTATTTATTTATTTATTTATTTATTTATTTATTTATTTATTTATTTATTTATTTATTTATTTATTTATTTATTTATTTATTTATTTATTTATTTATTTATTTATTTATTTATTTATTTATTTATTTATTTATTTATTTATTTATTTATTTATTTATTTATTTATTTATTTATTTATTTATTTATTTATTTATTTATTTATTTATTTATTTATTTATTTATTTATTTATTTATTTATTTATTTATTTATTTATTTATTTATTTATTTATTTATTTATTTATTTATTTATTTATTTATTTATTTATTTATTTATTTATTTATTTATTTATTTATTTATTTATTTATTTATTTATTTATTTATTTATTTATTTATTTATTTATTTATTTATTTATTTATTTATTTATTTATTTATTTATTTATTTATTTATTTATTTATTTATTTATTTATTTATTTATTTATTTATTTATTTATTTATTTATTTATTTATTTATTTATTTATTTATTTATTTATTTATTTATTTATTTATTTATTTATTTATTTATTTATTTATTTATTTATTTATTTATTTATTTATTTATTTATTTATTTATTTATTTATTTATTTATTTATTTATTTATTTATTTATTTATTTATTTATTTATTTATTTATTTATTTATTTATTTATTTATTTATTTATTTATTTATTTATTTATTTATTTATTTATTTATTTATTTATTTATTTATTTATTTATTTATTTATTTATTTATTTATTTATTTATTTATTTATTTATTTATTTATTTATTTATTTATTTATTTATTTATTTATTTATTTATTTATTTATTTATTTATTTATTTATTTATTTATTTATTTATTTATTTATTTATTTATTTATTTATTTATTTATTTATTTATTTATTTATTTATTTATTTATTTATTTATTTATTTATTTATTTATTTATTTATTTATTTATTTATTTATTTATTTATTTATTTATTTATTTATTTATTTATTTATTTATTTATTTATTTATTTATTTATTTATTTATTTATTTATTTATTTATTTATTTATTTATTTATTTATTTATTTATTTATTTATTTATTTATTTATTTATTTATTTATTTATTTATTTATTTATTTATTTATTTATTTATTTATTTATTTATTTATTTATTTATTTATTTATTTATTTATTTATTTATTTATTTATTTATTTATTTATTTATTTATTTATTTATTTATTTATTTATTTATTTATTTATTTATTTATTTATTTATTTATTTATTTATTTATTTATTTATTTATTTATTTATTTATTTATTTATTTATTTATTTATTTATTTATTTATTTATTTATTTATTTATTTATTTATTTATTTATTTATTTATTTATTTATTTATTTATTTATTTATTTATTTATTTATTTATTTATTTATTTATTTATTTATTTATTTATTTATTTATTTATTTATTTATTTATTTATTTATTTATTTATTTATTTATTTATTTATTTATTTATTTATTTATTTATTTATTTATTTATTTATTTATTTATTTATTTATTTATTTATTTATTTATTTATTTATTTATTTATTTATTTATTTATTTATTTATTTATTTATTTATTTATTTATTTATTTATTTATTTATTTATTTATTTATTTATTTATTTATTTATTTATTTATTTATTTATTTATTTATTTATTTATTTATTTATTTATTTATTTATTTATTTATTTATTTATTTATTTATTTATTTATTTATTTATTTATTTATTTATTTATTTATTTATTTATTTATTTATTTATTTATTTATTTATTTATTTATTTATTTATTTATTTATTTATTTATTTATTTATTTATTTATTTATTTATTTATTTATTTATTTATTTATTTATTTATTTATTTATTTATTTATTTATTTATTTATTTATTTATTTATTTATTTATTTATTTATTTATTTATTTATTTATTTATTTATTTATTTATTTATTTATTTATTTATTTATTTATTTATTTATTTATTTATTTATTTATTTATTTATTTATTTATTTATTTATTTATTTATTTATTTATTTATTTATTTATTTATTTATTTATTTATTTATTTATTTATTTATTTATTTATTTATTTATTTATTTATTTATTTATTTATTTATTTATTTATTTATTTATTTATTTATTTATTTATTTATTTATTTATTTATTTATTTATTTATTTATTTATTTATTTATTTATTTATTTATTTATTTATTTATTTATTTATTTATTTATTTATTTATTTATTTATTTATTTATTTATTTATTTATTTATTTATTTATTTATTTATTTATTTATTTATTTATTTATTTATTTATTTATTTATTTATTTATTTATTTATTTATTTATTTATTTATTTATTTATTTATTTATTTATTTATTTATTTATTTATTTATTTATTTATTTATTTATTTATTTATTTATTTATTTATTTATTTATTTATTTATTTATTTATTTATTTATTTATTTATTTATTTATTTATTTATTTATTTATTTATTTATTTATTTATTTATTTATTTATTTATTTATTTATTTATTTATTTATTTATTTATTTATTTATTTATTTATTTATTTATTTATTTATTTATTTATTTATTTATTTATTTATTTATTTATTTATTTATTTATTTATTTATTTATTTATTTATTTATTTATTTATTTATTTATTTATTTATTTATTTATTTATTTATTTATTTATTTATTTATTTATTTATTTATTTATTTATTTATTTATTTATTTATTTATTTATTTATTTATTTATTTATTTATTTATTTATTTATTTATTTATTTATTTATTTATTTATTTATTTATTTATTTATTTATTTATTTATTTATTTATTTATTTATTTATTTATTTATTTATTTATTTATTTATTTATTTATTTATTTATTTATTTATTTATTTATTTATTTATTTATTTATTTATTTATTTATTTATTTATTTATTTATTTATTTATTTATTTATTTATTTATTTATTTATTTATTTATTTATTTATTTATTTATTTATTTATTTATTTATTTATTTATTTATTTATTTATTTATTTATTTATTTATTTATTTATTTATTTATTTATTTATTTATTTATTTATTTATTTATTTATTTATTTATTTATTTATTTATTTATTTATTTATTTATTTATTTATTTATTTATTTATTTATTTATTTATTTATTTATTTATTTATTTATTTATTTATTTATTTATTTATTTATTTATTTATTTATTTATTTATTTATTTATTTATTTATTTATTTATTTATTTATTTATTTATTTATTTATTTATTTATTTATTTATTTATTTATTTATTTATTTATTTATTTATTTATTTATTTATTTATTTATTTATTTATTTATTTATTTATTTATTTATTTATTTATTTATTTATTTATTTATTTATTTATTTATTTATTTATTTATTTATTTATTTATTTATTTATTTATTTATTTATTTATTTATTTATTTATTTATTTATTTATTTATTTATTTATTTATTTATTTATTTATTTATTTATTTATTTATTTATTTATTTATTTATTTATTTATTTATTTATTTATTTATTTATTTATTTATTTATTTATTTATTTATTTATTTATTTATTTATTTATTTATTTATTTATTTATTTATTTATTTATTTATTTATTTATTTATTTATTTATTTATTTATTTATTTATTTATTTATTTATTTATTTATTTATTTATTTATTTATTTATTTATTTATTTATTTATTTATTTATTTATTTATTTATTTATTTATTTATTTATTTATTTATTTATTTATTTATTTATTTATTTATTTATTTATTTATTTATTTATTTATTTATTTATTTATTTATTTATTTATTTATTTATTTATTTATTTATTTATTTATTTATTTATTTATTTATTTATTTATTTATTTATTTATTTATTTATTTATTTATTTATTTATTTATTTATTTATTTATTTATTTATTTATTTATTTATTTATTTATTTATTTATTTATTTATTTATTTATTTATTTATTTATTTATTTATTTATTTATTTATTTATTTATTTATTTATTTATTTATTTATTTATTTATTTATTTATTTATTTATTTATTTATTTATTTATTTATTTATTTATTTATTTATTTATTTATTTATTTATTTATTTATTTATTTATTTATTTATTTATTTATTTATTTATTTATTTATTTATTTATTTATTTATTTATTTATTTATTTATTTATTTATTTATTTATTTATTTATTTATTTATTTATTTATTTATTTATTTATTTATTTATTTATTTATTTATTTATTTATTTATTTATTTATTTATTTATTTATTTATTTATTTATTTATTTATTTATTTATTTATTTATTTATTTATTTATTTATTTATTTATTTATTTATTTATTTATTTATTTATTTATTTATTTATTTATTTATTTATTTATTTATTTATTTATTTATTTATTTATTTATTTATTTATTTATTTATTTATTTATTTATTTATTTATTTATTTGGTAGCCTGTGCCTTAAGACTACAGTCTTATAATTATAAGCACAGGAGTTTACAATAGTATAATCAGTACATTGTTAGGTGATTTATAAAATACAGAGAACATAAGAAAGCTTATAATAAATCAATCATAAAAATAGGTTAAAATTTATTAACAAATGTCAAATATAAAATAAAATAATATAAAATAATAATAATAAAATAATCAAACATAATAAATCAAAAAGTACACAAGAGTTTTATTTGTCTTTGGAAAATAACATTGTGGCCACCATATCTAATGGGCCAAATGTGATGAAACGGTTTGTTTCCGACAGTCCAGTAGTGGGTGCTTTCTGCTGGAATCATGCAATTCGCTATGCAAGCGCTACAAAAGTAAAAAAGTTTAAATAAAACAAAAACGGTTTTTGGATATCAATGAAATTCTTTATTCCTGTGAAAGTACGTTCGATGCCATTATGTATAGAAATCGATCTCTTTTGCATGGCCACCATGGGCACGCTTGCAGAAGTCCAGACGCTGAACCCAATTTTCGACGGTTTTCAAGCATAAATCGGCCGATACTGCTGCATTTCACGTTCGATACTCGTACGAACTTCATCAATCGTCACTGGCTTGTTGGCATAGACCATAGATTTGACGTAGCCCCACGCTCAATTGTTGATCTGCTAGGACGATTATGACGACCATAAATTGGACGTAGCGCTCTTAACATTGAGGCCACTGACTCCGAATTTCGGTAGTAAATTTTAATAATTTCGACTCGTTGTTGGCTCGTATATCTTTCCATCATGAAATGGCAAACCTTACTGAAGAGAAATGTCAAAAGAGCGGCAAGAAATATGGCGTTGTTTGCTGTCCCTGTCTTTCTACTTTTGTAGCGTCCCTGTTGAACAACCCTTTATGTATGTTATGTATATAGCGGTGCAGTTATACTAGGAATATGTCCGATATTGAGAGGGAACAAAGCATTAACAGTTTTTTTTTTAATATGGAAAAAATTTTATTTAAATTTAGTGCCTGCGTTCATTAAAAAAAAGAGGGTCCGCCATTGGGAGTGACTGTTTTTAGAGAGTTTTATATACGTCATTCTCGCATAATCGCTT